>OX453249.1:282500-415986 GCA_949709985.1 Luffia ferchaultella | reverse complement strand
TGCCGTTCGTCCACTGACAATGGACCTTACTCGCAGAGAGCGCTCCGCGCGGCGCGCGTGACTTGCATGATTCCCTTTTGTATTTCATGTTATATATATCTATGCTCAAATCCAAGTTCGCGAGTACTTTACTTGAACAACAATGTTTATCTAAATTGTAAACGTTTGCAGCCTGACCTAAAAACTACATCTGTTTCAATTTTTTTCACGTGACGACGGCATACGCTGTCGTGACATTTTAGGTTGGCTACATTCATTGATGTATCATTACATGGATACAGGATCAGCCTAGATACCCAGTCTGTATATTTTTGTGACAAATCATCACACAATTTCATAGTTCTAATAGTATCCTTCACAGCCTTTCTTTGTTTTTTTTTTTTAATGAAATGTGGCCTAGAACTATCTATCGTATAGTGACAACCGATCAATACGTACTGATGTATACAAGTATCTATAGCTATAGCCCGGTTCAAGTTCTTGTCAATCGTAACGAGTTTCAACACAAATGCGATGTTTGCGGCGTCAATACATGCAACATCACCTGACGTGACAAAGACTAAATAATAATCACATAAATAATCAGCGTCATGCCAATATATTTAATAATATTTTTAGAAGGTTTTGAACAATAAGTGACCACGTCTATCTGATCAGTTGTCATGACTTCATCAAAAGATAGAAGATTCAATACAAAGCTTCTGAAATGAAGTCTGATATTTATATTGTTTCTTGAAATTTTGTTAGCGACTCAAGTTTATCCAATATTACGCTTAAAGAAAAGTGGAGGCGCGCGAAACTCCGGCACCGCAATCACACGGCTCATTGCGTCGCGTGCCGCTACCGCTTATTTCCAAACTGTGCCAGCAGTACGCAGTGCAGTTGTGCGTTCCACTTCTCTATACTTTAAAATCGGATTCCCTGTTAAACTTTTTATAAACAGTGTGTAATACTTATGTACCTACTGAAATGATTGTATATATATAAAATGTCGTGGCCATATTTTAAAATTGATCATTTCATGAAGTGATCGCTTTTACAAGGTTAATTTTCTGGGTGGCTCGTCGCTCCGCTCCTCTCCGCCTCGCTTCTCTTATTAATATGAGGAGACCTAACCCAACCTAATCTATCATTTTAGAAATGGTGCACCATTGACCTATCTTGGCTGAATTTAGAATAAATGCGAAAGTGAACACATCATGAAATCAATCAATTCTATGATTTGGCCACGACATTAGATAATTCAGTTTAAACCGTTTTCGTTTCGTTATCGTGAAAGATCGCGCACTTTACCATTCCAAGTTTTTTAATTTGTGTTTATAATAATGATTGTGTTTTTTTTACAGCACACACAAAATCTGTTTAAGGCCTGTGCCCGTTTTTGGAGATAAACGTTCGCTCATCCGATGTAATAACGTCGTAAATGCAAATATTATATAAACATGGGTTATTGTCATAAAGTACGCGAATTTTACATCTTCATTCAGTGCAGCAATGTCGAAAATGTAGGTCTCAAAATATTAATATAAAATGTAGGTTCTACTATTCAGTTCTACTAGTAGGACTAAACGGAGAAAAAAGTTATTTTAGTCCTACTAATTTTTATACGATGTTCAATAGGACTAAACGGACATAAAGTCCTGCTATTTGGAGAGTAGGTACGAATATATTTTAGACTACATGAAATAAAGTATTGAACTTAAATTTGATATTTTTACAATGATAAATGAACGAAAGAGCCACCACATAAGTGTGGAAAGAGGAGTTAGGTTAACTCTTAACTAAACAAATACGAATACAAACATAATAAATATAACTTATTTTATTTCTAAGATCCTAAAAACAGTGAAGTGGATAATTGGCCATTGACCAGCATCATTTACTGGTACAAAATACTTATACATATTCTGAATTGGCAGAGATGTTAGTGATAGCCCAGGGAAGTGTCGTGATAGCCCAGAGCGTAACGAACCTGTGTCAAATTGATAAAGGCCATAGGGCCATGGTTCGAATCCGGGCGTGTACCAATGAGTTTTTCTGACTTAAGTACATTAACTATCACTGACTCCGTGCCTCGGAGAGCACGTTAAGCAGTCGGTCATGGACGCTGTCAATAGATGGCGGTCGTTACAATCCCCAACCCGCAGTGGAGTAGCGTGGTGGATTTAAACTCCAAACCCCCCTCCTCACCCTGGGAAAGGCCTAAGCCCCTGAAGTGGGGTAAAATGGGCTGATGATGATGATGTATGTTAAGTATTCATTCATTTTCTTTTATAATAACTACTAGTAGAACTGAATGGTAGAAGTATACGGACTGCTTAATTTGTTTGTCCGTTCATTTCTACCATTAGGTCAAAACGGATAAATATATCTGTTCTGTCCTACTAGTAGAAATAAAAGGATTTTCTTCTCCGTTTAGTCGTACTAATAAAACTTAACGGTAGAACTATATGGACTACTTCAAATGCCTTTATGGTTTTGGTGCTTTTGCGTGAGCGCCTAGCGAGAGAACGTCTTATCGGTCCGTTAGTCGCGGCCCCGCGCTGAAGATTCTTGTCAATAGGAAGAACAACGTCCTTAATGTAATTATGACAATTTTCGCATTTAAGTTTAGGGTAACAACGACATAAATGTTAATAGTGTCATTGATAACAATTATGTCATTATTATTACAGGTTTAGTTACTGAATTAATTGTAATATTAGTCATTCATTGTAATTATACCAATTTGCTTCATTAATTTAAAGTTTATTTATGCATGTTGTAAAGTATTAGTATAAATAAATATTAACATAATAAATTTCGTTCTCATTTAGCTACAATTATGCACGGACGAGGTCATAAATTAGTAAAATTGGTTCAAATCAAAGACAATGTGGTACAGAGCCTTAATGCAAAGTCTAGTAAGTTTTCTTTTTGTTTACATTTACTCTGATTGAATTTAAATTAATTTTTGTTTAATGTATTTATTTAAAATTTTGTGTTTACATTTAGGTGTTTTGTCAGTATCAAATTCACTTTGCACCTTAAACGCTAATGATGACAATTTTATGAATACCTCCAATACTCTTGACTCACAATTTCCAAAAACATTTCACGATGAGACTCTGGTAATTATTTTCTCGTATTTAAGGCATTATTAAATGTCGTAAATATTACTTACTAAATATAATAAATATTATTTAGTAATAATCACTTACAATTTAAAGGTTTTAACATTTTTTTCGCCTATTGTATTATTTAGTGATGACAATTCTGAAGATCCTGACTTTTCTTGTACTGATAACGGTGAAGAATACAAGAAACCGTCTTCAAATTCAAAAACTTCAAGCTCAAACAGTTCCGATGACAGCTCTTCCTCTTCAGAATCTGATGGAGAGATAATGAATACAGAAAATATAAATCAAGATATCGGATCATCCTCGAAAAAACGTGCAAGATAACGTAGTCGTAATTCTACCAAATGGAAAAAAATATTGCCAAAAAGCTAAAAAATTTTGGTCAGCAACTATAATTCAATAAAACCAATAAAGTTGTAGTCGCTAAAACAATTGGTCCACCTTGTTCTGAAAAATGCCGTTTGCTCTGTTCATCAAAATTTTCCACAAAACAGAGAACTAAATTGTTCGATGCTTATTGGCAGTTAGGCCACCTTCAAAGATAGCGAGATTACTTAGGTTCCTGTGCCAGAGTTCTCATGGTAGCGTAGCGCAGAATAAAAAAGTCTAATGCTAAGAGTTCCCGGAAACCAAATACAGCTTTTTTATAATGTTTAAGACGTTCCTTATAAATACTTTTGGTATCACCGAAATAATATTACGTACCATAATAGAAAGCAAGCACAATAATAAGAGCCACAGTATTATCAGTGAAGATTGACGAGGGAAACATGGCAAACAAAGTATACTAGATGACGAAATAAAGAAATCATTTCGAAACCACATTAATTCAATCCCAAAAATAGAAAGCCATAATTTAAGAGCGAATAAAAGTAGACTGTTTATCGATGGAGGGTTAACTATTGCGGAAAAGCATAGAAATTATACATATTTACGCAAAAAAGGTAAAAAGCCCGCTGCAAATTATGATGCGTGCGATCGAATTTTTAAAACTAAAATTAATATCGGATTTTTTATTTTAATAAAAGATATGTGTGATGATAACGAATGCTATAAAAATGATTCTGTCAACGAAACAGAGAAACTAGAAAGTTTTCATAAACTGCATCTAGAAACAAAAAGTTTAAGTGAAATTGAAAAAGAGCAGGATATAAATAAATATGTTCAAGATTCTCAAAGCAAAACATTTGTGCTAATTTACGATTTGCAAGCTGTTATGTCGTGTCCAGTTGGAAAATCATCTGCCTTCTTTTATAAATCGAGATTCAACTGTTACAATTTGACGGTACTTTAACATAATTAAAAAATTAAGGGTTTATCTCAATGTGGTCTTAATTAGGTTAAAATATTTATATTTCATATAACAATGTTACGAGCCAAGGAACAAGAAACCACATGCTTTTTCTGGGACCAAGGTTTAGGGAACCGAGGATCTATAGAAATAGGAACATGTGCATACAAATATTTAGCAAACCTAGCTCAGAGAAAACCTGGATGCGACCTATTCTGACTATTGTGGCGGACAGCAAAAGAATAATTAAGAATAATTAATAGTTTTCCTTTTGTGTAATTATTTAAATTAAGATAATAACGGATGTAATGTTGTTTCAGGTTTGTTTTTTGTATGTACTATTATGCTGTTATCACATTACAAATAAATTCAGTGACTCATAAATTTTTAATTAAAGGGCACACTGAAGGTGATTCCGCTCACTCAGTAATTGTAAAATCAATCATTAAAGCAAAAAATTTGGTGCTATTTACGTTCCGGACTAATATGTATCTATAATTTGAGGTGCTAAAAGACAGGAATATCTTTTATCGTAAAAGAGTTAAATAACGATGATTTTGTAGATTGGCAGATGACATGAATTTAAATACTACAGAGAATGTTACAAAAAGGCTATTAAAACAAATACAATTAAAATGATAAAGTTTACGAAGGGTTGCAATGTTTATCAATACAGGACTATTTACAAGACTGAGACATGGTATGAGGCAAACGTACCTAGTTAAAAAACCTAAAAAAATCAGCTCGCTGCGGACAAATGTGACGCGAAAATAGAAAATAAATGTAGCTGACACTGAAATTTCATTAATACCTGCATATGCATCAAATATACCAATTAGTGAGAAAGAAAATAAATTCCTGCTAGTATTGATTTAAAAAAAATATTGTACCTCCTTATGAAAGTTTTTACAAACGATTTTAATTTTAGTTGATGTAATTTGTTGCATTAAGAATACCATTGAGATAAATTGAATAATGTGTGTTATTTGCAAATGTTTAATGTAAGAAAGAAAATTACTTTAATGTAACTTTTTAATTGTCTACTTTATGATTTTAATTTTTTTGTTATTTTTAATTAAAGTGCGAGCCTGAAATTTAAGTTAAGCTAAGTAAAGTTGAGATTGTAATTTCGTACCTCAATAAATATGAATGACCGATTTCCTGACAGTAAAATTTTTTTTCAATACTTTATTTAGTTTAACCCTTTATAAGGCTCAGTCCATATATTGGACGTCATACGTTTCGTTTCACAGCTTTTTGTAGAATGATTAAATGCAAACGTCAACTTGTATTCTATACTCGTAAAATATAGCAAAACGAAACGCAAAAAGAAAAAAAAAACAAATATGGCTGATTTGTATGTCAGCTGATTGACAGTTGTCAAAAGTGGTGGTTTTTCCTTATGCGAATCGAATCCAAAAAAATCTTCAAAAATAATGGCTAACAAGGTTGATTTTTTTCTATAATCCCTCACAAATATTATAAATTATACGTAGAAGCTATTATTTTGATTTAAATTTGGAAATTTCATTGTGAGAAGTTACATATTTATGATGTCCATATATTGGACAGAGCCCTATGGGAACCGATGTTTTTTCGCTTTCCAGGGAAAGTCCAATGTAAGAGAACTCAAAAAGATGGGACAAAAAAAGATGTGGATTGTCCACTAGGTATAACTCAGTACACAAAGCGCATGGGAGGGGTTGACCGCTTCGATCAGAAGCGTGGGACTTATACCATTTCCCGAAGAAGTCGCAGGTGGTGGATGAGGATCTTCTACTTTTTAGTAGATGCTGCAATAACGAATTCTTACATTTTGTATTCACAAAACCCCAGGATCCCATATCCTATGAAACAGTTACAATTCCGTACCATGCTGGGGAGAAACTTAATAACCAATTTCAGTGGTAGGAAGCGAAGAATCTCTAATTTACCAAATTTCATATCTAAAAAGCCTACACCAATGAGTAGGCAAAAAGAAGTTTATGATGTACCTGAGGAGCTAAAATTCACTGATGTGGGTTCCCATATGCCCGCACAACTTTCAAATTATCGGCGGTGCAGGATGTGTAGTAAAAAGAGCAAAATCCAGTGCTCAAAGTGCAATGTTGCACTTTGCACTATCCCATGCTTTACAAGTTTTCATAAACCATAGATGGGCAGTGTCCATATATTGGACGCCATAATTTTTTTAAAGTTTTTAATAATTTTTTTTCCTAATTATAATAAAAACATGCATACTTTCATGTCCTAGTATTTTTATTTACTGAAACTAGCTAGTATCCTCTACCTTATAAAGGGTTAACGTAAATGTCATAATACGTTTATGAGTAACAACGTCATAAATAAGAGGGTTCTGATAAAAAAAAATTATGAGTAAATATTGAAAATTTTTACATTCATAAAACTACATTAATTTAATAAAATATATAGATATATATAGATATATTAAGAGCTATTAACACTTCAATAATTACACAATGACTTAATTGTTATATATATAATTATTGTGTAATTATTGAAGTATTAATAGCTCTTACTATACAAAGTCCCGAATTTATGATAGATGCATAGAGATGCATAGATATGTAAAAAACATAATGAATTATAAATAGTATAAAATGTAAGAAGTATTATTAAAGTATGATAAATAGATACTTCTAAATAAAGGCTATTCCATTTTATTCTGTGTTCTAGATAAAAAAAAAAAAAATGTTTAGAAAAGTTTTTATAAAGCTCGTCAATAACTAAACTAAAAAAAAAATTACAAAATCTGTCGAATAACACAGGGAAAAGGTACTTAACTGTTTTGTTTTTACCTATTTACATACAAGAAGACAATATTAAGGGCCGGTATTTCACTTCTCACTTATCCTAGGAATAATGTTAAGTGAAGCTTAATTGCATTGAATTTTGAAAATTAAGCTTCACTTAACGGTTAAATGAAAACTGAAATCTCTCTCTCTCCTGCCCTTATCCCACTCTAGGTGGGGTCGGCCCAAAATGAAAACTGAAATACCGGCCCTAAATCAATAATATCTTTACGCTTTATAGATAAAGAATTTTCAAGTGGTAGACACTTTCATTGTACGATTTATTTGTTTTAACTTAACCATTCCTTCGCAGAGAACGCAGAGGCTCCTCTTTCGTGTGAACTTTTAAGTGACAGGGGACGTCAGTTCAAAGCGTTTGATATTTTGTTTATTTGTCAGACGCGCCACAATATTGTACAGTTTGGGTACATATGTTAAGACGAAATTTTGTAATTAGGTAAAGAATATTAAGTTAAAGTGGGTTCCTAGACAGATTTAACGGTTGTAGATTACCAAAGGGCTTCGCAGTAGATTTTTTTTTAAATGCGGCTGCCCTGATTTTGATGCGAGTTCTAGCATTACATATGTGTTACTGGACAGATTATTACACAAGTGTCGCCTTTATGAACTAACAGGGGGCACTGCAGAAAAACTAAACATTCTACCATGTTCTTTGTAACCATCACTATTCATTTTAAACAGATACATATATTTTATTTTAAACATGCCAATATTTTGGTCCAAATATCCTACTGATATTATAAAATGCGAAAATTTCTACTTTCGGATATTTGGCATTCAATCAAGATCGACGTGATTTTTTGCGTAGATATAGTTTATAAACTGGAGAGAAATTACTTTTTCGACCGCAAAGTTGCGAGAGCTGCTCATCTTACATATGACAAAACAAGAAGTGGCCTACCAACTGTAAAGCTCTAAAGATATTATCTCCTAGATCACAAACCTCTATTACTTTATATTTTTAATTGTAATACGCACAAGTTCCAGGGTACGATAACAAGATTAAAAATAAGACTAAATTGATTGGTGAGTTTTCATTAAGCGTAGTGACCTTTTTGCCTACGACATGCATGGAGGCTCGAAAGCCCCTTGTCGAAACCCTCCAAAACTATAAGTGTCTGCATAATTAGTACTAACATATCACAAAGTATCACCCCGCGACGCCTTTATTACTTTCAGCTTTTGTAATTACTGATAACAACTGATTTGTAATTATGAGCGTATGACACGGTTCTCAATAGACATGAAAAAGTAATCAGATTACAATCGATAAAAAAACATTAGCTAAGAAGACGACGGCCGGCTAACGATTAATAGTTCCTGATATACCTGATATACGTACATCCACCTGTTTGCACTTACGAGTACAAACAGGTGGATGTACCGAGTTAATTTCATCGATAACGAGTAAAAACAAAAAAGTGGACTAAATCGATGGATTTCTATTATCGCTAGATCAGTAATCCACTTGATCGCTAATAATAATACAACGCACTAAAACAAAGCGGGAGAGAATGAGGTAGCGCCACTTACTAATTCCAATTCTACAGAAGTAAAGTGTCTCAAAAAAATTAAGCGCGTTCTAATCTAAGCGTTCTAAAAATTAACTTTTATTTTTGGTCGAATAATAATTACGTGCGTAGGCGTGGTTTAGCATCGTATGACATCGTAGAAGATCGAAGTATGGATTTTTCGAGATGGGGCCGTGACGTTTTGCTGATAAGTGCACCTTCGCTCTCGGATATGTGCTCTGTGTTATTATGTTACTTGATATGACGATTCCCTCATATAGATCGATTCCTGGATATTCCAATGTCCCTATTCCCGTTGGGTGGGGCCGACATGTAACGTCCCGCCGCGATAAAGGGATTATTACGTCGACACCGCCCAACCGATGTCGGCCAATTTGCAGCTTTCCGAATACAAATCTATAAAAAGCCAACCTATCATTTTTGAGGTCCGGATCCTGTGTGCAAAATTGAAGTCGTTACGTTTCATTGTTCGTCCGGTAATTTTAAAAGGAATTAATGAAAAGGGCCCAAAAACCTAATAAGTCATGACAATTTTATTTCATAAAATGCTACTACAGGTACTAAATCTTTTATGTTACTCTGTTGCGCTACCTACGTATCCATTCCCCAAATATTTCATTTGTGCTTCATTAGTGCTAAAACTCATTACCTGTTTTCAGTTTATTTCTGAAACATACTATAAGTTCGCCTTAGTTCCATGTGTATAATGTTTTATGACCTACTCTAAATTTTATTTCAACCCTCACCTATACAATGTTTTTTCAAGTTACAGGCATAGATAGTAACGAGCAAGAATAAACTGAGATCGAAGTGCACCTGCACAAAATATCTTTAACGATATTAATAAGTCGCACCGCAAAAGCAAATTAATGTTCATTAAAACATTAAAAAAAAACATGACGACCGCTTAGCCTAGTGGGTAGCGACCCTGCCTGCGAAGCTGGAGGTCCCGGGTTCGAATCCCAGGTTGGGTCAGTATTAATATGATGAATATTGATACTGGTACCGGGTCTTGGTTGTTATATGTGTGTGGTGTCTTCGAAAAAAAAATTTATTTATGAATATATTATAAAGAATATTTAAGTATGTATATCAGTTGCCTAGTAATACATGCATGCTTGCCCATAACACAAGCATAATACTTGCTTACTTTGGGACTAGATGACGCTGTGTGGAAAGTCCTATGTATTATTATTATTATTAAAGTTAGCTTTGAAGACTATGCCAAACACTACGCTTCTATGTAAAATGTTTGCAAAGGTAATGGAAATTAAAAACGCAAAATTAAGTCACTGTTCATCGTGTAAAGTGACGTGAAATATGCTCCTCCCATCCGATACCACATTTAAATAGAACTGAAAGTATTTCTTGCTCAATGCAAATTTACACATACATTTTCGTACAAAATAGTACCTTTTCGTTGAAAAATTGAATGAAATCTTGCTATTGCCATTGACCAAAAATTTTGATATTATATTTGAAAAGTGTTTAAGTAATGTTTTTAAGATTGTGTATATGGATTTTCAAGGAATACTCAATTGTTAAAAAAATTACAGCTAATGACGTCACTACTACTAATTTAAACTACTATGTTCTAAATATTACATTTGTTTGTATGGGCATCGACAGCTGCGTGTAGTAGTAACGCCATATAATATTAATGTTTCAAGTTTTCTTTTTACCCGATCACGGCGAAGCCAATAGGAGGGTTATGATTTCAGCTTGTATGTATGTTCATCTGTTACCGCATAACTTCTAAACTACTTATCACAATTCGACAAATGAGGTATCGTTAAAAGCGCCTTGATTGTCCACTGGTTATAGGCTAGTGATATTACACTAAATACAATATGGCGCCCTCTAGAGGACACAAAGTCATAAATAATATTTTTTTTAAACTTCTTTGTTGGGTATCAAAAGAAAGGACTTAATTAGCACATTTCTGAATCATAAATATTACCAGCCGTTGCTTAATTGCTGTTTTGTTTGCATAAACTTGATGACTTGGTAGGTAAAGTAAAAAAATATTCGCCTGATTCCAAAACCGCTTAGAGATATATTGTTTATATATTATATAACTATATTTTGTTATTAAGAGCTCTTAAAATAGCAAGATGGTAATTATTTCAAGAAAAATTAATTTAACAATTTGCCCTACGTTTCACATTTACATTATGACAATTGGTGGGTACGATAATAATATCTAGGTAAAAAAAAATGTCAATATCAAGCGATGGTAATTATCCTCCTATTGCACAGAATAACATGAATAGGTCAATTAAAAAATATTTTATAGTAAACATAAATAATAATATGCATATTCTCCTCCTCAGTGATCCTCAGGGGCTTAGGCCCTCCTTCGCTTAAATCCACCACGCTGCTTCAATGCGGGCATATAGCCCGCATTGGTGCAGCATACAATTCTAAAGTAAAACATACAGCCTACCCACTACGAAAATTTGAAAAATTATTGAAAAACTTACCACATGGCAAAATATTATATTAAAATTAATTTATGAGAACAGTTAAATCTACCAGAAGAAAATATAAAGTATAAAATAGCTTTAAGAGTATATACCAAATCACGTATATGTCATAACATCACGCTTCAGACGTCTGGAATAAACATATACCTACCTATATATCATTCACTCCACTTTACTTTGTTAAACCCCGACGCAAAAAGAGGGGTTTTATAAGTTTGACGTGTGCTTGTATCTGTGTAGCTGTATATCTGAGTATGTGTGAATGTGTGTATTTGTGTATCTATGTATCTGTCCGTGGAATCACAGCTCCCAAACGGATGAACCGATTTAGATGCGAATTTTTTTATATGAAAGGTGAATTAGTCAAGAGTGTTTTTAGCTATGTTTGATGAAAATCAGTCCAAGGTGGCCGCTGCCACGAAATGGCGGATATCATATTTTTTCACTACTCCAGCTATATGCATATCAAATGAAAGGGCTTGAACATTGTACACAATGACTAATTTCAAATCCAAAATGGTAGAATAATGCACACTATATTGAAAGGGAATAAGGAATATTGACTAACGAAATGACAACTAAGAATACAAAAAAAAACCTAACATTTAAAAAGTATGAAATAATACAAGTTTGTTCATTGTCAAATAATTTTTGATCCTCAAAGGCGTCTGGGACCGCTAAGTAAACTTAAAATAAGCGTTCCAAACGCCTTTAAAGATCAAAAATCATTTGACAATGAGCAAACGTGTATTATTTCACACTATTCAAAGGTTTAGATTTTTTTTTGTGTTGGGGTTTTTTCGCGGAAATAATACCTCAGTATATTTTGAATAAAAAAATTTGTTCAAAAACTTAATCTCGATTATAGAAAAACCGAATTGAAAACCACGAAACAAGATAGTATAGTAGTAGTCGCGTGCTATAGTATAATGAACTTATTTATGTATCTTGTTACTTGCTTTTCAGTTCGCGTGCCCCAGATGTAGGTATCTACATCCTGAATACCCAGATGACATGGGTATTATTTCATCTCTATATCATCACAATATTATCATGTGCCTTGCTTCCTCTAACGGACCATTTCCTTCATTTCCTATATATTAACAACACGTGGGAGGATCCTTCTTTTAAGTACTTACAGTTGCAATATGGGTTAAAATCTCAATTCATATGATGTCAAATTAAAACATTTTAAAATGGAATCTCTATATAGAAAAACGTAAAGAGATGTTATATTTAGTATTTATAAAAAGACTTATAACAGGTTCTATGAATTGTACGGCCTTATTAAGGAATAATTATAAAGCAATATTCATTTAAGGTATCTAGAAATCTACCGAGGTATTCGAATAGAAAACTCTTTTATTCTTCGAAAGCCTCTTCTAACTTGAGAAAGCATAGTTCTATGTCCAGGATGTATGCACTAGGTATATGAAAAGCATGAAGCAGGTATAGATCTGAATGTAGCACCAATACCTGTTTAAAAAAAAATCATATTGATCACGTAACTTATAATTAATTAATGTTATTAATCGAATAGTGTCGTAGATTTTTTGTTTTCATTTATATTCGTAACCTTTTTAGCATATAATGCAGTAAAAACTAATATAGATAATATTATTATGTTAATATAATTTTTGTGATTCGGTGAAGTGCTTGTAGGGTGTTGTTTTTTTTTTTTCAGTAATCACGATCAGTTAGTTTTAAGAGTAAGTTCTTGATTTTTTTTGTGTGTCGAAATGCAGCGCATGCAGTGCTTTTCTGTAAGTAATGGGGCAGTGACACATGTAAAATCTGAAATGTATTTTTGTACTGCAAAGGTGTACCTATTGTTGAAGAATCAAATAAATAAATATATAGATAGTAAAGCCTAAAGGACCTGCTCTTCATACCGTACTAGTGTTGTGTCCGTATTTGCATGTAGGTATACACCCGTATACGCGTATAAGCGTGTGTCTGTTGCGGATGTTTTGGAGTTTATGTATGCGGGTGAAGGGTGTATGCATAGGTGTATGTATGTGTGATGTATATAAGTTTATATTTATGTTTGTATACATATAAGGATGGGTATGTATATGTATGTTTACATGCATGCATTTACAGATGTTAACGTGTGTGTGCTGTGGGTGTGCTGTTTTCGTGTGTGTGCTGCAGGTATGCTATGATTTTGCGTATAAATTTTATGAATATGTATATATACTATGCATTGGTAAAATAGATTTCCTTCTTTCTGTTTCACTTTAGATAGCTTCGGCATCTCTCGTTTGATTAAGACCAACCAAGACAAGCAGGTGCCACTTCTTTACTATACAGTTGTCCTTTCCTGAAGCTCTAGAATGTTGACTTTAAATCCAAGCTCTTTAAATAGCAGTTCGTGAAAATTCCTTTTGTTTTTTTCCGGATTTTTTTTTTGCCAGAGAGGTCAACGCTGAGCTTGTATCACCCATCTATCTCACTTCTGTTTGCCAGAGGGTTAATAAGATACTATAGACAACTTCATGGACATTTTTTCATGCAGTATAGTAGATTTTCCCTAATTTGGCTTTCCTTAATCGCCAATTGGCGGTTCGTAACACTGTTCCGTGATCAAGTGATACCTTGGATCACTGTTTCGTGCAGTTAAGGTATTTGTGCGAAGTTTAATTTAAATGGAAACATCTCGTGATGGTTGGCGACGGCGCTTGGCGTGCGATAAGGCGGCTGTCCTATATTAGTTTATAACAGATTCCTGTTCTGTTTGGGGTAAGTTGAGTCGCTGGTTTGACGAAGGTACGATAACTTTACCGGTATCGAGAGGGTCCGCTAACTTTCGATATCCACGTCAATACATCTATATCTAATGATGACAGGACCTTAACTTCGGTATTATAAAATTTATATAAAAAAATATGTATGTAGGTATCTACATCCTGAAAAAATGTAATATTGCGTTTTTACTATAAAAATCATCTGTCAAACGGGATCGGATTTGCTTCCAGATTTTTTCAAATTTACA
The DNA here is from genome assembly GCA_949709985.1 of Luffia ferchaultella. NCBI lineage: Eukaryota > Metazoa > Arthropoda > Insecta > Lepidoptera > Psychidae > Luffia > Luffia ferchaultella. Next base: position 401,729 of record OX453249.1, on the reverse strand, counting down.
TTACGTATGTAGATTTAGGAAGTTATGTTGCCGAATGACAGTAAAAACTTCGCCTTTGGTACAATAGTCGTGGGTTCGGTTCCCGTCATAGGTTTATTGACCAATGAGTTTTTATTATATAAATAAAATATAATTATGTATGTGAAGATGATAGTAACAGTAACATAAAATTTATATACCTATTCAATTTAAAAGATCATTAATTAATTTAATAAATATAAATCAAATTTCAGCAATTTATATTCGAATACCAAATATTCAGAAAAAACACATACTAATAACCAATTATTATTAATTAAAAATAAAAACTTATAGCTAATTAAAAACTAAAAATACGTACAAATAAAATTAATCCAATAATTTACCACTCGTCACCCCCAACGCACAGGTGTCCATGATACTAATCGCATTGCCGCGCTAAATAGCAATAGCAATTCTTTGCACCAGGAAAGAACCGGAATGGGGGTCGAATCCCCTTTCCCTTAGACGACGGCCGATGCCCGCGACGAGCGTTTGGCTTCACTCCTATAACAGTTAGCCACTTCCACCGCGAGAGGGACGAACAAGTATTTACTCTCCAGAGTATTTGACTTATTTTCTGGCGGCCGCAGCCTCCGCAGCGGCTCCAGCTGATCCCATAGTGCGACCAAGGTTATTATATTAATAATAATAATAATAATATTTATTTATTGAATAAATAAATATTATATTATTATTTAACTTAAATAAATATTACAGACTCTACCGACGTCGTCACTTAAGTGACAGAGGTAAAGGACCTCCAACCCTCACTGGCCCAATGGGTTGGGCTAATGTTCCAAACTCCTACTCTATGTTAAGTTGAGAAAGGGTTGTACTCCAGTAGTGGAGATTTAAGAGTCTTAAGATTATTAGAATGTAGGTTTCAATGAAGTTATAAAAATGTGATTTGTAGTATTAAATAAATTTTTCACTGCTTCGTACAATTTTTGATTTAGTGAGAGATTACTTTAAATCTAATCGAAGTAACCTAACTCGCAACGCGAACGTTTTTTTAAATAGTTAATAACATCTTATAAAATACTAAAAATATGATCTGTTTGTCGTTAGAGAGCTTTGTTTTAAATAGCGTTGAATATAGACTTGACAATTCTTATGAAAAAATTTGGCAGCTTTCGTATTTTTATGATCACGTTGCTCAATTCCATTATAAAACAAAAGAAAAATATATTAAATAATCCTATTTAATCAAGCATATAAGATCAAATATATAAATAATATATATTATTATATATCCAAACAAATAACATATTTGACATCCACTATAATTTGTGTTTAAATGAAATAACTTTTAGTAACTTATACATTGTTGCGCTGCGCTGTACAGAGGAATACATGAAAGCTAATAAAGTCAGTCTGGTTAACCTAAAAAGGTAATTCGTACCGTAACTTTGGGACGTGTTTTATGGATCTGGAAATGATCTAATATTCCTAACCTTCCAAGAAATCAACATTTCACGGTTTCCCCGGAGGTCTCGATGGGAAAGGAGAGATCTGCGAAATTATATCTCTGGGCCTTGCGGGTTTACGATGTAGCCCTCCCTTATCGGTAGCAGTCACGTACACGACGCTACACTCTGATCTCTGGGTTTAGATATACCTACCTGGTGCCGTCAAACTTGGGTAATTTAAAGTGGGCACGTCCTGCAAGCACAACAAACTTACATCGTTTACTATTCTAGTTATTACTCTGGCTTTAACAATACACAGTTTAATGCTACTACACAAAATTATGTTCCATATCATTTAATTATTTAAAAAGTACATGGGCCATGGGAATTATCAAAAATTACAGCTTTTATTACTACCTGATTTAATTAGTTTACAAGCGAAGACACCACATACATATAACAACCAAGACCCCGTACCAGTATTAATATTCATTATATAAATACTGACCCGACCTGGGATTCGAACCAGGGACCTCCAGTTTCGTGAGTAGGGTCGCTACCTACTAGGCTAAGCGGTCATCAAGCGGTCGACAATTGTTGCAAATAAAATATTTTTTGTAATTTTTTTAATTGCTTCCCTTTATGTGCCTATATTTTGATACGGGAAATACATTTTGAGAAAATAAAATGTAATTAATTTTTTAATCTCATTACTTTTGATTAAGTGTCACTCACATACTCGTGTCCGGAAAACATGTGTATGTAAACATGAACCGGATATTAAATATTAAAAAAAATTTAAACATTCATGACCGTTATTAATTCGTGTACTATTCAACGAATCGGTTTTGTACTTTCTTAAATATGGAGCTCTTGAAAAATTCATTTTGCACATTGTGTTTATTAATATTTGTTGATGTTTTAGTCTTAAATTTAACTAATTTTTTCTGATTCATAATTTAGATTCTTGTTCTGAGGTGCTTTCTTACATCTTGTTGGTGTTTTATTTGTAGAATAACTTTGATGTCGACAGTTGGCTACGTGCCGGGATGTATTTGGTGTCAAAAGGCGCGTATGGACAAAGGCTATCGTATGGTATAAAATTTGTTGAAATCGGACCAATAGGTTTTTCGAAATATCGAAAAATATCCAGAACTTGGGCGAGAATAAACTGACTTTTTTCTTTGTAATAGTTTCTTGGTATGCTTCATAAGTCGTTAGAAAATGTATAGGTCTACTATTTGATTAAGGGGCCACATCCAGATTTTCTCGTTGATTGTACGTGAAAAATTGTAGTACTCTAGGATAACTAAAAATATATGTTACTTAGGAGGATATGTTTCATACATTTACAACGAGAAAAACGCATATACGTTTACTTTGCTTGATAGAAAAAATCGCAAACATACCTCTTAAAATTTTTATTTGTCAATACTGACGTTTTATTTTGATACTTTGAGACTCGAAACTTTTTATGAATTTTCTATAAACAAAATCACATATAAACAATAGCCACTTTTACTCTAGATTACGTATTTAATTTGATATTTTTGTTTGATTTAACATTTTATTTCAGTAATATTTAAAACATTCTTTCTTTCTTTTGCCTCGCCTTTTCCCGTTACGCGGGGTCGGCTTTCCCAATCATGCGGCGCCACTTATTCGTATTATTATTAGTAATATTTAAAACATTAATAAAATAAAAACATTGGCGAATGCAATTCGCTTAAATGTTTTCGTTTTGTAGCAAATAATATTTTACACTTTAGTATATTAAAAAAAATAATTATATGCTGGGTTCGAACCTACGATCTTCAGTCCTAATCGTCGTTGTCCTAATTTTGTTAGGTACCTACCTATTTGCAAATGTGTATTTTGATTGGAAATCAAAATTTTCAAGATTAGGCAATTACTCTATTTTTAGTTGTAAGGCACCCTTTATTAATTAATATTTTTATTTTACGATAAAAAAAATCTTTATGTGGTAGAAAACACAGGACCCACCCAATAGTATATAACGTTAAGGTCGTGATCTCTAACAGTTTGACTACGCAGTAACTTCGTAAGCAAGTAAATTCAGTGCACAACATTCTACCCGCTATCAATTTAACTGCAGGCTACTTTATTTTAATTTGTCTGTCTACGAATTTTGGTCACTATAGCGCGGACGGATGAATTTAGTAGGTATGAAGTTAGTTTTACTAACTCCATAGATTCTAACTAGTAAATAAAATAATCTTATTAGATTATTTGTAAATTATTTGTAGATTATTTGTGATTATTAATAAAATAATCTTTATTTGCGTGGTGCACGTTTACTTTAGTTTCATTGTTTTTAATTCTAAGTTTAATTTTCCAGTGAGAAATTTATTAGGTTATAGTTGTAACATTTTTATTTCTCATACTGTACTGTAGCATATTTTAAACCACACCTGTAACTGTTTTTTCTCCTAATAAGTAAATAAACAAATAAATAAATAAATTATTTTATTTACTACAGTTCAAATAATTCACATAATTAAAGTTTGAATAAAAAACAAACAGTATTTCACAAAATGAATGTTGTAACATTAAAAAAACTAGATTTGGAACATTTGGAAGCATAAACTAAAAAGTTTTTATCCGTCCAAATTGGACGTCTTGTTCCTTTTTTATAGGACTAAAGAAAAGTCCGCAATCTCATGTGTCAATCTTTTATGGATAACTCACTATACCTATTTTTATATTTAAAAAAAATGGTGTCATATGATGAGATGATTGGAAAGCAATCTATACGGATACAATAGTAATCCATATCAATTTAAACACTTTATGTACCTTCAGCATCTCATGCACATTATAAATGATTTTACATTATTAAATTTAAAATACTATCTTCGGAGATATCGCGAAATAAAAACTGTAGCGCCACAAGCGGCCGAGCCGGGCCAGGTGGCAGCTGGGCTGGGCTTAAGTTACCGATGTCGGCACCCCACACCATGACGTGACTCGCGTGATGTAGGTAAAATTAGCCAGAAATTATCAATGTTTCATAGAAAGAAATATTGTAGTTTTTATGTATTTAATCTTTACTTCTTCAAATATTTACAGAATCGGAAATAAAATACATTAAAAATACTCAAAGTAAAATAAACTTAAATCTTAATAAATCTAATCCACATGTTCGACGCAACAAGCTAATAGGTCTCTATGACAGAAAAAAACACTACATCCTATATGACCTGCTACCAGTGCGAAGTCGGGGCGGGTCGCTAGAGTTAGCTAAGTAAAAAACTTTTGTCTCTAATAAATAAAATAAATAAACAGTTGTTATGCTATCGCTACTCACAAGACGACAACGGGGCTTGGTGCGGGAAGCGGGAGGAAGATCGAGTTTCGAGCCAGGTGTCAAGTTAATTCGTCCGTATTGTATGATCAGTTTATAAATAGTCAGCTATAAGCTATGAGGTTACCTACTTATAATTCACTTAGTATTACATGTACTCAGTAGATGTCATGTTTTTAAATTTATTTCGTAATACAAAGAAAATAATTGACTAATTCAAATAATTTTTTTTTGCACTAGTAGACTATTTTTGTAAATTGAAATTTATTACTGTCAGTTATTATAACTCAAAAAATATGTAAAACTGAAACTCATTTGAATTTAGTTGCGTTTGCGCTGGTCTGCGCGCCTCTAGCGTTAATATTTAGAAACTTATTAGGGACGTAGGGTACTAATGGGCTTTAAGCATTAAATTTAAATATTGCATACAGCCTAATCTTTTTTCGCTGCAATCTCTAAATATTGTCTATTGACATATTGTTAGGTATTGACGGTGACATTGAAACAACGCTTTTCAACGGATTACACAGCCCGCAAAATAAATAAATGACCGACAAACCCAAAAAACATATACACACACACAATAAGCTAAGTGCTGCTATGAAAGGAAGTGACTTAGCTTCCGTTGGTCGATCCGTTGTCTTTGACCACATCCACAATACTGATTTTCAGACAATTCCTGAACAGAGTCCGCCCTACACTTCACAGGATATCAGATAAAAAAAGTATTAGCCCTTCAAACTTTTTCCTTTTTAATGGTTCGGTTAGCACGCTTGTCAACGGGTTACGTCGAAGTTCGATGTTGTCCGTTTTTGTATTTTTATGCCCGCCTAAATCTCTTTGCTATTAATGGAGATGTTTTAAAGGAGAAATAATATTTTTAAATAAAAATATCAATAGGTAAGTCAAATGTGTTCTTTTTATTGTGTATATGACTACCAAAAATTGTTAATTTAAAAAACGCCAATTTGATTGACTTCAAATTTCTTATCAGTTATCAGCTTGACGTAATTAATATGATAATTTTATGATAAACTTCAACTACATTAAATTCCATCTTGTCATTATCTAATTACAGAACAATATCATGTGAACGTTAAGACTCACTTTAAATTTACTTATTTTAAATAACACTGTGACAGTACAATAATGGTTTGATTTAGAAGTCTTTTAAAAACAACTAACTCGTATATAGTGTTACGAACAGTAGACTATGAAACAGGATAACATGGATGAAGAAAAAAGAAAGAAACTGGCATCACAATTTATTATTCAACGCGAGTGAGTTCAACCTCCTCGCGACACCACGATCCGCTTCCCCTTTAACTTCGGAGACAAGTTTGACCGCTGTGTACGAACGGAGCTCGAGTCTTTGTTTAAAAACAATCTAGTTCTTTGCCAACTTTTCATAAGCTTTTAAAGTAATCCGCTTGTTTACAAAATCCTCCTTTTGTCCAACGAAAAACGAAAGCAGAATGTTTTCTAATAAATCTGGTTATTTGGGCGATAGGACCACGGAAGAACAGTATATTAAAGTTATCGTCGCCGACGAAACCCTTGGCATTAGGCCGGTACCTGATACCGCGTCCCTTCCGTAATCGACAAGGCTGTCCTTTACAGAGGCGGTGTCGTCATTTATGCTGAAAAACATTTTCTATTTCCTTAGCGTAAAATAATACATTTTTGTGAGTTTATTCACTTTTATGAAAGTCCATACGAAGCACGATTCGTGTAGAATGCAATCGTATAAAGCCAGGTGAGCCATGCAGAACAGGTGTAGGCGTTTGATTCGCCTTCAGAGAAGACGGCGGTAAAATGGATCGTAAACTACGTTTGTTACGAGAAGTGACGCTAGCTGTCTCCCCGCCTAACCGTAAAATATCCGCCAGGACTAAGAATATTTGTTTGCGTTACGTAAAAGTTTCGTCTAAATTTAATTTAACTTGTGGGACTGAAACTGAAAATTGTATCGTAGTGGCCATTAATTTATTATTTATTACTTTGGAGACCTTCGTAACTTCGAGTACACGGGGACGAAAACTTTTCACAAAACAGTGAAATAGAACCCAATAATACATTTCATCTATACTAATATTATAAAGCTGAAGAGTTTGTTTGTTTTTTTGTTTGAACGCGCAAATCTCAGGAACTACTGGTTCGAATTAAAAAAATATTTTTGTGGTGGATAGTTTATTTATTAGGGAGGCTATAGGCTATATGTATAAAATAATACTATCTCTCTGTCTGTCTATTCAAGCAAATCTCTAAAACGGCTAAACTGATTTTGATGAAACTTCACAGATATGGAAAAGAAGTAGTCAAAAATGACATACAGTACTTTTTGTATGTCTGTATGTACGTCCATCTGTCTATTTGAGCTAATCTCCAAAATGGCTGAACCGATTTTAGTGAAATTTCACGCGTATGAAAAGGAGGTGGTCAAAAGTGACATACGCTACATTTTGTCCGTCAGTCTGTCTGTACGTCTATGTGTATATTCGAACTAATCTCCGAAACGGCTAAACAGATTTTAATGAAACTTTGCAGACGTGAAAGAAGGTTGTCAAGAGTAACATCAACTACTTTTTATGTCTGTCTGTCGTTTGTCCTCACTGATCTATCAACGTAGATAAAGCCGAAACTACTAAGGCTAGGAAGCCGAAATTTGGAACAGTGGTTTATCTTATAACGTGAATATTAATTTCTTAAGAAAGGAGTATTTGGAAATTTTAAATTTAAGGAGGGAGAGATGAAGGGGCTTTATATGAGAGTTTCTGTTCTTTAAAGTTAGAAACATAAAAATTTTAACATAAGTAAATAATGTCGTGTTTCAGGGTTTTTGGATTTCCACATTTTAAGGGTGGGAAACGGGAGGTGAAAAGTATGGGAGTATCGGTTTTCTTAAAGGAGTAGGGAGAATGAATATTGAAAGTTTGAATGGGTGTACCCAATATTAATTTCAGCAAAAACTACGTATAAACCATTTCGAATGTTAATACTACCTATAACAGGTATGTGTAGTCTACGCAAGCGAAGCTGCGTGCGGTCGCTAGTGACTATATATAACTGTTATGTTATGTTATGAGAGTGGCTGGTAGACTGAGGTCTGCTATTTTAGCCATCAGGCAAATAAGAAGACTAACCGATGTGCCTACAGCGAGGCTGGTTTATTTTAGCTACTTTCAAAGCATAATGTCATATGGCATTATGCTCTGGGGAAAGGCCGCTGACATTCAAACAATATTTGTTCTGCAGAAAAGGGCTATTCGAACTGTATATAAATTAAAATGTAGAGATAGTGTGAAAGCTCACTTTAGAGAAAGTTACATTTTGACTGTCCCTTGTCAGTACATTTATGAAAATATAATTTATGTACATAAAAACTTAAATGCTTTCTCTAGGGTGGGTGATGGCCACAACTTAAATACAAGACATAAGCATATGTTGTCCATTCCCAGGTTCAGACTCTCAAAGGTTAATAATTCTTTCATGGGAAATTCTATTCGTTTTTATAATACAATTCCTAAAGAAATGTTGAACGTAAATTCAATTCGATTTACAAAGCAAGTTAAAGTATAACTCGTGAAAAATGCTTACTGTTGTGTTAGCGAGTATTTAAATGATAAGTACGCATGGACTTCATTGTAATAGTCGTAAGCATTCTTAAAAAAAAAAACAAAACAAAACAAAAAAAACAGACATAAACACAGATCGAGACGAATGCAAATGCAATTTTATCGCTTTAGCTTTGAGTTTCCCTGCCGTTGCCTTTTAATAATAAATACACTGAATGCGTCTTTACCGAATTACTGTTGCGGTGCTCACACACATTTTGTACATACTCATTGAATGGCTTTAATGATAGGTAAAATACATTTTATTACGATTATCACAGAATTTTCTCATTACTCTTATATTTTCTTACGTTTTATAATGTTTTCCTTTTATTCAGATTAAAATGATCATGCATTTTCCATATACGAAATATGGACGTCTGACGAACAACCGCATGTCGCAGTACATATAACTACATAGTGGAAATGCACTTTTATTTTCTTTTAGAGCAAATAAGGTCACTGTCTTATCGTAGCAGTTCAGTATGAAACGTTTCATTGTATATATATATATATATATGTATTTGTGGATATATTAAATACGAAAATAGACTAAAGAATTAAATGCCTTGGTCATATACATAAAATCAACGGATCTCCTGCTTTCGCACGAACTTCTTACGACATTGGAAATGAACCTAACGGAATGAAGTAAACACACATATTTTGGATAATATTTTTCGTCATAAATTTTTTTCGCAAAAAAAATAACACAACTGTATCTGAATAAGCTTAAAACGTCGAAATATAACATTCTATACGACACTTCGATCGAACAAACCGAATTAGTACCAAATGTAACGCCGACGCATATCCAACTTCCAACTAAGGGCACCCTTAACCACTACTTCCGGTTGTCCGATTCAAACAATTTTAGTCTCAATCGATTCCCCGTCTAAATACCTCGAGCCGTTTTTTTATTTTTTTCCTATTATGACCTAGTTCTTGAGATATCGGGCTCCCAAAATGAAAATCGGAAAAAAATATTGCGATTTTTTTAGTTTTTTGACAATATTTTTTTTTGTTTTTGAACTTTATCCAAATTGTTTTATGCCATCTTGTAGAGCTCGCCGAGCTGCGTCTTTTGACACCACGTTCATTCCGATATCTTGAAAACTCTTCGTGCAATCTGCCTGTCTCACAAAACTCCCAAATGACCCCCTAAACTCCAACGAAATGAAAGTCATTTCCAATAACAACATTTCCAATGACAAAAATAAATATGATTTGCACATTCACGCATACTCGAGAAACTTTTGAAATGAACAGCTACATTTAAATTCGTAGCAGAGAATACGTAGCAGCCTGCACTAAGAAAAATACTAAAAACTACCCAGCCCTGAAGTTTGTAAGTTTCTTACACGTAAAGAAAAGTGGAAAAGAGACTAATGAGAGTAACTTATGTTAAAACAGTAAAAAAAGTAAATTGTAGTTAAGAATTGCCGCGCATACTGAAAATCAAGAACGAGCGCGCGCCGCGCGGTATCTCCCGAGATTCGATCTACATAACTAAAAGGTTGGTAAGGCCAATGGGCCATGACAGGTGGTAGATCAATCTATTTAAATCGACTAGTTGTCCCAGTGGCCGAAATCCCACCGTAATTCTTTAATTGTTTAACTTTGAACGATATTGAGTTTTTTTTGTGAAAGAGTATATGTTGGGAATTGAGCTTTTATAACTGTAACAAAGGGTTACATGTTTAATATTGACTGTATTTGTAACACATAATGTATTATATCGATTTTAGCTTTCTGCACTACTTCTACCTTCCAATACTTTAAGCCCCCCATATACACTTTAAATATGCCAAATCGCACACTCATCGGAGCGCGCAATATGCTTGATAAGGAAAGTTTTCACTTCACATGTTCAACTAGAGATAATGTGTAAAAATGCATAGAAAATGATATGTAACAGATATAATTAATTCCAAATAGTAACAAACGTAATTAGTAGTATGAAAGTATGACGAGTAGAGACTTTTAAATAAAGGCTTCAACTGTACAGTTACTTTACATTAAAGGTGGGGAATAAAACTCTTTCCAAATTTTTAAAATTTATAAACCTAAAACACACATGCAACAGCTACACCTATTTATATTTAGGTATTCGCTTAATTATACAAGAAGACGCTCGTATTTATTAGTCAGTTTTAGGTCTTTAAAATTTAAAACTGGTCATTTAAAATTATTGTTCTTAACTGAATCATACCACTTTTTTATTATGATTTTAGTTGTTTCCTGTGACTTCACTTAAAACTTTTACGTTTATTTACCTTAACACTATTTCTATCTTTGACATATCAATTTATCAGTCATCTGTGTGATGTTTAGGTACGTCTATAAATAGTGGGCACTATTACAAAATTAAATTTAGTTTTTTTTTGTAAATCTTTTCTACCACTCATACCAATACCTAAAGTGCTCTGCAAGTTAATATAGTTTAATTTTTTAATCGGGCCGTTTTCACAAAATTTAGAAAAAGGCAGTTTATTAACCAACGGTCTGAACTTTTTCACGGACTCGATCAACAGTATCATCTCCACTCAGTAAACCTTCATGACAAACAAAGCAATATACCTCATAAAAGTAACAAACCCTCTTACCTTTCTCACGAACTTGATCAAAAGTATCATCTCCACTCAGTAAACCTTCACTACAAACAATGCAATATACCTCATAAAAGTAACAAACGGTCTTACCTTTTTCACGGACTCGATCAACAGTATCATCTCCACTCAGTAAACCTTCACTACAAACAAAGCAATATACCTCATAAAAGTAACAAACCCTCTTACCTTTCTCACGAACTTGATCAAAAGTATCATCTCCACTCAGTAAACCTTCACTACAAACAATGCAATATACCTCATAAAAGTAACAAACGGTCTTACCTTTTTCACGGACTCGATCAACAGTATCATCTCCACTCAGTAAACCTTCACTACAAACAAAGCAATATACCTCATAAAAGTAACAAACCCTCTTACCTTTCTCACGAACTTGATCAAAAGTATCATATCCACTCAGTAAACCTTCACTACAAACAATGCAATATACCTCATAAAAGTAACAAACGGTCTTACCTTTCTCACGAACTCGATCAACAGTATCATCTCCACTCAGTAAACCTTCACTACAAACAAAGCAATATACCTCATAAAAGTAACAAACCCTCTTACCTTTCTCACGAACTTGATCAAAAGTATCATATCCACTCAGTAAACCTTCACTACAAACAAAGCAATATACCTCATAAAAGTAACAAACCCTCTTACCTTTCTCACGAACTTGATCAAAAGTATCATATCCACTCAGTAAACCTTCACTACAAACAAAGCAATATACCTCATAAAAGTAACAAACCCTCTTACCTTTCTCACGAACTTGATCAAAAGTATCATATCCACTCAGTAAACCTTCACTACAAACAAAGCAATATACCTCATAAAAGTAACAAACCCTCTTACCTTTCTCACGAACTTGATCAAAAGTATCATATCCACTCAGTAAACCTTCACTACAAACAAAGCAATATACCTCATAAAAGTAACAAACCCTCTTACCTTTCTCACGAACTTGATCAAAAGTATCATATCCACTCAGTAAACCTTCACTACAAACAAAGCAATATACCTCATAAAAGTAACAAACCCTCTTACCTTTCTCACGAACTTGATCAAAAGTATCATATCCACTCAGTAAACCTTCACTACAAACAAAGCAATATACCTCATAAAAGTAACAAACCCTCTTACCTTTCTCACGAACTTGATCAAAAGTATCATATCCACTCAGTAAACCTTCACTACAAACAAAGCAATATACCTCATAAAAGTAACAAACCCTCTTACCTTTCTCACGAACTTGATCAAAAGTATCATATCCACTCAGTAAACCTTCACTACAAACAAAGCAATATACCTCATAAAAGTAACAAACCCTCTTACCTTTCTCACGAACTTGATCAAAAGTATCATATCCACTCAGTAAACCTTCACTACAAACAAAGCAATATACCTCATAAAAGTAACAAACCCTCTTACCTTTCTCACGAACTTGATCAAAAGTATCATATCCACTCAGTAAACCTTCACTACAAACAAAGCAATATACCTCATAAAAGTAACAAACCCTCTTACCTTTCTCACGAACTTGATCAAAAGTATCATATCCACTCAGTAAACCTTCACTACAAACAAAGCAATATACCTCATAAAAGTAACAAACCCTCTTACCTTTCTCACGAACTTGATCAAAAGTATCATATCCACTCAGTAAACCTTCACTACAAACAAAGCAATATACCTCATAAAAGTAACAAACCCTCTTACCTTTCTCACGAACTTGATCAAAAGTATCATATCCACTCAGTAAACCTTCACTACAAACAAAGCAATATACCTCATAAAAGTAACAAACCCTCTTACCTTTCTCACGAACTTGATCAAAAGTATCATATCCACTCAGTAAACCTTCACTACAAACAAAGCAATATACCTCATAAAAGTAACAAACCCTCTTACCTTTCTCACGAACTTGATCAAAAGTATCATATCCACTCAGTAAACCTTCACTACAAACAAAGCAATATACCTCATAAAAGTAACAAACCCTCTTACCTTTCTCACGAACTTGATCAAAAGTATCATATCCACTCAGTAAACCTTCACTACAAACAAAGCAATATACCTCATAAAAGTAACAAACCCTCTTACCTTTCTCACGAACTTGATCAAAAGTATCATATCCACTCAGTAAACCTTCACTACAAACAAAGCAATATACCTCATAAAAGTAACAAACCCTCTTACCTTTCTCACGAACTTGATCAAAAGTATCATATCCACTCAGTAAACCTTCACTACAAACAAAGCAATATACCTCATAAAAGTAACAAACCCTCTTACCTTTCTCACGAACTTGATCAAAAGTATCATATCCACTCAGTAAACCTTCACTACAAACAAAGCAATATACCTCATAAAAGTAACAAACCCTCTTACCTTTCTCACGAACTTGATCAAAAGTATCATATCCACTCAGTAAACCTTCACTACAAACAAAGCAATATACCTCATAAAAGTAACAAACCCTCTTACCTTTCTCACGAACTTGATCAAAAGTATCATATCCACTCAGTAAACCTTCACTACAAACAAAGCAATATACCTCATAAAAGTAACAAACCCTCTTACCTTTCTCACGAACTTGATCAAAAGTATCATATCCACTCAGTAAACCTTCACTACAAACAAAGCAATATACCTCATAAAAGTAACAAACCCTCTTACCTTTCTCACGAACTTGATCAAAAGTATCATATCCACTCAGTAAACCTTCACTACAAACAAAGCAATATACCTCATAAAAGTAACAAACCCTCTTACCTTTCTCACGAACTTGATCAAAAGTATCATATCCACTCAGTAAACCTTCACTACAAACAAAGCAATATACCTCATAAAAGTAACAAACCCTCTTACCTTTCTCACGAACTTGATCAAAAGTATCATATCCACTCAGTAAACCTTCACTACAAACAAAGCAATATACCTCATAAAAGTAACAAACCCTCTTACCTTTCTCACGAACTTGATCAAAAGTATCATATCCACTCAGTAAACCTTCACTACAAACAAAGCAATATACCTCATAAAAGTAACAAACCCTCTTACCTTTCTCACGAACTTGATCAAAAGTATCATATCCACTCAGTAAACCTTCACTACAAACAAAGCAATATACCTCATAAAAGTAACAAACCCTCTTACCTTTCTCACGAACTTGATCAACAGTATCATCTCCACTCAGTAAACCTTCACTACAAACAAAGCAATATACCTCATAAAAGTAACAAACCCTCTTACCTTTCTCACGAACTTGATCAAAAGTATCATATCCACTCAGTAAACCTTCACTACAAACAAAGCAATATACCTCATAAAAGTAACAAACCCTCTTACCTTTCTCACGAACTTGATCAAAAGTATCATATCCACTCAGTAAACCTTCACTACAAACAAAGCAATATACCTCATAAAAGTAACAAACCCTCTTACCTTTCTCACGAACTTGATCAAAAGTATCATATCCACTCAGTAAACCTTCACTACAAACAAAGCAATATACCTCATAAAAGTAACAAACCCTCTTACCTTTCTCACGAACTTGATCAAAAGTATCATATCCACTCAGTAAACCTTCACTACAAACAAAGCAATATACCTCATAAAAGTAACAAACCCTCTTACCTTTCTCACGAACTTGATCAACAGTATCATCTCCACTCAGTAAACCTTCACTACAAACAAAGCAATATACCTCATAAAAGTAACAAACCCTCTTACCTTTCTCACGAACTTGATCAAAAGTATCATATCCACTCAGTAAACCTTCACTACAAACAAAGCAATATACCTCATAAAAGTAACAAACCCTCTTACCTTTCTCACGAACTTGATCAAAAGTATCATATCCACTCAGTAAACCTTCACTACAAACAAAGCAATATACCTCATAAAAGTAACAAACCCTCTTACCTTTCTCACGAACTTGATCAAAAGTATCATATCCACTCAGTAAACCTTCACTACAAACAAAGCAATATACCTCATAAAAGTAACAAACCCTCTTACCTTTCTCACGAACTTGATCAACAGTATCATATCCACTCAGTAAACCTTCACTACAAACAAAGCAATATACCTCATAAAAGTAACAAACCCTCTTACCTTTCTCACGAACTTGATCAAAAGTATCATATCCACTCAGTAAACCTTCACTACAAACAAAGCAATATACCTCATAAAAGTAACAAACCCTCTTACCTTTCTCACGAACTTGATCAAAAGTATCATATCCACTCAGTAAACCTTCACTACAAACAAAGCAATATACCTCATAAAAGTAACAAACCCTCTTACCTTTCTCACGAACTTGATCAACAGTATCATATCCACTCAGTAAACCTTCACTACAAACAAAGCAATATACCTCATAAAAGTAACAAACCCTCTTACCTTTCTCACGAACTTGATCAAAAGTATCATATCCACTCAGTAAACCTTCACTACAAACAAAGCAATATACCTCATAAAAGTAACAAACCCTCTTACCTTTCTCACGAACTTGATCAAAAGTATCATATCCACTCAGTAAACCTTCACTACAAACAAAGCAATATACCTCATAAAAGTAACAAACCCTCTTACCTTTCTCACGAACTTGATCAACAGTATCATATCCACTCAGTAAACCTTCACTACAAACAAAGCAATATACCTCATAAAAGTAACAAACCCTCTTACCTTTCTCACGAACTTGATCAAAAGTATCATATCCACTCAGTAAACCTTCACTACAAACAAAGCAATATACCTCATAAAAGTAACAAACCCTCTTACCTTTCTCACGAACTTGATCAACAGTATCATCTCCACTCAGTAAACCTTCACTACAAACAAAGCAATATACCTCATAAAAGTAACAAACCCTCTTACCTTTCTCACGAACTTGATCAAAAGTATCATATCCACTCAGTAAACCTTCACTACAAACAAAGCAATATACCTCATAAAAGTAACAAACCCTCTTACCTTTCTCACGAACTTGATCAACAGTATCATATCCACTCAGTAAACCTTCACTACAAACAAAGCAATATACCTCATAAAAGTAACAAACCCTCTTACCTTTCTCACGAACTTGATCAAAAGTATCATATCCACTCAGTAAACCTTCACTACAAACAAAGCAATATACCTCATAAAAGTAACAAACCCTCTTACCTTTCTCACGAACTTGATCAACAGTATCATCTCCACTCAGTAAACCTTCACTACAAACAAAGCAATATACCTCATAAAAGTAACAAACCCTCTTACCTTTCTCACGAACTTGATCAAAAGTATCATATCCACTCAGTAAACCTTCACTACAAACAAAGCAATATACCTCATAAAAGTAACAAACCCTCTTACCTTTCTCACGAACTTGATCAACAGTATCATCTCCACTCAGTAAACCTTCACTACAAACAAAGCAATATACCTCATAAAAGTAACAAACCCTCTTACCTTTCTCACGAACTTGATCAAAAGTATCATATCCACTCAGTAAACCTTCACTACAAACAAAGCAATATACCTCATAAAAGTAACAAACCCTCTTACCTTTCTCACGAACTTGATCAACAGTATCATATCCACTCAGTAAACCTTCACTACAAACAAAGCAATATACCTCATAAAAGTAACAAACCCTCTTACCTTTCTCACGAACTTGATCAAAAGTATCATATCCACTCAGTAAACCTTCACTACAAACAAAGCAATATACCTCATAAAAGTAACAAACCCTCTTACCTTTCTCACGAACTTGATCAACAGTATCATCTCCACTCAGTAAACCTTCACTACAAACAAAGCAATATACCTCATAAAAGTAACAAACCCTCTTACCTTTCTCACGAACTTGATCAAAAGTATCATATCCACTCAGTAAACCTTCACTACAAACAATGCAATATCAGTACATATTATAAAATAAAGTACCCGCCGCGTGTTTCTGTCTGTCTGTCTGTCTGAACGCGATAAACTCAAAAACTACCGAATGGAATGGCATATTATTGACACCAATGAACGGAATGATTCAAGAGGAAGGTTTATGTGTATAAATTATTATTGTTTTGTGGAAATTAGTTGAAATATGACGATTATTGTTGAAGAAGTCAGAAAAAAATCTAGCCGGCTGGGAGCTTTCGTCGAAAACGCTGCTTAATCTCTTTGAGATATAACAAAATAATGTAAAGTGGAATTGTTTCTCTTATAGGACTAAAGAAAAGCCCGCAATCGCATATGTCAATCTTTTATGGATAACTTACTATACCTCTTTTTATGTTTAAAAAATGGTGTCATATGATGAGATAATTGGAAAGCAATCCATACGGATACAGAATCCTTATCAAATTAAATAAGTTATTTACCTTCAGCATTTCATGCAGATCATGATTGCCCTTTACACAAATAAATTTAAATCAATATTAAATTAAAATGATAGTTTTGTAGTTCATGTTATAAATTATAATAATTAAAAATAAAAAAATAACAAGTAACTTAGCGTATAAACGTCTAGAATTGTCTTCGAAAGTAAATAAAAGAGTTGGAAACAAAGATATTGGTTGGAAACGGCTTGGTAATTCGAAAGCATGCACCACAGATATGTACCTACGTCACTCGCACGTTTCATAGCACATTTCACCGAACTAATCGCGGTTAAGTGACTTCACTCTACCTCACAGTTACAATTTCGTGCCTTCACATCGCCTATCCAGTACATAGTACATTTAATATATCTTTGCGCAGTGCACGCACTTGGTGATTTGCTGCTCTCGCTGCCCCGCGCCCTGCTTCGACTCCGCGTTTGTCCTGCGGACGCCACGAGGCGTAGTATATTATATTCATAAACTTCCAGTTATATACTTCTTATTTTGGTTTGGGACAAATGTAGTATATTTAGAATACATTATAAATGAAAAAATTTTATGAGTATAATAATTTGCCTAGAAGTACAATTTACAAAAATTGTAAAATACTGGTTTCATAGGGGTGCAAAGGGGTGCTAAAATAACTGGGTGTTTATGATGCCTTAAAAAGCTTATTTTGAATTTGCACCAATAAGCTGAATTTCCCTTGAGTCGCAAATTAAAAATTATATTTTATTAGTGTTTCATACCTCTCACACTTTTTTTGGTGAAAAGTAATTATAGACCAAAGGTGTATCTACAAATATCTAAGTTTACCACAATTAGATATTAATAAAATTCCAAAATAATAGGACTTTAATGTTAATACCTAACATGTTCCGTACGTAACAGGAATGGTGCAAACTCAGAGGAAACTTATATTCATGTCTTCTAATGATTCCATAAAAAATTACAACTACACGAATTACTTCCAATCTTTTTAGCGATTGGACTATACTATACCCAGTTACACATAGATACAGACATAGGCCTTAATCTAATAACGTCTCTCATTTTCGGCACTGGTTTAAACATGGAACCTTTATGTGCTTTAGGTAGGTATTATTACGTAAATTATTTTGGATAAGGATAAATTGCTAGTTTCCTTTACCGACTGGGTCTTAGGTATTAATTAACACAGCTGCGCTGTTTTCTCCAGTAATTAACAGTCATATCGTCAATTTAAATTTATTTCGAAAAAAAAAAAACGTTTTGTTTTTAAGGAAACTGATGTCCAAAATGTGGAGTTGTCGGAGTTACGTCATTTGTTTTTTCATTTGGAAATTCTAGAAGGAGAACAAGTGGTAAGAAAGTTTAGAGAAAGCATTTATATTTTTTGGACGTACATAATATTTTCTCAAATATGCTGACATGGGACTATAAGAATGTTACATGCTTTAAAGTGTGCCCTTGAATTAATAATAATAATAACGTATGAATCACAACAACATCAAGGCCACAAAGTAAGCATTAGCTTGTGTTTCAGGTACCAAGCGAAGACATCTATGTTCATACAAAAAGAACTTAATATAGACCTAGGTTACCTATATAATTAACATAAATACTGACCCGACCTGAGATTCGAACCCAGGACCCCCAGCTTCGTAGGCAGGGTCGCTACCCACTAGGCCAAGCGGTCGTCTGGATTATCGGATTATCTCTATATTTTAATTTATATACGGCTCTAACAGTTCTATATCTTTAATTGTTTAACGTGGTGTACATGCATGTAACCTACATACTACTGTATATAGATTGCATGGTATTTCATAAATAAAAACTTCCGTATATGGCACAAAAATAATAAAAAACCCGCATAAAACAAGAAATTGGTAATACTCATATTTTCTTTTTCACTTGTGCTACAAGGTCTTCCTTTGTGGTATATTTTGAATTTTTGGCTCAAGAGGAAATTAATTTTTTGATTAGATGCAATTTTGCCTGAAAATATGTGATGCTTTTTCATGGCATTCACTTTGAATTTAGACTTTTTTACAAAACAGTGAGGTTTCCGATAAGTAATCGTATTTGGTGTATTTGATATTAATTTCGTGTCGTGATAACCCAAAGCGAAACGAACCTGTCTTAAATTTATAAGACCACTAGCGGTCGAACTCGCCTTCGCCCACGTGGACTACGGAAACGTTCCTTTTCCCCGTTCCACGCATTTTTATATTGCCCCCGTGCGAAGTCGGGGTGGGTCGCTAGTCTAACCATATAGTATCATTACACTATGATACCATCGTCATCATCAAAACAAAGAAATTCTCTGGCGCGTCTAGCTGCAATACTCTGAGGACGCCAACAAAACAATTTAAACCTTATATTTATATGGGTAGATTTGGAAGTATTGCAGAAATAATAACACCATGGCAAGGCGCGGTGCGTGTGCATTTATGCATTTGTCAAAGGGCTCATAGGCGAGTGTGAACACGCCAACAAAACAATTAAAATCTTATTTTCATACAGATAGAGTTGGAAATATATTTAGGTTTTTGTAGATAGTTCAAATTTGGCAAATTTGTAAATCTAAGTGTTCAAATACATTTAGATTTACATGTATAAGATTTTGAAATGTGACGTCACAAAGCTTAAGACCCCTCCCACCCCTTGTCACACAATGTCACACTTAATCGACCCCCTTCCGCCCCTTTACGTGTGACGTACTTTATGGATGGTCCCTTAGTTAAGAAATAATTGAAAAAAAAATAGAAATTAACAAAAACAAAACTTATTACTAACTAATGTATTTCGGAATAGGGTACTTCAAAATATACATACTCAATTAATATTTACAATAATATAAGCTAAAAATAACCAGTGCCTGGTGAACCTGATGCAAAGGTTCCCATAACGCTCGCGGCATTACCGCGCTGGATCGCTATGGCGAGCCTTTGCATCAGAAACGACCCCGAGCGAGGGTCACACCCCCTCTCCTTAAGTCGGCGACCGATGCTCTTAATTAAATTTCTCGCCTCGAGGCTCCAACAGCCTGTGGTCTCCACAGCAAAAGGAACAACAAAATTTAAAAGAATTAGCAAAAAAATCCCCATAGGAAAATTACTAATTATAATGTTAGATAAATATAGAAATTAACAAAAAATAAAACTTATTACTAAAATATTTATTTAAAAAATATTACAGTTATATACACAAATCTTCTTTGCTTATAGCTCTTTCTATTACCTATTACTGAAAACCGTATCAGTCCATTGCGTGGTTTAGAAGTAAGAAGATAACGAACAGCGGCAGACAGTGAATTTATTTTGTCGCGCTATAGTTTTAATATTTCGATAACTGCTAAAATATTAATTTAAATTGTATGGTGAAAAAGGCAATTATAATATGCATGAAATGCTTCAGATAACTAACGTATTTAATTTGATAAGGATTAATAGCATTTTTAAAAAAGATCTTCGCAAATAGTGCATTATATTCGAACAAATTTGGTTACCATGAAAAAGGTTATAGTAAGTCAACCTTAAAAGATACACACATGCTGTTGCAGACTTTTGGTTAGAACTTTCAAACGGAAACAATTTCGTAATACGTGATTTTTGCTTAACATCAACCGTTTACGCAGCGCGTGCAAAGGAAACTCTCAAAAGGAATATTTTTTAGCGTTTTTGCAACATTTTTCATTGATGCTCCGCTCCTATTGGTCTAAGCGAGATGTAATAATAGTCATAGCCTTTTTCGATAAATGGACTATCGAAAACAAAAAAAAAAATTATTCCTGAGATTAGCGCGTTCAAACAAACAATTAAAAATATAGTCTATAGGTTTTCTCAATAAATGGACTATCCAACACAAAAAGAATTTTTCAATTCGAACCAATAGTTCCTGAGATTTGCGCGTTCAAATAAACATTTTAGCTTTATAATATTGTAATTATATTAAAATATTAAATATAGTAAGATAGCGCCATGGTTCGAATCCGGGCGTATACCAATCGGTTTTTTCTGACTTAAGTACATAACTATCACTAATTCCGTGCTTTGGAGAGCACGTTCAGCAGTCGGTCCCGGGTGCTGTTAATAAATGGCGGTCGTTACAATCCCCAATCCGCAGTGAAGCAGAATGGTGGATTGAATCTCCAAGCCCCCCACTCCCTGGGGGAGGCCTAAGCCTCTGCAGTGGGGTAAAAATATGCTGATGGAGTGAAGTTAAGATATTAATTTAAACTGTATACATTTACCCGCTCCTAGGAAAAAAGGTGTTGACAGATAGTCCGACGGACGGACAACAAAATGGTCTCAAGGGGTCACGAAACCTTAGTTAGGTAACATACTAGTCCAATGTTTTCAGCATTACGTTCTAACATTGCTGAGTTTCTGGTACTCCGTTTCGTGCGGTTATTCCCAATCGTCACCACTGGCTTTGTTCCCACTGGTAACAAATGGGGAAAAAATTGCCATATGTTGCCAGTGGTGACCAATGGGATAGAACCAATTCCAATTGTAACAGGGTATGCCTAGCAAAGTCGGACCAAAAAGCAACTGCGTCTTATTTTATTATGCGTCTTACTTTCATTAGTTTACATAAAAATTAAATAAAATATTTAAAAAACCCCTGACACAAAAAAATTAACCTTTAAAAAGTGTATTGTGTATTTTAAGTTTACTTAGCGGTCCCAGACGCCTTTGAGGATCAAAAATCATTTGACAGTGAACAAACTTGTATTATTTCACACTTTATAAAGATACATTTTTTTGGGCCGGGGTTTTTTAAATTTTTTATTTAATATTTTTATCAAAATTTTTAAACTTAATTAGTTAAATTAATTTCATACATGATCAGACAAAAAAATAATTTTCTAGTTTTTAGTTTTCATTTCTTTAGTTAATATTCCTCATTCCCTTTCAATATAGTGTACACCGTTCTACTAGTCAAGCCCTTCATTTGCTACCCATATTGAGGGATTTGTGAAAAAAAATGTGGTTCACGATTTTGTGGTGGCGGCCATCTTGGATTTGAAATTTGTCATAGTCTCATAGTATTCTAATAATGAAGCCCTTTATTTGATACCCATATGACTGGAGTAGTGAAAAAGTAATATATCCGCCATTTTGTGAGGCGGCCATCTTGAACTGATTTTCATGAAATATAGCTAAGAACACTTCCGACTAATTCACCTTTCATATAAAAAAAAATTGCATCCAAATCGGTTTATCCGATTGGGAGCTACGATGCCACGGATTGATACACAGATACACACACACGCCAAACTTATAACACCCCTCTTTTTGTGTAGGTGGTTAAAAAGGAAGACATGGGGATAGAAAATCTGTTGCCAGTGTTTCTGTTCGTTGTCACTACTGAATTGGAATAAAATAAAATAGAGTTCAAAGATTAAAATGTCCGGTACATCCAATAATATAAAATCACATTATTAATCATATTATTTACAGTTATTTAATACAAAATTTTTAAATATAGACTTACTGACTTAGCATAAAATCTATATAATTAGTAGGTGAAGAAAACACTTTGACCCCTTCGTTCCCAAGTGTGTTCATTTGAATAAAAGCTAAATCAAAAGCTTTTCGTCTAACAAAATTTCCACAGATATTTGTTCCATCTGTTTCCAATTTACAGAATACCTTAGAGGATCATTAGGTTACACAAGGAACATTTTGGAAATTTACTTTTTTATCAGGAATATGACTGTTGCAGTCGTCCAAAAAATTTATTAATATTAATTTATAATCTATGTCGATGGCCATGACTCCCTTTCCTGCCGCGCCGGGCTCACGATTTTGTTTACTAACATTTTGATGTCTGTTTTTTTAATATTCAGTGTAAATACTGTCTCAATATACCAGTTTCTCTATAAATACGTTATACACGCATAGGATGAGCTGGATAATTTTCTAAAAGATAAGTGATGATAAAGATTAATAATAATTATCATTACTTAATGATAATGGATGTCTAAATAGCGTGCATAGAACGGGTGAATGGGCTTGTTTTGTAGTCACTTGGAAAGCTTGTGAATCATCATGTATCGTTTTTAGAATCACTTTCAAATAAAAGTCACTTAACTTTGTGAAAAAAAAAAATATTTAAGGATAAATTAAGTTTATTATTTTCAGTATTAATTTTCCATTGCGAAAGCGCATAAAACCTGTGCATAAAGCAAACAGTAAACATTCATAATGTTTCCTCGAAACCCAAAATTGTGCCACGGACCTCGTGTTGAAGTCCGTGTTTGAGAGCTCGATTGTCAAAATAATGGAAAATTATTTATCAGAATTGTTTTAATTTTGATTTTATAACACAATGATTAAAAGAAAAACCGTGTAGGTATTATTTTCATCCAAAGTGATCGATAGTTAGAACAATAATTTCATTCTTAAACCTCTATTACTATTGACAAAAACATTATAGGTTTGTTAGACTCAAATTTAGATATATATATTAGTAAGTAAATAAATTAGTTAATATCTCTAATTTTCGTAATCATACTTGTCTAAACTTACGTGGGTTACAGACATGCTTACGAGTTTAGGAACGAGCGACGTCGGCTTCATCATAATCTCTCAAAGCGGCCCAGGTAGGTAGGTAACCACCGCACGTGTGCCACTTCGGTCCGACGACGTTATATAGTTATGGAGTAAGTCCCTCCTAACTCTCGTTTGGTAGGTCAACCATACCCTATTCTACGCGAGCGGGTGCATGACGTATCTGACTCAACTATCAGCTTGAAATCTTGGACTATTTAAATAACTGGCTTTCCGCCCGCAGCTTCGCGACTACTCAGTTTTATCAGGGCCGCTAAAGGTACGCGACGTTCCAGGAAATTGTGAAACTTTCTTGAAAATTAAACTTTACTTAAAAAATTTCTATATAAAATTTTATCAAAATCTGTTTAGCCATTTTAACATGAAGAATAGCTATTCCTTTTTCCGGCATAAAAAATAGCCTATCTCACTCTACCGCTCCTAAAATATATCTTTTTTCATTATTTTTTCCCCCATTTTTTTTCAATGAATCGTTACTTTTATTACAATTATTTAAAATATGTTCTCCAAACGAACTTTTTTCTTTGAAATGTTAAGATCACGCCTATTTTTTTTTACTTTTCAAATTGTTATTTAATATTATACAAAAATTTATATATGTCTCTGAACAAATAATCTCAAACGTTATCTTATTATAACACACCATACATAACGGTAAAGTTTTTTTTTCAGCTTTTGTATGGGTTTACATCACACATGAAAAATTATTAATTGAAAAACTATTTTTTAATCAGTATTTTTTAATATTAAATGAATTTTATTGATAATATTTTTATACCAAAAATTACATTTCATTTATTTTCAAATATCAAGCTAAATGAATAAAAACTAAATAATTAACAAATTAAAGATAAAAGCTTAGTCATACAGCGAGGTAATGAATGCCGCCAGCTTTTTGGGCTGTTTGTCGCACGGCACTGATTAATATGATTTTTTTATGGATAGGTATTTTTAGTTTTTAATTAGTATTTCATTTGGTATAAGCTTTTATTTTTAATTTTTAATGAATAAAATAACTAAATTATTGGTCGAGGAAAAAGTTTCTTCGCATTTTATATGAAAACTCAAGTCATTTTTTTCAACGTTTATTTACATTTAATTACAATATACTTATAAATGCCATTTTGTTCGATGATTGTCTGCCATTTTATAGGTAGTGACATGATTTCGTTGCTGTAGAAATTTTAAGACTTGCAATGAAATATAATACCTACTGAAATCGAGCACCCCACGCTTTTTCACAATAACATTACTTTTCTCGTTAATTACTTTGTCCTTATACTAACAAAGATTATTTCCTGATTTTTAGTTCAATTTGCTTTTAAAGCGTGTTTTTTAGTTTTTTTAAATTATAATTTATTTTTCCATTTTTAGTCTTAAAATATTTTAAACTACGTTTCACCTAAACTTACATACGCACATGCGTAACTCACAATTACCTATAAAACGATGAAGTAACGTATAAAAGTTAATATCCGTGCTACTAACCACTGAGGAGTATCCTTATAAGCAGACAGTCTTAGCTTCAGCATCAATTTGTGGTGAAAATCATGGTTAACTATCAAAATGCAACGTATATACAAAATTCTGTGTTTGTGCTATTAACTATTGAGGAGTATACGCATGAGAAAACAATCTTGGTTTCTGCATCAATTCGTGGTAAAAATCATGATTAGCTATTAAAATGCAACGTATATACAAAATTTGGTGTGCGTGCTATTAACTGTTGAGGAGTATCCTCATGAGGAGACACTCTTGACTTCAGCATCAATTCGTGGTAAAAATCAACGTTAACTATTAAAATGCAACGCATATACAAAATTTCGTGTTCATGCTATTAACCATTGAGGAGGGTCATCATGAGGAGACCACCCTGGCTGCAACATCAGGTCATGTTTATAATTTTAGCAAAGTTACATACGTCTTCCAAATTTCAGCCCGATAGCTACAGTGGAAGTGGGTCAAAATCAAGTTCAAAGAAATCGGTTACATACAAGCAAGCAAACATACAAGTGAAGTTAATAAAAGCGTGTTGAAAAACGCGGCAAGTCGTTTTGGCAGTCCTCTCTTGATGTTAACCTGTGTCTAAAGAATTCTGAAGAGGCCGAAACAGGTGAAAATCTGAAGGTGCAGGGTCAGGTTTCTGAGTGACTACAATTGTGTGAGGTCTAGCGTTATCGTGATGAAATACCACACCCTTTCTATTGATTAATTCCAGCCGCTTTCTCTCAATTTCTTGCTTTAATCCCATCAGTTGTTTACAGTAGAGATCCGAATCGATGGTTTTGCTCGGCTGTAAAAGCTCATAATG
This sequence comes from Luffia ferchaultella, assembly GCA_949709985.1. Lineage (NCBI taxonomy): Eukaryota > Metazoa > Arthropoda > Insecta > Lepidoptera > Psychidae > Luffia > Luffia ferchaultella. Next base: position 375,500 of record OX453249.1, on the reverse strand, counting down.
AACACTACCCTTCCAATCCCACCATACACACAGCATCACCTTATTGCGAGTTAGCCCGGGTGTGAACCCTTACCGACCTTTGACCATGACTTTTTTTGCACGTTCTTATCGTACTTGATCCACTTTTTATCAGCAGTTACCAATCTCTTCAAAACCGGTTCAGTTTCATTACGTTTTAATAAAAAATCGCAAATGAGTACACGGTTCAATAGGTTTCTTTCAGTGAACTCATGTGGCACCCAAATATCGAGCTTTTTTGTATACCCAGCTTTTTTCAAATGGGTCAAAACTGTTTTTTTAGTCAATTCCCTGATCTTCAGCTATGTCGTAACTACTGATATGCCGATATTGCTCCACTTTTTCAGAAATGATGTTCATTTTAGCCGTGACAGAGCGACCACAGTGAGATGCATCTTTGACATCAAAATTCCCGGATTGAAAACGTTTAAACCAACTTTGTGCTACTCTTACTGACACCGGATTAGGACCTCAAACGTCACAATCACAGCTTGCTTTACATTTTTCCTTTTTTATAATAAAGTTTTAAAATGTCTCGAATTTCTTTATTAGATTCACTTATTTTGACAGAAGGAAAACAAATGAAAACCGACCGGAGCAATATTTTATTAAATTGTTTCTTTTTTGAAATGTAATCTTATTAATGGTATTAAAACGAGCCAGATACAACTAGTACAGCCAAAGAGATTTTCTTAAAAGTATATACAAACTATATGTGAAAAGACCTTTTTCATTTCTCATACTCGGAAAGTAGTGTTGTTTTGATCTGATTATTGGGTAGAAAATGCTGCTTCCTTCCCTAGAGTGGGAAAAACTCATATAAATTACTTCTAAGGGCCGGAATGAACTTTAAAAATACAACTGCTGTCAGCTGTGAAGAGTTTTATGTAAAAAAAAACTAATTAAAAAAAATGCTGCGGCCATCTGAGTTTCTAAACAGCCAATGTGAACTTAGCGCAAACTTCTTTGAGCGGAATAAGCCGCAACAATTCGAATTCACGAATTCAAAAAAATAGGTAATAATCTTTTATGCTATGATTTGAATATTAAAAATGAGTTCAAGCGATTCGGAAATATTGACACCAGACTACATACCTCGGGAATTGATTCTTTCCACCCTCGGTTAACAATCTACTATTCCCCGACCAAATAATACTAATTTATTTTAATTTCCGATTCAATATTCGATTTTAAGTCAATATTTTACACAATGTATTCATTCAAATTTCAAATCTGTAACTCATTCCGATTACGATATCGACCCCTAACATGCGAACAGTCGAACGGACAGAGAGACAGACAGTAGAGTGACAGCAATAGAGCTCTGTTTTGCCCTTTGGACACAGCACGCTAATAAAAGAAAATATAAATCGGTTACACGTGGCGTCATAAACAGATTGAAACAGGACTGCAGAGCATCCCGCTATAATACGGAATCTGCTGAACAAGTAAGTACCACGGCCGGCTAATTTTACACATTGTCCTTCGCTTACTGGGCTGACACATTACCGACAGTGTTATTCTTTAAAAAATATGTCAACGTATGACAAGTTGTGTAGTATATTATAGACAACTAGCGGCCCGTCCCGGCTTCGCACGGGTAGTATTCGTTTCTCATAAGAATCACTTTTTTTATCTCAGTCTTGTCTCATTCCCGTTCTTCCTTTCATTTTTTCGTTCCCATCGCAAAAATACTTTATTATTTCTGTTCTTGGCCCTAGTGTAGCTTCGTTTTCGTTTCCATTCTCATCAAAAATATTTTTTTTTATCTCCGTCTTAACTCATTCCCGTTCTTCCCTTTCCCGTTTTCGTTCCCATCGCATAAATATTTTATCATTTCCGTTCCTGGCCCTGGTCTCATTTCCTTTTTGTTTCCATTGTCATCAAGTACAACTTTTTTATTTCAGTCTTAACTCTTTCCCGTTCTTCCCTTTCCCGTTTTCGTTCCCGTAACACAAATATTTATCGTTTCAACAATTTCTGTCAGTCTTAATTAAATAAATTACACTTTTGCGAAATAATATTTAGTTATGCAATTATTAAATTACTGAAATGGCTATTAAAAAATAAGGGTTGATCGCAGAAGGGTGAAAATTGAGGATTGTATGTATTTTTGTATGTTGTATCATAAAAAAATAGAAATTAAAAATTTTGTCTAAAAAAAAAAATTTAGGGGTGGACTACCCCTAACATTTAGGGGGATGAAAAATAGATGTTGGCCGATTCTCATAGATACAGGATAAGCACAAAAAATTTCATCGAAATCGGTCAAGCCGTTTCGGAGTAGTATGGCAACGAAAATTGTGATTACTAAAATGGCTATTAAAAAATAAGGGTTGATCGTAGAAGGGTGAAAATTGAGGATTGTATGTATTTTTGTATGTTGCATCATAAAAAAATAGAAATTAAAAATTTTGTCTAAAAAAAAAAATTTAGGGGTGGACTACCCCTAACATTTAGGGGGATGAAAAATAGATGTTGGCCGATTCTCATAGATACCGGATAAGCACAAAAAATTTCATCGAAATCGGTCAAGCCGTTTCGGAGGAGTATGGCAACGAAAACTGTGATTACTAAAATGGCTATTAAAAAATAAGGGTTGATCGTAGAAGGGTGAAAATTGAGGATTGTATGTATTTTTGTATGTTGCATCATAAAAAAATAGAAATTAAAAATTTTGTCTAAAAAAAAAAATTTAGGGGTGGACTACCCCTAACATTTAGGGGGATGAAAAATAGATTTTGGCCGATTCTCATAGATACCGGATAAGCACAAAAAATTTCATCGAAATCGGTCAAGCCGTTTCGGAGGAGTATGGCAACGAAAACTGTGACACGAGTATTTTATATATTAGACTAGCGGCCCGTCCCGGCTTCGCACGGGTAGTATTCGTTCATCATGAAAATCACTTTTTTTATCTCAGTCTTCTCATTCCCGTTCATCCTTTCCCGTATTTCCCATGTTCCCATCGCAAAAATACCAACTTTATTGTTTCCGTTCTTGGCCCTGGTGTCGTTTCGTTTTCGTTTCCATTCTCATCAAGAATAACTTTTTATCCCAATCTTAACTCATTCCCATTCATCCCTTCCCCGTTTTCGTTCCCGCGACACAAATGCTGGCAAATGAGTGTTGATCCAGAAAAAGCGCGGAAAATTTAAAAAATCAAGCACTGGTAACACTAATTACAGCAGGAATAAACTGTCTTGATACTAATGTTACTATGTAATAAGTTTCAATTAAATGTTAGGCTGTTGAGCCTAACATTTAATTGAGAGTAAGTTATCCCCCCCTATTAAAAAATAAGGGTTGATCGTAGAAGGGTGAAAATTGAGGATTGTATGTATTTTTGTATGTTGTATCATAAAAAAATAGAAATTAAAAATTTTGTCTAAAAAAAAAAATTTAGGGGTGGACTACCCCTTACATTTAGGGGGATGAAAAATAGATGTTGGCCGATTCTCATAGATACCGGATAAGCACAAAAAATTTCATCGAAATCGGTCAAGCCGTTTCGGAGGAGTATGGCAACGAAAACTGTGACATATCCCCCCCTATTTAAAAATAAGGGTTGATCGTAGAAGGGTGAAAATTGAGGATTGTATGTATTTTTGTATGTTGTATCATACAAAATAGAAATTAAAAATTTTGTCTAAAAAATAAAAAAAAAAATTTAGGGGTGGACTACCCCTAACATTTAGGGGGATGAAAAATAGATGTTGGCCGATTCTCATAGATACCGGATAAGCACAAAAAATTTCATCGAAATCGGTCAAGCTGTTTCGGAGGAGTATGGCAACGAAAACTGTGACATATCCCCCCCTATTTAAAAATAAGGGTTGATCGTAGAAGGGTGAAAATTGAGGATTGTATGTATTTTTGTATGTTGTATCATACAAAATAGAAATTAAAAATTTTGTCTAAAAAATAAAAAAAAAAATTTAGGGGTGGACTACCCCTAACATTTAGGGGGATGAAAAATAGATGTTGGCCGATTCTCATAGATACCGGATAAGCACAAAAAATTTCATCGAAATCGGTCAAGCCGTTTCGGAGGAGTATGGCAACGAAAACTGTGACATATCCCCCCCTATTAAAAAATAAGGGTTGATCGTAGAAGGGTGAAAATTGAGGATTGTATGTATTTTTGTATGTTGTATCATACAAAATAGAAATTAAAAATTTTGTCTAAAAAATAAAAAATAAAATTTAGGGGTGGACTACCCCTAACATTTAGGGGGATGAAAAATAGATGTTGGCCGATTCTCATAGATACCGGATAAGCACAAAAAATTTCATCGAAATCGGTCAAGCCGTTTCGGAGGAGTATGGCAACGAAAACTGTGACACGAGAATTTTATATATTAGATATACTACACTTGCCGTCAGTGCATTGCTATTGGCGCCAATCTGTGCGCTCTCCAAACTCGCAACTAATTTGTGAAGTTATATTTACCTGCCGCGCACAGACGCTGCCTGCCGGATATTTTTCTTCCTCTTCGAACTCATATTCCTAAGACTGAAGGAAAACTTCCGATCAATTAATATAAGTTTCTGACTAATAAGAAAAAGTTGCGGTCGGGGGGTTCCCGTTGAACTGAATGTTGTCGACCAGATGCTACATATCAATGTTGTGCCAATTTATTCGTCTTTTATAAATGAAACAAATACTTCGTGTCAGGCCTTGACCAATACCATCCGTAGCTAGTGCTTTATGACAGGACTTTATAACTATTTCCACAGTTGGTTTGTGAGTTGAATAATTGTGATAAAACTTTATAAAGTTATTTTATTAACAGCAGTTATATCTATTCAGTTTCGGTCGTTGATATTACCTCAAACTTGTAAAAAGCAGAGTTTATTCACGTATTATTACTGCGTTGCAGAATGCGTTACAGCAGTATATATATTATGACCGTCAAAAAAATAGACCTAAAACATAGGAAATACTGTCATGTCGAAATCAGTTTCCCTGAATCGGACAGTCTAAAAGAGGCATATTTAGTGTTCTTACTTATAGTGAAATAATCTAAATAGTTTAGAGGACGGCCTAATTCTTCGCCCGGAGTAGCGCAGTATAATTTCGTAAGTTTGCCTGAAACACGACGTATTCCGTCTAATAAATTTCGTCATAACTATAGTGCACAGGGAGCCATGAAATTACTAAATGATTGAGGGATAATGAGACTCAGTAAAGAGGTTTTATTTAATCTCCGCCATTGAATTCGTCGAGTCGGAGCGATACCGAAAGTTACATTTTGGCTTCTGGGGATGAAGTACCTCTCCTTACCATCGGATGACAAAGCATCAATTCAGTGGCGAGGCCGATCGAACCTTTTCCAGCCTTATATAAGGCATCGTCGTATAAAACACTTTATGGGGAGCGGGGGTGCGGAAGGTCGAATACAGGGTAAGGGTCTTAGCGTTGAATCGGTCGGGAAGGGTTCCGCGGTGTAATAATATCTGCGGCGTCGGCTCGGCAAACACCGACCCGTCATTTTAGGGTCCCGCCGCGTCAGCGTCGGTGCCGCACAGCATCGCTGAATATACGGACGCGCGATAACCGTATCGAGACCGACAACCTAAATTATGACCCCCTCTTGCCCCGAACAATTTTCTATCAATAATATTCACCTCACAATCAAGTGTAGCTTTATACCACGAAAACTGTTGAACTTCTCGGGTTATACACTAAAGGGAATAAAACATTTCCAACAATCTACAATTTTGGGTTGATCAGCTGGTTTAGTAGTTCTTACATCGTTTTTCTTATTCAGTACGTAAATTTGCAACTACTTCTCTTAGGGCATGGATGTTTATAATTTGCCTCTATCGGAGTTTTTCACGCTGTTTTCCCTTCAACATTACCTATCTTGGGTACTTTTAATGTAATAATCTCCGAACACTTTTTCGCACTCGATTAAATAATAAATTGTCGGATGCGGGTGCAGCGGGCTGTGCCGATAGTCCCTGACAGAAGGTCGGACGCCGCTACTTAATCTTCTTATCGCGCAGGCAACGTTTAAAACCAATGATATTTTTAAAACTCGCCGTGTTGGTTTTTCTCGAACTGCACAATAATTGTGTCTAGCGTTAACAAAAGTTTCAGTTTGTGTTTTTATTTAATCAGCATGATCCATTTAGTTACAATATACTTTTTAATTAGTATATATAAATCTAAAAGTTCCTACCGACCACACCTTCTTTCGATATAAATAATAAAATGTAAATAGTTTTATTTGATTGACACCCCTGACCCCGATATCGACAAGATGCTTTGTTTAGTAAGCACATTCAGCGCCTATATTGTCTCTGTGGTTATAAAAACGACGAAGACAACACGGACGGGACGGTGGCGAGTTTCATTTCCGCTATTGGATTAAAAATCCTGACTCCTGTCCGCTCTCTGCAGCACCGAGGCAGCAATAACAAACAGCACTCTGAAACTATTCTTGTATTGAACACGCAGTTGCCAAAGTGTTTTTAATGGAACTGGCCTAAAGGCCGCTAGTATAAAATACGTCTTTATACCAGAAGAAGGTTTACTTTGCCATAGTTGAGTTTACACGCTGCGCTGTACAGAATGACTGACAATAGCCGATCTCTAGCTTAGGCATCTGATAAAGAAACAATATGTGCTGAGAAGTGTACAAACTTAATTTACTTAAATTACCGAACGCCCGTGCCTTCGTTCGCGTGGTTTTTATAATTTCCATATTTTCATAAGTTTCCGCAGGAACCTTAAATATTTCCGAAATAAAAAGCAGCCAATAGTATTCTCTAAAATGACCTCTATCTGCCAACGAAACTCCCGTCGAAGTTAGTTCTACCGTTTCGGAGTTTAACCTAGTTACAAACCGACAGGCAGACAAAACATAAAAAAGTCAAAAAAGGAACCCCTATAGTTTCGCCATGTCCGTCCGTCCGTCCGTCCGTCTGTCTGTCTGTCTGTGGTTTTTCTCGGAAACTATTGGCAATATACGAGATGAAATTTGGAAGGTAGGTGTCATCTGTGAACCGCTACATAATAACGTAGTGAAATTAAGAATTTCTTTTTGGCATAGGTCGCCATACATATAACTGAAGTACGAAAAAAAATTCGTCGTTTATTGACGCAAGAGGTACCAAACGATAGGGTTTAAAAAATGATATCAAGGTTTCAAACATTTTTTTTTATTTAAATCAACAGTTGTTGAGATATGCATCTAAAGTCTTAATTTTTGTTAGAGTCATGTGTTCCCTCCCCCCTCTACCAGCTAAACCGTTGTTTTTGGGTATGTGATAAAAAATTATGACAGGAGTATATATAACGTAGTTAAAAGGAAAACTATCACAGCTAACTAGACTGTATTATTTAACGCGTAATAGATTAACTTATAAAATGTAAATGTAAATCCATAGAAAATGACAGATAGCGTTTAGCCAATAAGCGAAAACTAGATGCATTTTACCTTTGTGAGATTATTGTAAAAAAACATTTTACGATGAAAACTACATTGTATTACTAGGTATATAAACTTACGCTTTCCTTTGCAGAGCTTATTCTCTTCACAATCGATACTAAAAATCAAAGGTGTAGTTTACTAAAATAAGTAATAAAAATTGTCTCTAGCTATCAGTGCACTCATGTTATTACTTTTCGGATTAGCCAGAGAGGAACGAGCGCCTTTTAAATAACTAACGAAATAAAAATGAAATATATTTATACAACTAGCTTACCGTTCGCGGCTTCGCTCGCGTGGAGTACACAGTTGTATCGGGACAGATAGAAGAATGCGACGCTCCAGAACATTGTAACACTTTTAGAACATTCTGAAACTTAACTACCTAAGAAATCTCTATACCTAATTTCATAAAAATATATTTAGTCATTTTAGTTTGAAGAATAGCTATCCCACAAGTCGGTCCCAAAATCAGTTAGCAGTTTTGGACATTAACCTAACATTTATTTTATTATTTATTAATTAACATTTGGACAGACAGACATTACAATTTTATTAATATAGAAGATAATTCTTAAATTACATAATAATAACGATTAATGGTTAAGTTCGATTAACGTCGCGCTAGTTTTTTTATATTGTATGGTAGTACGGAACCCTTCGTGTGCGAGTCCGATTCGTACTTGGCCGGTTTTTTAATAAAGCAATCTATTTGATCAGTAATATTTAAAGATGTTGGAACTTGAGTATATAAACGGACGGACGGACTATTTCTAGACACCAAGCCGTAGGTACGTCATCGTTAATTTCTATCATTTTAAAATCTTCGTTACAATGCGACGATGCAAGAAAACCATCAAGCAGCCAACAACGTCAGATGGTCGTAATAACGGACGCGGCGTCCCTTTGTCACGTCACCTCTGTAAGTCGTAATGTTGATGGATGGTTTACAACCGCTATCAAATGATTCGCGCCTTAAACCTTTACGACACAAATAAAGCTCAGCCGTAGACATGAAGGACCTTAACACCTCTTTGTGGAAACCGAATGAATTATATTGTTACCTAACAGTAATGGGCAAGTGTTTCATGAACTAAACATTCCCATAAGTAAGGGCATCTGAGCGTTGGATTGGGATGGTCATATTTGTTTTGAGCCAACTTGCTGTAAAAAAAATCTTTTTAAATAATGCATTCCGGTCACATAATTTCAATTTGACTGTGGCTTCAAAGGATAGAATAACTATTTCGATGTTTGATTGAATCGGAATACAATCAAGTAGATACAGCGATTGATCAATATGCCAGTTCATGCAAGTTTGGGAACATAGATTTCAGCATAAAACTATGAATTGACTAGAAACTCTCTTCTGCGTTTACCGTCTAACCACTCATAGGTACTATCCGTTTCAATTGCTAATGCGCTCGAGTCTTGTCGATGACGCATGCCTCTGATGCCATTCTGGACAAATTAGTACCGTTGGCAACGACATTGAGTACACAAATGTCGTGAGTGATTTATTTAGATTTAAATACTTTTGTTAACTTATGTTGTATTGTTATCAGTGTTGTTATTAGTTTGTTATTGTTGTATAATAATTGTTATTGTTAAAAATAGTTATAGTGATTCCTAGTTTACTTAAAAATTAGTAAATTATTTTGTCAAAAAAAGAGATAATATGAAGGAGTTGCTTCATAATGTTACTCAGTTATTAAAAAATCGCCTGATTCTGACCAAGATGTAACTGTTACGCGGCAATTACTTACAGATGTGATATAAGTAGGTACTGCTTCAAAAATACTGTCAAGGTAACAGAAGGTGTAGTATAGCTATACAGGTATACATACATATTATAATTTATTAATAATTTTATATTATAATTTTTATCATAATCCAAAAATATTACCTTTTTTATACCTTTAGATACATTTGTTTGATAGGAGATAACAGTGATTTAGAAACTTGTACCTACTTCAGATGACTGTTAAGAATATGACAATGAATCAGAAGAAGGAAGTGGTTTGAGCGGAATTGAAGAATTACAATAAATAATATTTTAAGATAATTAATGAATATGTAAACGACAACTGAAAACGAAATATAATTTGTATGCAACCGTGTACAGAATACTTTTTATTTCGATGACCCTACGTAACGTTGCGATAGACAAAATTTACTGTGATAAGGTTCCAGCGCATTAGCAATTGAAACGGATAATAATAGCTAGCCGGTGCAAGATGACGAGTTTTAGCTTGAGTTTCAGTGCGCAAGGTCTCCAAGCACCAGTTTTCAACCCCGCGAAATTGCGTCACTTCGATACTGTGAATTGACATTTATGACTCTATTAAAACCAAACGCTGCTGTCAAATTAATTTATTCTATGGATTTCAGAATTGTTAAGATCAAGTTAACATTTAATTCGCAGATAAACTATATTTAGTTATTTAAACACAAAACCCGGATGTCTTTGAAACAAAATTTGAATTTTTATGTATTATAATATTTAATTATAATAGAAAAATACGTACATCATATTTTAATTCTATTTCATAGTTATATCTATATGCAAAAAAAATATTAGATCCTAACCTATGAATTTATTTATATTTATTAAGGTATTTTTTTTCAAACATCTTTATTTCTATTATTCAAAGTAATCACCCGTACAATAGATGCATCTATGCCAACGCAGTGGCAGTTAATTGATGCCCTTCTTGTAAAAATCAACTAGACGGGATGTAACAAACTCTTCAAAAGCATTTTGTGCTGTCTCTCAGGAATTGAATTTTTTTTCCGTTGAAAAGTTGTCAAAATTTTGAAAAAAAGTATTAGTTGGTACGTGCAAGGTCTAGTGAGTATGGCGGATGAGGGAGAACTTCCAACCCCAACTCTAGCAGCTTGGAGACTGTTTGTTGTGGAATATGGGGTTGCGCGTTGTCGTGAAGGAGCAGCGGGAAAGACCGATTGAGCAAACCAGGTCGCAGACTTGCGAGCTTCTCCATCATTGTCTTCAGTTCTTCACAGTATACATCTGCAGTAATGCTCATGCCATTTTGTAAAAAGCTGTGATGAATCACACCGGCATTGGACCACCAAACATTGACCATCATCTTTTTAGGGGTTATATTTCGTTTAACACATTGCTTTGGTGCTGAACCAGGATCTAACCAACTTTCTGAGCGCTTTCGATTGTCGAACGGAATCAATTTTTCATCACAGGTAACAATCCGGTTCCAAATTCATTAATTTCTGTGCCTGTTGAGCAATGCGAGGCAGGTTTCGACGCGTACGTTGCGCTGGCGATCTTTAAGTTCAGGGAGTTCCCATCTATCAAGCTTTTTTACTTTGCTAATTTGTCGCAAATGGTCCAATATTGTTTTGATGCTAACATCAAAAGCTACTGCTAGTTCAACTGTAGTTTGAGTATCATCAGCTTCCATATTGCCGTCAATTTATCGTTGTTGACGCAAATGTCCGGACAACCACAAGGTTTATTATTCAAGTCATAATTTCCAAAACAGAAGCGGGCAAACCAACAACGGGTTGTACGTTTGTTTGTCAAGTTCTCTCCGTAAACGTTGTTGATGTTAGGTGCCGTTTGTGCCGTATCAGTGCCATGACGGAACTCATATTCCATAATTGAACGAATTTTTAAAGCGTACATTATGACGAAAAATGTTCAAATGTAATGAAAACACAACGCTAAGCAATAAATAAAAGACTGACTTTATAAAAGAATGTCATGTTTTAAAAACAAAATTAATTTAAATTTAGAATTCATAGAGACTCAAAAACTTTTTTGTTTGAAATGGCCAGTACTGAAGAACGGCAACTTCTTAGGTTAAGACCTAATATCACAAATATCAAGATTATTTAATACTATAAATCAGTAATTTCATGTCTCTTAATTTATTATTTATACATCTGTCTGTACAATGCAAAATTATCAAACGAAGTACTGTAACGTTTTTTTATGGTTCTGTAGCCAATTGGCAAAAAAGGAACCCTTATAGTTTTGCCATGTCCGTCTGTCCGTCCGTCTGTCTGTCTGTTTGGAGTTTTTCTCGGTAACTGTGGTGCGGTGAACCGTGTTGCTTTATGTTTTTGGGTATGTGGTAAAAAATTATGACAGGAGTACATATAACGTAGTTAAAAGGAAAACTATCACAGCTAACTAGACTGTATTATTTAACGAGTATTAGAGTAACTTATAAAATATACTTTTATAAGTAAAAATTTTGTAAAAAATCAATAGAAAATGACAGTGTGTTATTTGCATTCATTTGCAGAGCTTATTCTCTTCACAATCGATACTAAAAGTCAAAGGTTCACGACAATAAAACAAGTAATAACAAACTGTCTCTAGCTATCAGTGCACTCATGTTATTACTATTCGGATTAGCCAGAGAGGATCGAGCACCTTCTAAATTACTAACGAAATAAAAATTAAATATATTTATACAATAATTCTTAAATTACATAATAATAACGATTAATGGTAAAGTGCGATTAATTGCCTTCGTTTTTTTATATTGTATGGTGGTACAGAACCCTTCGTCTGCGAGTCCGATTTGCACTTGGCCGGTTTTTGTTTTATTTCGCAGTTTCCCTTGCAACACGCTTCAAACATAAAGGTAAAAAAACTTTATTTTCTTATTTTTTTAAAGTATTCAATAACGGGTTGGACATTGTTTTAGTAAATAACATATGATTTAGAAATATGTTGTGGATTGTTCAGTTACCTACTACAGGTTCTTCCTCGTTTGTTTGAAACGTTTTTTCGGTAAATCCGTTTATATAGTTAAAATAAATGTTCCGTATTAAAATTGGAATGAATAGTTCATGTGAAAAAACAATTTTGTATTACATTTTTTAATATTGTACATCATCAATTGTAATATAGACACAAAACATGGCACATTCGTTTAGAATACTTATTAGGATCTCTAACATTACGAAATACAGCTATGTCTATGAGCGTGTTAGAAATATTACAAAATGTTGTAATAAAAAAGCGCGGAATGTCAACTCATTATTTCTACAAAATTTATAGAACTTTCGGCATGCATATTTAATTAAGGAACTTTGAGCACCGAAAGCGTATGTACTTATCGTTTAACTTCTCGGTTCGTTTCGAAATCGTACGTAAAATGAATGCGAAGACACAAGGACCGCCCTTTATGCGTGCGGCCACCCGCATACTACCAGAGCTACCTAGCCGCTAAGGGCTTTTACGCCTCTTTTAGAATTTCATGACATCGCCTTTTCCTTTCCCACTGATTGATTAATCTCGTGATTCTTTTATTGGCCACCGTTTTACCACAAATCTACCTTTTTTCGTTCCACGAACAAGCATCACGGCATGGCAATTTGAAGTTAATAAATGTCAAGAACATATTAATGTTTGTCGTAAATACGCTACCGGATTTCATTAAGTGAGATAAGTGCAGGTGCAAATTACAGTTAGTATGTATTTACATAAAATTTTGTCCATTCGAAACTCGTCCGTTTATACTTTTATATAGAAACACCGATAAATTGTTTAGAATTTTCATATTTAATTAGGAAATGTCGGAATAGGTCTTCAAAACTATACTTGTTTGTATGTGTAAACAACTTGACAGTTTCAATACATATATCATGATATTTGTGAAATATATTTTAATCCAGCACCGTCCGGCGAAGCGTCCTACTGCAGTCTGGAGCAGGCGCTTTTACCGAGTATTGGAAAATCAATTGAGCACACAATCCCTTGGCGTGTTGATTGATTTCAGTTTTTTATTGTTTTTATTAAAATTTAATTACTTTTTATTTTTACCATCTTTATGTGATTAAACAATTTTTGCCAACTCATACAAATTGTGGACCCACTGCGCTGTATAACGTGTTATATACTCCCGTGGCACGCCATTACATGGTACACAAATAAGTTTTCAAAATCAAAATTCTAATATTATTATATGGGAAGGTAAGATTGTGCAAGTGTTTTGAGGATTTAGCGTTGAGACCTAGCTGAGATTTGAAATCGGAGAAGGCCCTGTCCCTGTAACGACAGGGTCCGCCCTAGGCCCGGTCCCTTATGCGACGTCTTCCATTGTGTTCTCATTTACATAATATATGAGCGCCTCCTGATAAAATATTTACATAATGCGATCTTCAAACACGAAATGTTTGATGGGTACAAAACCGACATTTTATTGGATGGAGTTGTCGGGGTGAAGTGGGAGGGGAGTGAGGGCGCTTGTTCGAAAATATTACACCGGTAAGGTTTTATCGCTTTCGTGGACGTAAATCACACATTTCATTTTCATACGTTTTGTCTAGAGACAATGTTTCGCGAATGCTACACGACACGATTTATGTTCCGCGAGGAATGGCGCTTACTTTATAACAAACCCATTTGATGACATATCGAAGTGACGTTGCGTCGACGTGAAATAAATTTATTTTATGATTATACTTTGTTCCAAATTTCAGGTTCTGTTGGTTGATTCCTCATCGAGCACGATTTGAGCGCAACATTTCACTTTTTACGCAACTTAAAACGTTTTAAATATTTTAATCGCTGAAGTTGTTATAATTTTTAGTATCTAATTTTGAATTTGTCAACACGAGCGCATGTAAAATTCTTATGTTTTTAGGCAAATATATCTATAATAAGGGCACATTAGGTAATATTTTTAACACGTAATGCCGTATCTCTTGAAACATTTGAAACGTTTTCTACCTGTTGGTTAAAAGTGGTGTAACAATCCGTGGGAAGTGACAAATAATAGGTATTAATAACGTATATAAAGACAACACTGACGTCATATAATCTAAAACTTAACCGTCAATGTGTTTCAACGAATTTCAAAATTGAATTAGAAAGGAAGTTGCCAATTTTAGGCCCTCGGCGTTTAAAAACATATTTTATTTATTTTTTTGTCTTTTTTATTTAAAATTTTTGAGTCTAACCCGATTCTAACGGAATCTAACGGAATTGTACAGTATTCGATTAAGAGTTCTAATCAGAACGTGATTTCGAAACTGACTCAGGCAGATTATTGCAGGTTTAGATAAATAACCGGATGTTTGACGAGGAGTCGGAAATTGTAAAGTTTGATAAAACACGTATAAGTCAAAGCAGGGACGAAAAAAGTTTCTTTTCGTTCTGCCGCCGGTTGGGACTTCATTCTGACTTCCTTGCTGTCAAGTCAGGTCCGTCTCACCATTGTAGCTTTCTATATAATTTATCCCTAAAGCCTAAAAATTAGGATAACCTATTTAATAAAGTACTTGTAACCGATAGTAAGGATTTATTTGAGCTAAATTTTTAAACGTAATGTCATTTGAGAGCACATCGAACATTAAAAATTCAACAGCTCAATTTGTACATGAAAGTAAAATCGAATAAAAGTGAAATCATAAAGTCATCGCAACGGAGTATTACCCAAATTTTGGCGCTTAGGTACGCTAGCCACTGGTGGTATAAAATTGTACCAGTTGACCTGTTATGCCTGGAGAAATTTGGTTCTGTATGAGCGAAACACAGGATGTCACAGAGATACTGATTTATACTTTTTTTATTAGTCAGAAAATCGAAAGAAAATCTTACAACCAACACTTGAGCTAGCAGAAAGGACTAAGCTAGAAAGAAAAGCACGATGGTATAAATTTTAAAGAGAGGTAGTTTTTAAGCATAATAATAGTTTAAAATTTAGGAGATACTGGTACTATGTCAAGAGTACCCTATTGGACTTAATGGTATAGTCATTCGTAAGCAAATTGAGCTAAGTTACATCGAAAAGACCAAAAGTAATATTTTGAAGTATTTAATATAATTGTTGTAACACATTTGTTAAAGTTTGCACTACATAAAATAATTTACAGGCCGTGTTGTTGTTACTAAAATTTAATTTAAGTGAAAATTTTATTCGAGTTGGAACTGTAGCTAAGTTTATTATTCATAAGAAAAACCACAATAATAATCTCAATGTATATAGCTGACTGGCATTCAAAACGGATAAATGTATTATATTCTAATGATAAGTCTTTAATTTGGTGTTTTATGTTTATGATTGTTTATGACTTATACCCATCGATTTCTTATAACATAATATTTCACTTGAACTTCATATTTTTTTGTTTAATAGAACCCGAAGAGTGTTCTTAGAGAAAGACTTTTGGTTTGTATTCATTTGGAAAACGGCTGCCTAGGTTATACTGTCCAAAAACCTAAGAAGCCCGAAATACGTGATAATAATAATAATGAGAATAATAATAATACCTGGGCCATCCTGGGACAGCGCTGTCTAGTCTCAAACTAAGCAAAGCGGCCGACAGATTTCTAGCCAAAGTTTAATACCTTAGAGCATATATAAGTATTTTACATTGAACAATGTTGAACATCATCTTAGAAACCAGTCACATGCTTTAATAATAATTTTTGCTGTTTTCAGTAAATTGACTATGCGTTATATAGCAACCTTAAATCAAGAAGTTAACTTAGACTATTAAGGTTCATTAAAACTTCAGATAGAAATGAAACTTATCCATAGACTAACTATTTTAGTTAAGGCATTTTTTAATCTCCCATTAGGATAATTTAGTTGAAATGATTACATTAATACATATGATATCTATGCAACCTAAAAAAATGCTCATATTTTGTGCTCTGACATTGTAACCTGGTTACGTAGGCTGATTTTGTAATTTTTTGATACCTGAAAAATCCAAACTTTATTCAATACCATACCATCAGCCCATGCTTCACTTTAGGGACTTAGATCTCTCCTCGAGATGAGGGGACTTCGAGCTTAATCCACCTAGCTATCCAGTGCGGATTGGTGGATTTTTACGTCTGCCGTCTATTGCTTAACGTGGTCTCCGAGGCACAGAGTTAGTGATAGTTATGTATATGAGTTAGAAAAAAACTCATTGGTACATGCCGATATGCCCTGCGATTCTAACCACGGCCTTTTAAACGTGAACTTTATTCCATTAGATAAAAAGATTAAAGAAATTGCAGGAACCGTTATTAAAGAAGTCGGCTTTCGGGTTATGTGCCATCAGTGTTGGCTTTACATTGTGATTAGCTAGTCTATGGTAAACCTTTAAATAAAATAAACAAGGAGCGAAGTTCCTTTATTAAGTTAAATTATTTAACGGATAACAAAATGTATTGCAATCGGCGCCAGTGATGGCCTCCCCGCCCGGTCCGCGAGCCCGGGATTCTAGCAAGAATTTTTAAGAGCTTTATGCAAAATCCGACGGCAGTTGCGCTATTGTGGAATATGCTTATTATATACTTAACATTAAAAATACTGAACGTCTTTGCGTACTTTCTTTTCCTCGGTAAATTTAGCTGAATAACTATGTCGTAAATTTGTTATGTTACTAAACAGGTTTTCTCCATTTATTTTGTATTATATACAGTTTGCTTGGGAAATTTCATTTTGATTTATGTACTTATATAACGTGCTGGCAATATGTGACATTACAACGTTCCATTCCAATCCGTTGAATCGTACTTAGTCGATACGGGAGTTGACTAGCTTAAACTTTCTAAATTGTTGCGATTTCGTTCTCCATACTAAATAAATTTCTTTTAGGAAATCTTCAAAATTACACACAGTTATTATAATATAGTTTTAGCAATGTTTGTGGTATTACATATAAAGTGCTAAGGTAGGTAATTCATTAAGAATAATTATATCCTAAATGTTTTTTAACCAAATTTGGCTACTTTTTAGTTACATACGTGCACTGGCGCCCTCTTGAATGGTGACTAGTATATTGGTAGTTTTCGGAAAGGTTTACGTAGTCTTAACTGAATATTTTCCTATTGAACGATACTAAAAAGGAAAAAGACGGCCAACGGATTTTTATCGAAGATCATTATATTAAAATTTGGCTGGTCATTAAAACCTCATCCTGTATGTGGGTAGTACGATGCACACATACACAGCACAGCGGCTTAAAGGTTGTAGAATAATCTTTCAAAATTTAAATATTTTCTATTTACGAATTTGCCAGATATTGGCAAATAATAAATATATAATTATATTGAGAATTCATCTGACGTTGAAATTGTCCCTGTGACGTCATCTGGGCAGTTGACCTTATCGTGTTGCTTTCCACACCAACAGTAACAAACCAAAATTAAAACTAAATAAAAAGTACTGAGTTCACTATGTCAAATGAAAATTTATTGTAATCCTCATGAAACAATAAAAATATTATGACTTTATTAAGTCTAAGACAACGTAATTAGTAGGCTCTGACCGGCTGTTGACGTCGCAGGGATATTTTATTAAACAATTTTGAAAATTGAAAAAAAAAATTCTTAATTAATTTTAAGAGGAAGCTATAGTTTGGTATATTTATATATACTTACGAAAAGAAATAGGAGTTATATGTTAAAAATTTAGGCCCAAGCCCGTTTTATACCCAGTTTCCTATGCAGCGTTTACCTATGAAAATTTCAGATATTTCATTTTCATTAATACTATGTTATTTATGATATCTTTTATGTGGATAGTTTAAACTGCGAGGTAACCAATGGAAAGCGTAAATGTATGTCAGTGACAGAGGACATACGAACGGACGTGATGAAATCATAAAGATTAGTTGCCCACCATATCCGGCAATCTAGACCTAGCTGTCGTATTTACTGGTCAAACGAACTAAATTGCGTGTCGTGTTAATATTGTATCGAGTATGTGGTCCAGTTATTGCTGGATGAACGAAGACACTGATTTAGTTGTACTTATACTTTGTTACGAAACAAAATCACAAACTGATATCACATATTTATCGCACTCCTAGCTGTATTCGCGCTTTATTTTTCCCTTGCGGTGGGAAGGCGGATTAAACTCTACAGTTTCCGCGCGACCGGGCGCGCAGGGTATGTGGGGGTTGCACCCACTAAACAACTGCCTGAAGCAGAATAAGGACGCGTGTCGTTAGCCCGAAAGCTCCAACGATTTCATCGAAGCGGCCAGGAGGCACACTAAGATGTCACTGGCGCTAAGATGTCCAGAAACCCCTAATAGTTACTCGATGCGAAATAATTCCATTGGCGCGGGCCTCCGGTTAAGATTTACGTTATTAATTTAAGGTGAAAAGTGTTTTACTGTTCACTCATTTGAGATGATGTCAATAGGGGTGGGGGTGAGAGCCGCGGGAGCGCCCCCGCTTCGGATTCAACATGAGAGTCGCCCGAGGAAGACTCATTAGTTTGAATCAGCCGTTCGATTTCGAGAGTGAGGTCGTCGGACTGATCTGTCAGTGCTTTCCGTGGTCTTCTTAAGAAATGATTAGGAGGAGGTGCCTCGTAAGCGGCAGCTGAAACTATCAATGGATTACTATCATTAGTAGCTCTAGTGAAAAAACGCTCTGACGCGTCTTTCATGTATTTTGAGATTGTGGGGAGCTCTAAGTCTCGATGTAGAACTGAGTTTCTGACGTACCAAGGTGCGTCAGTCGCCCTTCTACAGAATTTATTTTGGATAATTTGGAGTCTGTATAACAGATTTGGTGCCGTATGGGCGAAAACGGGAGGCTCACGACGGCACACCGGCTTCGTTATATAGGCGCCGAAGTCCCCACCCCACATTATCTCGAAATCTCTTTTTTTTTTTAAATCTAATTACAATTTATCGTGGGAATATTTCATAGCACCGGCCGCAGCGTCTAGCTTTGAGCACGCGAGACGCTGCCATCTCAAAAATATATATTTAAAAAAATACAAATGCTTGTGAAGACGCGTGATCATTCGAGTACTTTTTATAACACATCGACATCGTCGGTCGCTGCGCCTGCGTCGTGACGTATTGACGCGGTACCTCCTTCTTGCTATCTAGTAAATAATATTTATATGGCACGAAAGTTAATTTTATGTTCTGCTATTTTTACAATCAGGTACGTAATACATGTAAACAATGAATCTAAACTTTCTTTTCATTTATGTGCCCTTGACCCTAAGCAAAAGTAATATGGCAATCCGAAGTCATAATTTTAAAAAAAAAGCTCATGAGATATGTAAAAAAAGTAGCAAGTATGTACGTATGTGTTGTGTATTGTACATGGATCATAGTATAGGTACGTATATTAAAATAATCTCAATTCCGTATCTTAAGCTCCAGGAGCAATAGGTAGGTACATTATACAGTATTTATTAGCGTTGGCCGACTCAAATTATGAATCATCTCGATTTCCAGATTTCATTAAATCCCTCTTCAAGAGTGTTCCGAAGTAAACTTTAAAAATAAATGAGTTCATTTGCGAACTAAAAATTGAAAAAGTTTGTTATAAAGTCGGGGTGCGATCGTCGCAGGGCGGCATGGCGGTAGGCGGGTGGGAGGGGGCTGCCATTGTGACTCTGCCCACGACGCGGTACCTCACGCTTTACACACTTACGTCCGTTCATGAACATAATATGTATATTTTGCATATTAGACTTCATATCGCATCCTGTAAGTATTATTCACCCTCTCATCAGAATTCGTGACATTTAAAAGGTTTTCTCATTATTCAGAAGTAGTGTCGGACCCAAAGACGTAATAAAAGTTCTATACTCCCTGTCACTAAACAACTGATGAAGCACTGCCATGGCGGCCGCGTAATTATGTATCTTAGCAGCTTAATGGCGGTCGGTAGACTAGTATGTGCTCAAGTTGACGTATGCGTACATAACCAACTGACATACCGACTAGGAGTACATCGGTAATCAGTTCGCGATGCTATGTCCTGGTATTCCTAGATTCATGGTCGGATCTTACAAATAATCATCTGAGAATTTCATTATTTACTGTAGGTACAAATAAATGTTCTCGAGGAAAAAAATCACTTGCTATAAATACATAAATAGTGAATCGAGCAAGGAAGAAATGACGCAGCGACATTGTTTTATCTGACTTTTGGTTTGCAAAAAATTATAAATAAATTCTACATAAACGTAAGGTGTGCGTATTACAGTCAGAAAAATTACTCGAATTTATTTCCACTTAAGCCGACGAAATTTTACTGCATATTGGTTTTCGCTTTCGGACTTACGTACTAAAATATCCTAGAATATTCTGGACCACATAATCAAAGAATTGTGCCAACGACAGGGTACAAGACTTGATGTGTAAACATATAATGAAACCAATATGAATTGCTTCCGTTCTAAAAAAATTATGAAGTTATAAAATATTTGATTTAAGATTTATGATTTCATAATTTTGTTAAGTATATAAAGTGCATAAAGTGTGATTGTTTGGCAAATTCTTATTATCATATGTGTTTTAATTTAAAAGATGCATACAAATTACTAATATTTTTGTGTCCACCAGGGAACCCACCTAGTTTACAATTTTGGTATATTGCTCCAGAGATTCTTGTCGTATTAAATAGAAAGTAATTAGTAATTCTACAATAAATACAATAAAAAACGGACTTGGTTGTGTTTAGGTATATGGATAATGCGTGTTTAAGTTGTTTTTGTATGAGTATATGTGTGTACTACTACTAACTACTTACAATGAAAGATTTTGGGTTCCGCCTTACAATATAATCCTTGGGAAGGATTTTGGGTACTTACAATAAGTTATCCGATTCTCTCACAAATTGTTTCACTGTTCTACCCCTTCCCGAACCTTTTGAGTTACCTCTCTAATCGAGTATTGCTTGATACTCGTACAACACTGGGTATTGATTTTATCGTACAAGTGAGGATGTACATATTGTAGATACTCTCTAAACCGTTCTGCAGAAATAAAGTTACTTTACAGAATGGTGAATAAACCCTATCACTAAAGTTTCACCGTCCGTCCGTCCGTCCATCTGCCACAGAGCTATATCGTCTGAACCGTTATAGGTAGACACTCAAAATATTCACAGGGCGTGTATTACTATACCTGATACCGATATGAGAACAAATAATAAATATTAAGTTACATTAAAAATTGGAAGAGGACCCCTTACAAGTAATGTGTTTTTTAAATTGTACAATGGTACGGAACCCTACGTGTGCGAATCCGACTTGCACTTGGCCAGTTTTTTAAGCATGTTCTCTTAATCCCCTACCCCTTTGGACGACCGCTTGGCCTAGCGGGTAGCGACCCTGTCTATGAAGCTGGAGGTCCCGGGTTCGAATCCCCGGTTGGGTCAGTATTTATATGATGAATATTCTTGTCAGTTTACGTTCAGTCTTCGCTTGGTACCCAAAACACAAGCTAATGCTTAGTTTGGGGCCTAGACGTTGTTGTGATGTAAACGTTATTAAAACATTAACTTATAAAAATTTCACATGACTTTAAAACGGTACGGGGTGTAAATGTCACGGCTCGAGTTAGAAATACATTACGAACACGCTTCCCTGTTAAGAGCTTCTGTTGAGTACCTAAAAGGTTTTCTGACCATGATCTTTAGGATCGAGCGTTGAGCTCTTTCTTACAGTAGATTTAATGTGTGTAGTGGCTGAACCACACCACGTCGAATTCTAGTGCTGCAGTGCGAAGACTTAAACATAAATTCGTTTCCTAACCCGGCTGACTGTGTCTTTGATGTGATTTTTTTAAAGTAAGCTTTTCATCTATATTTATTACCAAATGTAAAAAAAATAGGTCTTTTATTAAAAAAATACGTACTTACCTACTGAGAATAAAGTAACCTCTATTGTAAACATAATTAATAGGTATTGGCTTTGAGCATAGAGTAGATGGAGTCATAAATGTCACTTCGCAGTATCGAAGTTTAGCGCATTACGCAATTTTGCGGGATCGAAGACCGACGCGCGAGGATTTCGCGGGGGTGGATACCGACGCGCGGGTACCTTGCGCACTGAATCTCGGACTAAAACTCATCTTACACCAGCTACTTATAGTATGAGTGGTTAGACGGTAAACGCAGAAGAGGGCTCCTAGTCAATTCGTACTTTTATGGTTTTGAGTAAATTCTATTTAATTTTAACTTCTTAAAAAGAGATTGTTGCCTATTGTAACAGATAGTAGCCAAACATAAAAATACTTTGGAGGGGATACTTTCCTCACCTAGAATGAACGCATGAAACAATTAAGCATTTATTTTATTTTAAAAAAGTTGTAGTCACTATAAGTGGGAAGAACATCGAAAGAAAAGAAAATGTTTTTACTCGTTAAAGAATTTATAGTTGTAGTTGCCCTTATAGAGCGAATATCCACAAAAGTGAATAAAGCGACTGCCTTTTTGATACGCATACTTGCCCTTTTTATTTTAAAACGTAATAAAAAGTGTAATTTAAACTATAATCCATGCAAAGAAACAAAAAGTGACTGAAATCACAAGCAATTATAGAATATTTAATAAAAATTACTTACCTACCACTGTACCAATATAACTTCGAAGTTGGTCAATATTTCGTCACGATAGATTTTTGTTCACACGGACAAATATCCTACCCCGACGGTCAACGTAGCACTAAGGCCTGCGGAACGATCACAAACTGTGAACCTCAATTTTGTTTTATCAATTTTTCTGGATCGGCCCCCGCTTTGGGAGCAAATTTAAAGGCTTAGCACGTCAAAAAGGAGTGAACGTCCACATAAGTCAGTATACAAAAAATTACTTACTCTCTGTGCTGCGGTTACCATACATACGATTTCATACATCTTTGTACATCATATTATGTGACTAATTATCGCGTCCCCACGTGGACATTCATCAACGAGACACAGGAGAGGGTACGCTTAGCGTCTCTTTTATCATGTAGGTTTGTTTTATCCTAAACCCAGTGGGCCGGCTGTGGCGACTGACGGCGGCCATTAGTTTAATTAGAGACGCTGTGCACCTGACGAGCGTCCCGCTCGCTATGACCACCCGAGTTGGGATCAGTCGTTTCGTCCTAAACAAATATGTATTATACTCTTTACAAATTACTTTTGGGTAGCTTTTTAAAACTAATTATACACGTTTATGTCTTCGAGGCTCCGGATTCTGTGTAGTCGAGCAACACAACATCTGACGAGTCCTTATTTATATGTATATTTGAATCCCCAACCTTACAGCTAAGCAAATCCACAATCTGCATGTCACCTTAGCTTCGTTGCCAACAATATAACGATTCGACTCCATTTGCTGAGTGTTAATTTTGTCTTATATGTTCGAGGGTTCAAAGTGCTATTGTTTTGCAGAATATTTCGACCAAAAGTTGGTTTGACCGTTTTGAACCTGTTTTGGCCGTACTTTTTAGAACAAAATTAAATATCGATAATCATCGCTGAAGGTGTGTACGTAATAATATTGTAAAATACATACAAAATTATGCATAATGTACTGTAAAAAAATATTATTCAAGTAAAAACAAAAAATGTCCCTCTGGCCGACACCGGCCGGCCGGCCGTTTGCTTTGCTCGGGTTGTATATGAGTAATAATAATGAAGGTTAATTTGCCTTATGAGTTACAAAAAGTATAAATTACGTATTTATGCTCGAGTTTCTCGTTTTTTCGTAAAGTAGATAGCGAATTTAAATGTATCCTCGGACGGGCTGAGAGGGGAAGGGGCGGTCATTGCCTAATGTAAAATGTAATTAATCTAGAGCGGGCCTGCATTGAGTCCGAGGTCGCTCTAATGTACTGAATAAAATTACAATAAAGCAGAGTTATCTTCACGTAGAGACGGAGGTGCTTATTTATAGCCCGTCTTAAGTTCCCACCGCACGACCACTTCATACGCGCGAATAAAATGTATTTACTTAACGAATTTCAAAAAGTGTTTTAGGAGACCTGCAGGTGTCTAAATATACAATAACTCATGAACTAGTTCATCCTAATGAATAGTTGTGATAATATCGCTTGGTACCCAAAATACAAGCTAATGCTTAGTTTGGGACCTAGACGTTGTTGTGATTGTGTGTGTTATTATTATTATTATTAAAATTTCAATAAGTTCATATTATGGATTAAACGCCCTTGTAAGTTGTTCGTCGTCGACCCAGAGAGCGTGTACTATGTTTATAAGGTAATTTTCAAAACTTTATTACAAAAAGTTTATTACAAACAAAAATAAAATTTACAAATTGTACTTGGTAGATAACACCTAAAATTTAAATTTTTATAGGTTTTCTTATTTTCATTAAATAGTAGGGGAGACCGGGGTTGGTTTACTAGTTTTTTTTTTATATTTTAGCTAATAACTGCAGAACCAAATTAGATATAAAATGATATTGAATAGTTGTAAACAACATTTTATTGATTATTAATGCAGCTAAGGTAAAGTTTCTTACTAAATAAGAAGACGATTAATTTTCGTTTTTTTTTTTATACAAGTCTAGTTAATCAACCAACCCCACTGTCGGGGTTGGTTGACACAATTTGTGCGGTAAGTTGAACATACAAAAAATCGTTGAATATGATTGATCAATTAAACAAAACTTCACAAATCAATGTTGTTTATTTGTTATTAAACAAGTAGGTAACAACACTTAAAGTATTACTTCCATTAGAGCTCTATACAATAAATTCACAAAAATATCAAACGACCATACCAAATTAATAAACTTCTTAAACGGAAAATAAAAGCACGAAGGTACCTATACCCAAATACCTACATTTTGAAGTATCCCAAAAAGTCAAAATGAACTTCATGAACTTTAGTAGACTGGGAAAGCAAATGACACATTTTTTATACATATTTGTGTAATGTTTTGTAATGTTTTGAATGGTATTTCGTAGTCAATAGTCATATACTTTTTTTTCCCTGCAATTGCTTCATCACAAGCGGTTTCCTTTATAATTTGCGTTGTTTTACCTCGATTCGAGTTTCGTATAAAAGTTCTCATTGTCCTAATAAAATCTTATTAAATACTTGATGTACCCTAGTTCATGTAGTTTACACCTAAATGGTCTTAAAATAAATGAAAATAATAGTTCGTCAACATTCTAGGAAGCAGCCCAACATAATTTATGTAAAAAATTATAAAACAACACTATAATAAACATATGGGGTTGGTTGACTCATTAGTTAATCAACCCCGTACACATGTTGGCCTACCATCCCCACTCGGCCATTTTGTAAAGCAGAGCCCAAGCACACGACTCATAACATTAATAAAGCAAATATGTGACATTATTCTATAGTCTAATAACCGTAATTCGCAAAAAAAAAACTACAAAATCTTTCGAGCGTCGGTCGCCTCACTTTGAACTCACAATCTGATGAACATCGTATTATGACGAATATTTTAGAAGTTATTGCCGGTTAGTCAAGCTGCCCCTATAGTCAACAAAAGCCAGTCTCCCCTAAAGCCTAAACGACGATTTTGCGCCGGACACTTTTGCGTTTATTCAGCATGGAACACATTTTTTTACAGTACTAATTATATAAATTTTAAGACCATTTGTCGTATACTTACTAATATACTATATGCCACGCACGTATGATTTTTCTGTGATTGCCAATTCGTTAAAAAACATTGAAAATTCTGATGTTTTGTGCTTACTCAAAAACGTACGTTTGAATTTATTTTTTCACCTATTTACTAGATAAATAGATGTATGATTGTGCATTATAAAAATATCGAATATCTTAATGGTTGTTGAGAAATTAGACCTGAAAAATAGTGTTTTTCGATTTTCAGATCGCGAAACCAGTAGGGAGCCATAATGATAATAACAGTAAAATTATGCATTTGTAATACTAAGCATACAATATTAACGTCAATCGGAATCAGCTCAGCTCAGTCCAATAATGGCCATTTTTGATTTTCAGTAGATTCAAAAATATATATTTTATACATAAAAAACCACAGTACATACTTTATCTGTTTCATTTCTTTCTCTGCACCTCTATCCCACACTATATATTTCCTATTCCCTCCCACCTTTTATCTCATTTCTTAATTTCTCTTTCCGTACTTATTCCACTGCCCCTACTTCCTTATTTTTCTCCAGTAGTTCTTCAATTTCCCTCTCTCTCTCTCTCTCTCCCACCCTGCATTCTCCATCAAGTGGTCTAAATCTACCTCTCCCCGTATATTTTCCATCCAACACTTGTTCTTCTATTTCATGTTTCCACACATGAAACTTTGTAATTTTGTTTTTCCTCGATTATAATATAAAATATATTAAACTGCCACAGGTGCTTCATTAAAGTTAAATGATCATTTGCCTAATACAATAAAACACATTTACTATGCTATGCTATCTATTTGGTAAATAAGTTTGAGAGTCAATTTTGTACTCGGGTATGTCAAAGTTTACCTGCCACATACTCTCTGAACTGAATTCAAAATTTATGGGTGTGTGTAAATTTGATAACCGGTGAGTTAATGACAAAATTTAAAAACTTCGACGCGCAACCGGTCGTAAAATATATACGTATAAATAGTAGGTAATTTGCGAATGTTATAGTACGAGTATGTCCTCTTGATCACTGAAAGTTCAGGCTAATTTTTGCTTTACCCACAACAAACTTACAGCGTGGTCGAAAATATCCAGAGTGACTTGGCAAGAAGGATGAAACGGCTGTGTTTGCACGACGTTCCTCCGCCAAGTCTTGTTTTGTGTGGTTATTTATTTAGATAAATACCTATACAGGTTTCAATTGACACGTGATTCTAATAAACACTGAGATGAAAAGATGACTGGAAAATTAAGAGATCTGGTAACGACGAGTGTCTGGTACTGCTATGTCGATCCTAAGTCACAAATATAATGATCGATCATTTTTGTCTCTGAATTTATTAATTTCCATTTGCCTAGCAAATCAGTACAATGAATTTCGTCACCACACAACGATATATTCGTAAAAAAACATATTTGACCTGAAATTTATTTCAGACGGAATAAAAACATTATAAACGCACTTAGAACGCAATAAAAAATCAAATAATCTATATACAACAATGCAAGCGTTGCACTGACGGTACAGACTTGGCTCTAGCTCTAGCTGAGTTAACATTCTAGAGTCCTACAACAGGAATAAACGCAAAATCAAACCAATCGACCATGACGACCGCTTAGCCTAGTGGGTAGCGACCCTGCCTACGGGGCTGGAGGTCCCGGGTTCGAATCCCTGGTCGGGTCAGTTTTTGTATGATGAATGTTTATACTGGTACCGAGTCTTGGTTGTTATATATTATGTATGTTATAACCCAAAACATAAGCTAATGCTTAGTTTGGGACCTAGACGCTGCTGTGATGTATATGTTATAATAATAATATTCATATTATTATAATCTTTGAAAGCTATTTTCTTATTTTTGTGCTTAATTACGAAATTCAATCATCTAACGGCATTGCTGCATCTTTGTATATCTCGTCCTAAATATGATGTATATAGTTAACTGGTTGACCTTTCGGTAATAGAAAACGAGAAGTTTATACACATCGCCTGAGTACATCAGATAATGTGCGGATTACCTAGATAATAGAGACTAATGGATTTCGCAATCTGTCGGAACATAATTATATTAAGTAGTAATAGGGTTTAGTTAAGCCGACCTTACGCTCTTATTCATATAGCTTCTAGCTTGAATACTACAAAGTAAGTCGAACGAAGGGATTTTGTAACTACCGCTGATAATGAGATAAGATTTATAGTGTTAAAAAATATTACAGTTCCATGGAACTATTAGGAGGAAAAATCTCACTAGTTCCATCATAGAACTAAGCAATGCAACTACACGACCAGGTTTGGTCGGTAACAATTCAATACTTACAAAAAGAAATTACGCAATATTCCAAAGACACGTATATATGTATGTGCGTAAAAAACGTTAAGGCTTCACTTAAGCCGTAACATAACAGGTGGCATCTCTATGTATTTATTATTCATGAATGAACATAGACAGACTGGTCATACACATACTAATAAACATTAAATAGCATAATATCAGAGACGAAAACAAGGCTTATTATCTTTTTTAAGGACTTGTATCCATAAATATTAATAAAGAAAGAAACACAAAACATGTTCATGAATAAGTACAGTAAGAACTGGTTATGTAAACGAAGCGTGCTCATGAGTATATTAGGACTTGCTTAGGTAGTTCGAAAGCAAATGATTATACTCATGACCTCTTTTTGGAATAGTTTATTTTTTATGATAACGCTATTCAGGAGCACGAGTCTGTCCTCACAAGCACCCCTTGAACCAAAAGTGTTCGATTCCTCGATTTCTTCCAATCCCAGCAGTTTCCAGTAGATAGTTTTGAGTAGACAATGTGCCGTGATAGCCCGAGCGCAGCGAACCTGTTACAAATATATAATGCCATGTGGCCATGGTTCGAATTCGGGCGTGTACCAATGAGAATTTTCTGACTTATGTACATTAACTATCACTGACTCCGTGACTCGGAGAGCACGTTAAGCAGTTGGTCCCGGTTGCTGTGAATAGATGGCGGTCGTTACAATCCGCCAACCCGCATTGAAGCAGCGCGGTGGATTTAAGCTCTAAGCCTCCTCATTTTGAGGGGAAGCCTAAGCCCCTGCGGTGGGGTATAAAAAAGGGCTGATGGAATGGAATGGAGACAATGTGTCTGCTTAGGCTGCATATTGATCGTCGTATCAAATCAATGGTGACCATTCGTCAGCAAGCATTGCGTATGGAATTTGTTTTACTTTGTGTTTTTTTTTTGCTTTGATACAGGACAGTCACTGTCGTGCACATCGGTCGTGAAGTACGTTTAATCTCGGGGTGTGAGACAGTGAAGATGCACTGTCTCACACCCCGAGATTATTATATAACACTAGGTAGAGAGTGACAAAATTTGTTTTTATTTTTATTCGCTACATCGATTTCGAGTTTCACTCATAATAGACTTGACTCTGCAAGTGGGTATGCTGGTCCTTTGTGTAATCAGCAATATAGTTTTCATCCGTTCTCAGTATATTCTGTAAGACCACTATTCCAACCCGCATCGTATTTCCAGATGATAATCATCAACGAATTTTGTGAGGTCTCCGCCTGTCGGTCGGTTGGTCCTTCCGCAAAAAGAGTCAGAGCAATTTGCCAATAACAGACTCAAGTGTGAGGTTTGAGGAGGTCGTTTTGCAGAGCGTAGAGGCGAGTCTATGTTAAATAACATATTAAATAATATGTTGTTGTGGCAGTGGTGATCCATCAACAGTGATCCGAATTTCTATTTTATTTTTTTATTAGCCTACAAGTCAATGCTTAGGTACGTTACATTGTTTTAATTAAATTTTAAAAAGTTAAAGTATCATTAAGGTCGTGATAGCCGAGTGATAGCAAATCCGCTTTTTGCTTAGAAGGCCGTGGTTTGAGTCCCAGAGCATATACCAATCATTTTTTTTAACTTAAATGTACAGTTACAATGAAATTTTATGGTGGATCAAATCAAAAGCGGAAAGTAGGCATAAATCGCAATAACCAGTTTTAGGTGTAGCGCGAAGCAGTGGAGCGAGCGGTGTTCGTACTTACGCAAGCCCGCTTAAAGCGTTGTATTCAGATCCGCCAGAAAGTTTGACGCGATCTGTAGTGACTCTGTGCCTCGGAGAGCACGTTAAGCCGTCGATCCCGGTTGGCGTCAATAGATGGCAATCGTTAAAATCCACCAACCCACACTGAAGCAGCGTGGTCGATTAAGCTCTAAGCCCCTTCATTCTGAGGAGAGGCCTAAGCCCCTGCAGTGGGCAATGGGCCTGGGCTTATGGTATTGTATCGTTGTATGGTATTACAATTTTAGTTGAATTATATGTGCGAAATTAACAGCAAATTCACGTTAATTACTAAATGTAAAATCAGAGTTTTGATGTATTTAAGATTTCAAGAGTTATCCGTTATAATATAGTATTGTAGGTGTAGTTGACAGTGTCGAGGTATCTACCTTGTTTTAAATGCAGCCAGCGGCTTGGCCCATTAGACCCCCGTCCCCCGACTCTAGTTCCCGACCGAATCGCATCCGTTCACGTGAGAATTGCGTCATATAACATAAATTCACCGGGAGTACCGGTCGAGGGCCATTAGCGATTGTCGGAGACAAAACTAAAATGGGTGCGGGCAAAAAACGAGCGCCGCTAACGCCGAACGCCGCATTCTCATCAGAGGCAAAGCCGTGAGCCTCGGTTGTGTATAAGTATACCTATCCGTAAATATCCCATTTAGTTTTGGGATATCTGAATTTTAAAAATGGACACATATATACTACGTTTTAAATTAGCAAATTTATTCTTCTGCTACGATGGAGCTGAAGCGAAAACATTTGTATGAACAGTAAATTTTTAAAATAGTAATTTTCAAAATAAACCGGTGTATATTTTCCAATTTCGAACATTTA
The DNA here is from genome assembly GCA_949709985.1 of Luffia ferchaultella. NCBI lineage: Eukaryota > Metazoa > Arthropoda > Insecta > Lepidoptera > Psychidae > Luffia > Luffia ferchaultella. The sequence goes on along the minus strand of OX453249.1, from coordinate 344,799 downwards.
AGATAACAATGAATCTAGTCAAAAAAAAAATTTATCTATGCTCCTAGCGATATAGGACATAAAATAACGTTGTATATGTATATATTTTCGATCACTGGATAGTTGGATACCTATACAAATACAAAATATTCTAAAAAATTCGGAAGCTTAACACATGAGCTCTCTGAAATGCACGTTTTTTTAATCAACAGTTAAATTATATACATTTTTTAAATTTACCTCAGACACTTAGCGGAATCTTTAAATTAATTAGATCTTTTTTTATGACAACAACGTCTAGGCTCCAAACTAAGCATTAGCTTGTGTTTTCGGTACCAAGCGTAGACAACCATACATATAACAACCAAGACCCGGTACCAGTATCAATATTCATTATATAAATACTGACCGCAGCCGGGTTTCGAAAAGGCTACAGCACCGTAGACCACATACATACGCTGAGGCAGATTATACAGAAAACAGAAGAGTATAATCAACCTCTGTGCCTAGCCTTTGTGGACTACGAGAAAGCCTTCGACTCCGTCGAGACTTGGGCTGTTCTGGAATCCTTGCAGCGATGCCGAATTGACTGTCGTTACATTGAGGTGTTGAGGTGTCTATACGAAGCCGCGACAATGACTGTCCAGGTCCAGGACCGGCGAACGGAACCTATCCAATTGCAAAGAGGAGTACGACAGGGGGATGTTATATCCCCGAAACTGTTCACCAACGCTTTGGAAGATGTTTTCAAGACGCTGGACTGGAAATATTGTGGCATTAATGTCAACGGCGAATACATCTCTCACCTCCGTTTTGCTGACGACATAGTCATCATGGCAGAGTCGCTAGAGGAGCTCAGCGGAATGGTTAACGGCCTCAATGTCGCCTCTCGGCGGGTGGGGCTCGGGCTGAACTTGGACAAGACAAAAGTCATGTTCAACGAACATATTCTCCCGAGACCGGTAACCGTAGAGGGTGCGACTCTAGAAGTTGTACAAGACTATGTCTATTTAGGACAGACTGTCCAGTTAGGCAAACACAACTTCAACAAAGAGACCGACCGAAGAATTCAGCTGGGCTGGGCTGCTTTCGGGAAGCTTCGTCATCTGTTCTCGTCGCCACTACCACAATGTCTGAAGACCAAGGTCTTCAACCAATGCGTCCTACCTACAATGACGTACGGTGCCGAAACGTGGACTCTCACGGCAGGACTGATCCATAAATTCCAAGTCGCTCAGCGTGCTATGGAGCGGGCTATGCTCGGTGTTTCTTTGATGGATAAAATCAGAAACACTGAAATCCGTCGAAGAACTAAAGTTATTGACATAGCCGAAGCGATCAGCAAGCTGAAGTGGTAATGGGCCGGTCATATTTGCCGTAGAACGGATAACCGATGGGGTAGACGAGTTCTCGAATGGAGGCCACGTACAAGAAAGCGAAGCGTTGGACGCCCCCCGGCCAGGTGGACAGATGACCTGAAGCACCATACCGGGGGTAGTTGGATGCGAAAGGCGGAGGACTGTGTGTGGTGGCGAGCCTTGGGAGAGGCCTATATCCTGCAGTGGAGAGACACGGGCTGATGATGATGATGATGATGATGAAATACTGACCCGACCCGGGATTCGAACCCGGCACATCCAGCTTCGTATGCAGGGTCGCTACCCTCTTATCCCTTTACCTCTTGAATCAATTTACATACACATGGCTGGTTGACAAATAAAAATCCGTTTCATATCAGTCTAAAAAAAGTCTGAAAGGAACTTTTCGGTAGATAAGCTAAAAAGCGGAGCATTTCTTAATTTTTTGTTCAAGTGAGCTGAAAGTTATGACAATACTTAATTATATCGTTACTCAATATAACACATGTATTTAATGTTATCAAATCAATCTTATTTTGCCAAAACTTTGCGATCGAGATTTTGTCGTTCACTTTAAAGTCTACCTTCCATATTTCAAAAATAACATATCGTTCGTCGACTAACGGCAATAGGTCGTAAGCAACAAATAAAAAAAAATGTTTTTGCGTTAATCGTTTCAGTTGTATCCCACACACCTACAAACAAAATATCGTAAGCCACAATTGGTCCATCATTTTATAAAAAATTTTTTAGTAAAATGTTTTAACCAACATCATTACATATAAAATAAAGTCCCTCGCCGCGTCTGTCTGTCTGTCTGAACGCGATAAACTCAAAAACTGCCGAACGGCCGATCCGTTCGGTAGTTTTTGTTAACACCAATGGATAGAGTAATTCAAGAGGAAGTTTTACTTACATAATTTATTAATGTTTTGTGGAAATTTGTTGAAATATGACGATTATTGTTGAAGAAGTCAGAAAAAAATCAAGCCGGCTGGGAACTTTCATCGAAAACGCTGCCTAATCCTTTAGAGATATAACAAAATAATGTACGGAGAAATTGTTTGTTTTATATAGGACTACAAAAAAGTCCGGAATGGCATATGTCTATCTTTTATGAATAGCTTACTATAACTATTTTTATGTTTGAAAAAAATGGTGTCATATGATGAGATGAATGGAAAGCAATTTATATGGATACAATATTAATCCTTATCAAATTAAATATGTTATTAACCTTCAGCATTTCATGCAGATTGTGATTGTCCTTTACACCATTCAAATTAAATTAATATCTTAGGAATTATCACGAAATAAAACTATCGCGCCAAAAGAAGCCAGTTGCCGCGCATTGAAACATAGAAATAATATTACCATGTAATAGACGGTGCAAACAGTGCATACGTGTGCAACGGTGAGCAGTACGGGGTGCACGCGAGGCGGCAAAAAAAGCCGCACTAATGAGTCATAGATATACGATGTTGTCGTTACAGAGGCGATATGCGAAACTTTGTTAATATTCTGCCTATTGAATTGGGTAATGTAAGGGAACTTAGTAAAATAAATTGAAAGAGGCAAAACTGATGGTTTTAATCACAATGTCTATTTAAATTAATACTGTGTTTACATATTTTCCCACATAAGTAAAACAAATATACATCAAACTGTAATTGGTATTGAATATACTAAGTACTAGAATATGCGCTTGCACTAACTACACCCGACACTTTATCTCACTTTGCCTTATCGGTAAAGAAATGAATGAAGTGCAATGAAAATCATAGTTGCAATGTGATATAAACTTTATTTACCTTTAAACAAAATTAGCTTAGTAAGTGTCTGACTGAAAAAATATTCTGTGACCCTCCATTCTTCAAAAAATTACTGAAAGTAATTCCTGCATTAGTCGTTGATCTCCCTTTTTTGAAACCAAACCAATGGTTGTGAAATTATTTGGGTAAATCAAAGTGAACAAGCAAACGTTTTTTAGAAATTCGTACTACAGAAATTAAAAAAAGAACTCTTATGGAATTACTTCGTTGAACGCGTAGAAGTATCAAGTTTAAATTAATATCAAATACTCAGGTCTACGGTCCGTTGGATCTGTAATATGTATAAATATTTTAAGTCAACGCAATTAAAAAATTGTGCTATTTATGCCGCGTATTTTGCTACTCGCAAGTAAATCAAAATCTACAGGGAAGCAAGGCCTCACAGCACAAGTAAAAGAACAAATCTGATAATTGTAAATTTGCAATTTCATAACATTCTTTTTTTTTAATTTTAAAAACTATATAAACATTTATATACTATTTGGCGGTGAGTAGCGTTAAAATTAAATACGTTATATACCAGTACCACAAAGTACCGAACACTAAAGGCGCGAATCGGGCTGGCATTTCGTCCATTTTTTTTAATTTGGAAAATGCTGTTAGAATTTATGTGGACCTATAATTTATTGGTTATATTTAGTTCCCAATTTAAACAAAAGTTTTATTACACTCAATTTAAAAAAATGCTCAAAAAAATAATTATCTATAGAACAGTTAAAAATATGGTGCAACAGTCAAATATGTGCCATAAAATATATACCTGTCGATACACCATCTTCGTAAATCTTCGTAACTCTCTTGCAAATTTTGCTTCTGAGATTAAAGTCAATGCGGGTAACTTAAGCTTTCAATATAACATTGACCCACTCTTCACTTTTGCATTATTTTATTTTACTTTACGATTCATTTAAAAATAAACAAAATGTTTCTTCAGTTATTTTGTACCTTAGTATATCCTTAACGCATCCATAACTCAGTGACATTGATACTGGCAATAGATTTAAAATCACAGACTATTTCGTCTGCAGCGTGATTGTGTCGTCGAAAAGATTAAGCAACAAAGTTATTTTTTACGCAGTGTCTGGATAATTTTAACAGGTATATGGCGCTTAAATTGTACTTGTTGTTTATTAGTGTTGACACATATGCAAGTATAATTTAAAATATCTACAAAGTTACAGCGAAATTGTATGATTTGTTCAAAACCGTTTTGCCGCCGGTGAAATACGGCTAACATTGGCCCGGGCGAAAATTACCAGTATCGTTTATGAATTGCTGCCAATTGCTGAAGACAAACTAAGAGAGGAAAGATTGCCGGTTGCTTACCAAAGCACTTGCGAGGGAAGCTTGTTTCCTGGGCAAGTCAGATGTATTCAAGCTCCAAACTACGAAATATTACATAAGCAAAAGGCTGAATAAGCATGGGTATGGCCAAAACAGGTTGATGTGTGGAAATGTACAAAGAACATCATGAAAGTGCGTGAAAAGAACGCTATAGATATGAACCAAAGCTACTCTGATAAAAGACGACTTTCTGTCTATGGAGTGGGGCGATTAAAGAGCTTATGTATTGCTATCATATGATCTGGATCTTGGAACAGTGTATTAAATTTGCATGTTATAATACTTTGTAAGACTCATTTTTAATTGTATTTTGTGTCAAGGATTGTAATATTACAAGTGTAATTTAAAAAATCTTGATTGAGAACAAATGTAGTACCTGTGTCATGGCAACATTTTTATTCAGCCTATAATTTCCACAAAAAAAAATATTTTGACGGTTATAGGTGGTCTATGGGCACTGAGTACGTTTATAAGCATAAACAAGAGGCCAAAGTTATAATGAGAAGCTCAGAATTCAAAATAATACGTAATAATTGAACATGGGTAAAGGTGGGCCAATTATACCTCAAGTCTCCATATAACTTTGGCCCACAAGTTTTAGTCGTTTTTTTTAAATTTTTATAAGGGTGATGCTAGTTACGAATGATGCAATACAATCTAGGCGTTTAGATGCCACCAAAAACATAGGCAACGTTTATTACAAGTTTTAACTCTCTCTTTTCCTTAACGATATTCAACAAAAGTGGGGCAAAGTTACCCACATTGACTGTACTAGTAGGAGTATTATAAAATAATAGATGTATATTGTAGTAGTAATAGATACTCTTTTCCGGTTCCATCGTAAATAACTTTTTAGGTTGCTTTGCTTTTATCTTCAGAGTTTACAAATTATGTGACTATGATAACTGGATTTAGCCAAAATACAAACACCCTTGAATATCTAGAATAATTTGAAGTTACTGAACGAAGTTTACATTGTGAAAGGAAATGAAATATGTTTATTTACCATTTTGATCACACACTAAAACTTAAATTACCGACCCTCACCCTAAGCGTCGTTTGTCCTGTGAGGTTATTATAGTTGTATTTTTTCATGTCACACTTCAATATATTTCTCTTGCTTATATTATGATAATACATGGCATTGCCCAATCAGTAAATAACGTTAACTGGGTGTGAAGTCGGATTGCCCGTTTTGATTCCAGGAATATTTATGTTAGCCACAGATTTACCTTTGCGGGTTAAACGGCTCGTTCTCTATTAAACTCGCCTTTGTTATGACAATCCGTTATGAATAAAGCATAGGGCCAGACATTGATCGTTGCTGAGACTGCACTGAGTCAACTAAGCATTTCTTGTTTTTTACACTACATAGGTACTTCTTTATAGCATAAGTTTGAAAATGTTTGAAATGGGAAAAACGTCAAAAGTGAAAGACAATTTACAACGATTAAAGAAATACAATAATTTGTTGATGTTTAATTTATCGTCACCTTCCGTTTTTAAATTAAATTTGATTTATTTCAAGTGTTAAGTTTTGAAAGTTTAAAATCTACCTTAGGCGAATTTTCTCTTTCTTGGGCAATGATTTTTAGATGGTTTAATGAATTTAGAAGGAGCTCAACTTCAAAACTAGCCTTGAATATGACAATAGAAGTGGACGCCCGCCACCGGCAGTCACTGTAGGAAATGTGCGGGACTATTGAAATGTTGGTGCGAGATGACCAATGAATGTGACATGAGAAAATAGAGAGAATATTAGACATTAGTTCGGTTAATGTTTATGCTATCTCACATCAACATTTTGGCGTGAGGAAATGTCGTTGTCGTTTATACCACGAGTGCTACCGAAACAGAAAAAGAAATTCGTGTGAATTGGTGTAGAGAAAAGCGACTGTGTTTCAAAAATGGGACATCAAAACGTGTTCCTGAAATCATTACTGACGACGAAACATAGATATATTCATATGAACCGAAAAGTGACGATCGCTCGTCGTTAAGGATGTTTGAGATGACCTCGGAACATTAGCAAAAAATTGTGGAAAGTTTTTTTTTTAATGGAGCGAACTTCTTGAGACTTAGTGCTAGACAATTGTAGATCAGTTAATTCAAAATGGTATACAACAGTCGAATTGCCTAAAGATTTCAAAACTGTGCAGGAAATACGACCAAAGACAGTGTTTAGAGGCAGCATGTTGCAACCACATGTTTTTACACTTCCTTCTGAATAAATGCGTTTATTGAAGATCTGGCATGAAACCCTGACTCACCTACCTTACAGCCATGACTTAGCTCGCTCTGATTTCTTTTTAACCCTCGACGCAAAAAGAGGGGTGTTATAAGTTTGACTTGTGTGTCTATCTGTGTATCTGTGCATCTGTCCGTGGCATCGTAGCTCCCAAACAGATTAACCGATTTAGATGCGATTTTTTTTATATGAAAGGTGAATCGGTTGGGAGTGTTCTTAGTTATGTCTGATGAAAATCAGTCAAAATGGCGGATATCATATTTTTTCACTACTCAATCAATATGAGGATCAAATGAAAGGACTCGACTTGTAGAATGCTATACACTATGTCAAATTTCAAATCCAAAACGGCTGCCACCACAAAATGGCGAATTATATACTTTTTTTCACTAATAATTCAATATGGGTAGCAAATGAAAGGGCTTGACTAGTAGAATAATGTACACTATATTGAAAGGGAATGAGGAATATTAACTAACGAATGAAAACTAAAAACTTGAACTTATTTTTTTTTTGTCTATTCATGTATGAATTAGTTTTATTAAATAACTAAGTTTAAAATTTTTGAAATAAAAATTTAATTTAAAATTTTTAAAATTTCTTTAAAAAAAATTTTTAATTTTTTATCCTCGACAATTATGAATAAAAATTTTAAAATTTGAAAACCCCCGACACAAAAAAAACCTTTAAAAAGTGTGAAACAATACAAGTTTATTCATTGTCTAATGACTTTTGTCTGTCTGGGACCGCTAATTATTAGGTATTTTAAGTTAACTTAGCGGTCCCAGACGCCTTTAAGGATCAAAAATCATTGAACAATGAACGAATTGAATAAACTTGTATTATTTCACACTTTTTAAAGGTTAGTTTTTTTTTGGTGTTGGGGGTTTTTTAAATTTTAAGTTTTTATTCATAATTGTCGAGGATAAAATATAAGAAAAGTTTTTTTCAAGTGCCGAAGAAGCGGTGGCTATTTCTAATATATAGGACGAAGACTAGAATAAATATTTCCAAAGCTGGTTTTTGTGAATAGGAAACATATTGATAATAGAAAATATTTAAATAGAATATAATACGAATTACAAAAATACAATGTTTACTTATCCCACGTACGTGGGTCTGTCACGTGTGACATCAAAATATAATATGTTCACTTTTCCACCTAATATTGAAGAGATTATCAATGCTGAATCCAAAGAAATATTTTAAGTATATAGACCGTTTCTATTAGACCTGAGCTAAAAAGTTAATTAAAAAGTATTTTATTCAAAGTAGGATTAGGTAGTACGTTAATTACAATGTTTAAAACAATAGATGTAATAGCTTTTAAGAACTTTAATAGCTTATAGTCCAAATGTAACAAATATATTTAGACTTTGTATTTAAATTAAATCAATATACTTTTGTTTTGTATAGAATGTCGATTATTTTGCGATTTTAGAAATATCCCAGAATATCAGTTTTACATATTTTAAATACTGTTATAATTTTTTTTTAAATTTTTTTTTAACACAGTACTCTGAATCATAACTTAGACGAGAGTTCAAAGCCGGGGCGGGTCGCAAGTACAGAATAAATCGCGAAATGTTATGAGCAACGAGCGTCTATTTCTCGCGTTATTAAAAATCAGAAACATATTGCCAACATTTCGTCTGTTAAAATTCACAAGTATTGTGGCGGGGAAAGCCGTCGGACTACACCGGGACGGACCTGTCCGATAATTTATGTAGATGAGGCGAGAGAAGGCCATGAATTATGCACATGGGGAAGGCCACCCTCGACTCAATCACAACGAATTAGTATTCGATTCCCGACTCGAAAGCAATTTTAGTTTGGCCGCCTTTATTTGCTCCATTTGCATTCCTACCATTCGGACCGGCCTCTTCCAGTCCTTTGTTGAACTTACCAATATCGGTCGCTTTACACGACGCGGCAAATGAAGCTTGAAGCTTTTTAAACCTCGAATAAATTTGATCTATCATGTAATTTGAAATATTTAAATAAATGTCTGTCATTTATCTTGTCCGTAAAATATTTCTTTTAAATACCGTAACAAAAATATGGAGTGGTCGTTAAAAAAAATTTGAAGACGTCATACTTGCTACACGAATCAACCTGCATGTATTAAATATATTTAACAAACAACATGCGCAAAGACTAATAAAATTCGACGACTTTGCGCGTTTTCTCGAAAATTATGCTTTGAAGTTACATATTCCATAAACATATTCCATATTTTACGAAAGCACTATAAACAACAAATGGAGTACTTTAAAATATTTTCCGTGAAATACAATCACTACATATTATAAAATGAAGTCCCCTGCCGCGTCTGTTTGTCTGTCTCTCTGAACGCAATAAACTCAAAACCTACCGAATTTATTGGCATATGGGTGACACCAATGGACGGAGTGATTCAAAAGAAAAGTTTACGTGTATAATTATTAATGTTTTGTGCACATTAGTTGAAATATGACGATTATTGTCGATAAAGTCGGAAAAAAATCAAGATGGCTGGGAGCTGTCATCGAAAATGCTGCCTATTCCTTTTAAGATATAACAAAATAATGTATGGAGGAATTGTTTTTCTTTTATAGGATTAAAGAAAAGTTCGCAGTGGCATATGTCTATCTTTTATGGATAGCTTACTATACCTATTTTTATGTTTAAAAAAATAGTGTCATATGTGAGGTTATTAGAAAGCAATTTATACGGATACAGTATTAATTCTTAACAAATTAAATACGTTATTTACCTACAACATTTCATGCAGATTATGATTGCCCTTTACACCAAACAATTTAAATTAATATCTTCGGAGATATGGCGAAATAAAACTACCGCGCGACAAGCGCCCCGCCGCACTGGGTACGCGGCGGGCGGCGCGTGGCGCGGCCCCATATCGGTATGAACCGACTCGTCACACGTGATGTAAAGTTACACTCAGAAAACGGAGCGTTTACCGAGTGCGAATTTCGCTCGGTTAACAGTAAAATATTTAGTTTTAAACAATCACTCTGTAACTTTTATCAAGTTAGCTAAGCTGAAAACAAACAAGACAAAAAGGTTAAAATAAATAGGTTAAAAACAACCGAGTGAACGATTGTGGTCGCCAAACTACTTGATTAACAATAAATAAAAACAAAGTTATTTAAAAATTATTAAGTGGAATCGTTAAAAACAACCGAGTAAACGGTTGTTGCTGTACTGAGTAATTTGTGTGACAGTTAACAAACGCAAAGTTGTTTAAAAAGTAATAGGTAAATGTGTTAAAAACAACCGAGTGAAACGGTTACTTACATTATAAACATAGATTTTCAACATATTACTCTTTAACCCTTTCTTGTTAACAAATACTAACCTACGAAGTTAACATTTTTTAACATAGTGAAATTCGTTTATTTAAAATTAACCGAGACGGCTTAGTTAATTTTATCCGAGTGAAACAATTACTTCCATTATAAATTAGGTTTTCAACATGTTGCTTTTTAACCCTTTCTAGTTAACAAATACTAACCTACGAAGTTAACATTTTTTAACACAGTGAAATTAGTTTATGTAAAATTATCCGAGACGGCTTAGTTAATTTTAGCCGAGTGAAACGGTACTTTTTAACCCTTTCTAGTTAACAAATACTAGCCTACAAAGGTAACATTTTTTAACATAGTGAAATTCGTTTATTTAAATCTAACCGAGATGGCTTTGTTAATTTTAGTCGAGTAAAACGGTGACTTACATTACAATTATAGGTTTTCAACGTGTTACTTTTTAACTCTTTCAAGTTATGAAACATTAACCGACGCAGGTAACATTTTTTAACACAGTAATATTCGCTTATTTAAAATTAAAAAAAGACGTATTGTAGTGAGTTTAAATATGGTTAGCAATTTTTAAATGTGGAACTGATATTCTTTAAGTAAACCTAATTTTCTCAATTTAGAGAATAAAACTGTTCTTTTTAAAATATTGTGATTTGAATTTGAAATAAAAGTACATAATCTAATTGGTCTTCTTTTTTCAGTCTTTAGGTATGTTAAAATTAAAAGACTAGATGGGCAACAACAACAGAGCGATACTGCTACTTTCAATAAAGTTGTTGGGTTACATTTTGTTTGGCTTAATTTAGTTTGATATTTTGGCGCAAGATGTCACACCAAACGAGTTTATCACACACGCACCAGGCCGGCCATAGGATTGAGGTTGGCTCACCGCTCAGCTTTAGTCACTTCCAACAAATAATGTGAAGTTAATACTATTCATGGAGAATACTATTCACTTCACATTATTTGTTATTTTACTTTTCATTTTAGTTCACTATTCACTGAATAGTGAATTGAAATGGAAAGTGTAACAATTCAAAGTAGTTACATTGTTAAACACTTTTAATAGATTAGGTTGACTAATACAACCGAACAGTACTGTATTGCTACTTTTTTTTTAAACGAGTTGATGGGTTACTTTTAACAGATTAGGTTGGCTAATATAGGCGAGCAATACTGCTACTTTCAATTGAGTTAGTGGGTTACTGTTAACAGATTAGGTCGGCTAATATAACCAAGCAATACTGCTACTTTTAATCGAGTTGGTAGGTTATTTGTAACAGAGTAGGTTGGCTACTAAAGTCGAGCAATACTGGTACTTTTAAACAAGTTTACGGGTTACTGTTAACAGAGTAGGTTGGCTACAATAGCCCAGTAAGTTTGTTTTTTCGAACCGAATATTATTAGGTTATTTTTAGAAGAGAAACTATAGCCGAGTTATTTTGTTATTAATAACTTACATAAACTTAACCGTCTAATTTGACCGTTTTTAACCGGAACAATTTTACCGAGTTTGGTGGGTTATTTTTTGTCAAAAAAACGGCATGCTATATAATAACAAAGTTACTTATTTGAAATTAACAAAAATTCGGTTAATTTTAACTAACACGTTTTCTCAGTGTACGCATAAGTTATCATGTTGTATATGAAGAAATATTTTAGACTATTTTTAAGTATAAATTCTTTACTTTTTAAAATATTTGCAGGATTGGAAACAAAATACATTTAAAAATACTCCAAGTAAGTCTCAAAGTACTCAAAGTAAATCTAATTAAATATAATCCACATGTTCGACGCACCAAAGCAGATACAACAACTACGGCAGAAACAATACTACGACTTACATGCTCTGCTGCCCGTGTGAAGCCTAGGCGGACCGCTAGTATAAAATAAAATTTACATTTTGCTATCGAACATCCTTTGCTCCAACAAACAATTGAAACAATTATATTATATTTAGTGTTTTAGTGTTTAGCGAAATTTTGATACTTGGGGCGCGGATACTTACAATGTTGTATGTGGTTATACTAGACCATCGTCAAAGAACATAAGAAAATGCAACAGTGGAAGGGTAAAGGTCGCACCGATATCTCCTGAGATATTAGGGGGTGTTCGGGGAGTTCCTGTGGGGAGTGGTGGTCTCTTAATTAACTGAGCCGGCCATGACATTGGCGGAGATATATTGCGATACTAAAACCACGTTAATACGATACGGCCTTATAAAAAGCCTCCGTAGACGCGACCTGCGTCTGTTTCTTCCGGGACCATGCCCAATATATTTTGTTAATATATCGTTACACACACAAACACCACAAATCTTGTGAATCGTGTGAGAGCATGTTTTTGTCAACAACGCTAATCTATTATTTGGGCCAAAATTTGCAAAATTATTGAGGGTGATTTCCCGGGATCAAAATTGCGTGGCATCGATGAAATTGATACTAAAAAACATAGTTATAATGTTCTAACATTTTTTATGCTTAGGTGAAATAGTGATATATGTGGCGCACTAAATATTTTATTATTTAGGTTTATACGTACTCCAAAAAATTAAACCTCGAAATCTTTCATTGCCGTGTTTGTCAACACGTCACATTGATGTGTATTGACTCATTGATAAAAATTTATTGGTTATATTTATATATTAAAACCTAGTTTTTTTAGTTAAAGTATTGTTACGGAATACATTTATTCAAATATTTAAACAATACAACGAATGGTTAATGAAAATTCGTTTGCCCCAGAACTACCATTCATCGCCGTGTCCTAAACATGTTTAAGAATATTGTTTTATATAATGACTTGCGTCTGAGCGCTAAATGTTGCATATTAGTGCCGCCTAAGTATTTGACGTGGAAGGACGTACACATGTGCTGCGTTTTCGCGCCTTTAATAAGGTATTTGATTTTTACGTTACTCTGGATATTTTTCCGTGGATAGGTATAACTTCTATTTGAATAAGTTTTCCTCTTGATTAAGCATTCGACAGAAAGCAATTTATCTTATGTTTATTTGTGAAGTATTCATTACTTCCAATAATTAATAATTTTTTTGTTATTTTAAGTTTTTGCCTTGATTTTCATCTTGCCGTGCTTTCATTGTCGTGGTTATTGTAGCCAATTTTTGCTTTGGAAATGAAAAAAAAAATAAACACGGCAACGAAAATAATTTCATTAACGTGCCTTGTAAAACAATTTACTTTCATTGCTGTGGCCAGGTGTTTCATTTCCGTGACTTATGTTTTCATCGCCATGGTATGATTAGGTAATGAAAACGTCTGGTTATACAGGTAGTACTACCAAAAACTGACAGTACAGGACTCGTCAAGCTAACCCTCTGCAATACGATAAAAGACTTAATAATTGACTTGATGAATTTTTTACTGTACAGATAACTGGGAGGAATTTATTAAATTCGATGGAGAGACACAGTCTGAGTATGCCTTTTCTTCTTGCAGACAGGCGTGTATCTATTGTATGTAAGTATAATACTCAAGTAAGTATATAAGATTTTTTCATTCCCATAGCACAGTTCCTTCATTGCCGTGGCCCTTTTTTCATTGTCGTGCACGCATGTTTCATCACCGTGGCACGAAATTTTCATCTTGATATTTCTCGTTAGTTATTGGCTAGATATTAAGCAAGAATACATACATTATCAAAAACCTTAATAAACGCAAAAAACTTTTTAAAAAAAGTTAAAGATACAAAAATCCACGGAACTGAAGATTTTAATAGACCTCTTAAAATTCACCCTTCAATCAATTTTTGAAATAACTGTTTCAAAAAATGATTCAATAATTTTGATTTTTTTATCTCTATGGTGTAGGTAAGTCACTTCAAATTTGTGTTTGTTGAGGCATTCCTTCCGCTAAAACACATGTAAATTTTCTCTGTCTTTTGTCCTATATTTCCGAGAGCTATAGATTGAAAATTTAAAAAAGTCTATGTTAAGTAAGGGTATTAATTTCTAATTTAATTAATGTATTATGTAAAAAACAACTTCGAGAGAATATATTTCATTAATTAATTCCCGGTAATTGTTAGTCCCGTTCCTAGTTTCTTTTATTTTGCGTCATTAAAGATAATGTAATCGTCAGAATGATAAATGAACTAAACAAAAAGTTTCAAGTAAACAGGTGGCACAAGATGTTACAAAAAAAAAATTCACAACACGGTCAACCCAACTGTTAGTGATCGTATTTGAAATAAATAAATAAACCCAAATGCTTGGTCACCCTACTGTTACGGTGTCTAATACTATTTCGAGACAGTCTATGGCCAATTGCCAATTTAATTCTATCTAAATTCTATCATAAAGCCCCTTTATAAAAGGGGGGATAAAACTGCAATGACAAATTATAGGCTTATTACCTTAATACCAGTGATTTCAAAATTGTCTGAGAGAATTATGCACTCCAGACTTTACTCCTTTTTAATAGCCCAAAACATACTAAGTGCACAACAATTTGGATTTAGAAAAAATTACTCAACAACTTTAGCATGTTTTAACTTAATTAAACTAATAACAGAAAAAATGAATTCAGGTTCACGCGTGATTTCTTTATTTTTAGACTTGAGTAAAGCTTTCGACTTTGTATCGCACGAAATTCTGATTCATAAACTATCTCACTATGGTATACGTGGAAAAGCAAACGGATGGATCGAAAGCTATCTTAAAGAAAGAAAGCAGAGTGCAGATATTACTAGTACTATTAAAATAGGTAAAAGTTATGTAAAGTCATCGCATAAATCTAGCTATTGTATAAACAGTTGTGGGGTACCTCAGGGTAGCGTATTGGGCCTATTGCTATTTCTGGTATATGTAAATGACTTACCTGATGCCACAAATCAAAACTGCATTTTATTTGCAGACGATACAACCTTAGTAATAGAATCTAAAACTAAATCTGACTTAGAAACTGAAACAAATAAAGCAATATCTAATATAATAGACTGGTTGCATGGTAATAATTTGAACATTAATTTATCTAAAACTAAACTTATTGAATTTCAAACATATAGTAGCCAATCTTATAACTTAGACATAAATCATAATAATAATAAAATTGAAGTTGTAAATGAGGCAACATTTTTCGGCTTGACAATAGATAAATACTGTAACTGGAAGTCACATATGAATTGTCTCTGTAATAAGCTTGATAAGTATGTATACGTTTTGAATAAGTTGAGACTTACAGTTTCCCAAGCAGCAGCGCAGACAGCATACTATGGTCTGGTGTCTTCCAGGTTGAGATATGGCATTATTTTGTAGGGTAACTCTACAGAATCTATTAGAGCATTTAGTACACAAAAAAAGTGTTTGCGCGCAATCTACGGCATGGGTTATGTGGACAGTGGTAAATCTAAATTTATATCCAGTAATATTCTTCCTCTTCCATGTTTATATATGTTTGAGATATGTGTTTTTGTTTAAAATAATTTAAATTTATTTCAAAATGTAAGAAATGTTAGAAGTCAATATAACCACACCCTTCAAGTACCAAATCAGAGATTGACAGTTTATAAGAAAAAATGTTTATTGGATGGCCATCAAAATTTATAACCGTTTACCTGATGTTTTCAAGGACGACAATTCAAAAACGAAGTAAAAATTTTTTTTTAAACTAATGCTATTATTCTATTGGTGAATTTTTGAATGATAATGATATGTAATTTGATTGATTTTTATTATTTTTGTGACTATACTTTGTGACTATAATTTATGTATATTATATTGTGGACTGACATGTTAATAATCTTAAATTGGCTCTGCTTTGTTTTATATTTGCACACTTTTATCCAAGTAAGAGAATGTTGGAATGTCGATTGTACCATGTCTCTGGCAAATAAACCATTTGAATTTGAATTTGAATTTAAAAATGATTATTTAACAAAAATTACAGTAACATTTCGATTCAAAGAATAGTCGGTCATCGACCATATCAGCTGTTTGAGTGTTTCTCAAATTTTGCAATTCATGGGACATGCTCGCGGTATTTTACTGAGTTTGTAAGTAAACCGGATTTAATAAAAATGTATTGCTTTCATATTATATTTATGTATTTGTGTTTTTATTAGTTGCTAAAAAAAAGTGATAAAATTAGAATTTAAACTGTTTTTTGGTAAGCGTTAGTTTGCACATCGACTCACTTGTCATGCTCTATGAGTTTGGACTAAGGTCAGCCAAACGCGGTGTATTTGCACAGATTATAAACACATACGATAAAATCTCTATATATATTTGTTGAGATTTTGTCGTATTTAATCTTACAAAAGCTAACATTAGATGCCTTAGGCCAGGTTGCTTACACTAGGTGAAGTAGCCTTTGATAGTACTCACACCTGCGCTATTCTCAGTTTATGATAAGCTGATCTTCTCCAAAGTTAGAAGCGAACACAATATTGATAGAATATCAGAAAAGAAATAGAAATTAGAAGCTAAGCTGTGCTAGTTGCAGACATAAAGACTACACAAATATTTTAATTTATTTAGTTGCTCACTTCAGGAATGCATTCTGTGAAAAATAATTACAAAGTTCATATGAAGTAATGTTTGTGAAATCCAATTATAATGTTTGAGCCCGCATTATTCCAGCCATTTTGAGACTAATAAATTAAAATGTTAATACTCATGTGTTGTATAATTAACACAGTTTTTCATACTGATTGCTCATATAAAAAGTATGACACCGAGCAATGAATAATAAAGCAAAAAATGACAAGTTACAGAGCTTGTGGATAGTTGGGAAATTATGATGGAAACTGGTTCAGTAATGAAACAACGTGTTTTGCAAACTTTTTTTTTACAACGAATCAGTTACCTATGTTTACTTTATTTTACTAACACAGTGTTGTATAAAAGCATAATGTTTTTTGAGTAAGCCCTGTGATGATTATAATTTATCAAAATAATTAAAGTTAAACATTTAAACAGCGCGTGTCTTTCGTAAAAAAGTAATGTTATTCAAAATTTCAACTACGGTGTATTAAAAGTAACTTACTTCATTACGCTGGGTTCATATTTTCAACATATTATATTTACTATCAAATAATGTCATTTACAAAAGAAGATAGTCGTTGTTTATCTTATGTAGTACTTATATATTTTAACAATTAATTTCATTACAACAACAATATTTACAAATAAAAACACAATAAATTGGCATAATAATCAGCACAAATTAAAAGTCTAACAGAGGTAGGTGAGCTCCAGTGGCTGTTGCTATTACGAGTCTGATGTATATGACGTGCTCCGGAGATACCCGAGGGATTTTAACAAAACCTTCCAATCAATGTTAGGAATAAATAATTGTAATATTTTTTCTTGTCTGTTGCTCACCGTTTGACATATGAAAGAAAATGTAAATATTTGAATTTATACCTTTCGTCGTGCAGCGGAGCTGATGGAAGAGATTCGTAAAAGATAAATTTACTTTATAATGAATTTGTCTTACAATTTAATTGGACAGAATAAAGCACTCTTTATCCCCTCTTTTCCAATTTGAAATCTTTGTATTTTTATGCCACTTGAAGTAGTTTTGAGTTCAGTTTGAAGATGGCGCAGCGATTCATATCGGGGAAAATCTAAAGTAAAAAATTGTGCAAATTGAAGTAAATAAATCACAGTAGATTACTTTTTATATCGATGGCATCGAAACTAACGGAAGTTTCATCTTGCGTTTTTCAGTCCTAGCGCGTGGGGTCACGCGTGTAGTACCAGCACGCAGACGGTCAAGATGGCGACAGCAGGGACAGCGCGGGGTCGCTGGGGAGGAGCATACGATGATAGCCACCCACTCCCGCGTACACCTGGTCACATCGTGCTCATTTCTGTATCAAAATAAAAGAACTTTCTCACAAGAAGAAGTCAATCGACGAGGCCGTAGCGCCTAAGTAGAGTGATAAAACTGAGATCAGTGCTCCGCGAATCATTCGGAGCGAATCTACAGTTCACGGAGAAACTCGTTATTTTCAGTGCTCGACGAACAACTCTACGGTATGAAGAAAGCGAGTGTCCTTCAAGAGTACATTAAATGCTGTTAAACGTATCTACACAAAATTACCGCTCGTTCACATACAAGCTGCACTCGGATGAGTAATACAGATGCAGCAGCGCGGCAGGGTACGGATGATCGCTTGCGGAATAAAAACGCAGACCAGTTCCCATTGGCCAGTTTCCCAACTGGCACTGTGGACGCTATGAGTGAATTATTCTATAGTTCCGTACTTCGAAATAGGACGTCCGCAAAGCTAAGTACTCGACATGAACAGGTATAGATAATATCGATATCGACGTAGCGGAAGTGAGACATTGCTGGTGCATTAAACAACCACTTGGATGTACGGTAATCATATTTGGCGTTGTGACGTAAATGTTAGGAACATGACGCAAAATTAGATACTGGATAACGGACGTACCAAGGTTCTGCATTTGGTGTTGCCCGAGAACCACGTAGGGATCGCGGCTCGCCATGCCTCTCGACGCAGCAGCGCTCCTCTCTGACTCGCCTACGCATACATAAATATAATTATTTTATGTATTTAATGTTTTGTCCTTTCATAGATGTATGTCGACCTTACGTATTGCGCTGAGCGTAACGGACGGCTCTGTGGTCGATTCGATAGCCTCAGTCGGCGGCTGCGGCGTGGTCGTTGTCGTCGTAGTGGTAGTAGTCGTGGTAGTCGTGGTCGTGAGTACTACAATAAAGATTCATTTTATGTTATCTTGTACGAGAACGTAAGATATATGCAAGAGTATTCAGGTAAGAGTAGCACTCACTGAGCAGCAGAAGTTCGGCGTGCGCCTGCCCGAGCGCGTTGTCGGCGTGGCAGTGGTAAGCGCCAGCGTCAGCTCGCGACAAGCCCGACGATCCGCCCACAGCGATGGCCAAGGAGTAGCGGTAGCCCCGGGAACTCCACGATATCATGTGTTTTGAACCTGGACATCGAAAAAACACTATTAATTTTTGAACAGGTATTATACAACATATTGATTGGTAAAACATTAAGTACGTAGCGTTACATTTTTTTATATTAAGGTTGCAAAACAAATAACCTTATTGAATATGTACGAAAACATTCAGAGGATCCAATCGGAGAGTATCAAAGTAGTCAGCGTAGTTTTTCACTTACGAACAGATAATACGTTACAGTGTCGGTTAGTCGTAGCGGATACCATTTGCGAGCCGCGTGTGTCCATCGAGCGTCCAGTAGAGACGCGGCTGCGGATGCGCCTCTACCGAGCAGTGCAGTGAGGCCGCTGCACCAGCAGCTGCACGAACTGCCGCACGCCCCGGACGCACCGCCGGTGGGACTACACATACACGTCGTGACTAACTCAGTCATGTATCGAATAATAACAACGTTGCGGCATGCCCATATTACTATACTGAATAGACGAAAACCGGCCGATGCAAACGATGAAAGCCACGTAGTGAGTGAGTAATATGTACATATGGGCTGATGTATTAGAGGCAAAAATTGTCATGCAAAGCTCGTGAGAAAGGGTATATAGCGTGTATACGGAATATTACTCCATGTGGAGGACTGTTAGGTCTCGTTAAATAATAATAAAATATCAATTACTATTTCAAGAAAAAAGATGTAAGTATAACATTTTATGTTTTGTTGTAAACACGTATATATATTTTTTACAAGGTGTCTACCATAACAATCTACCTATAGCGTGTATTAAAAACCAAAACTCAGAAGTGATGTGTATATATACGAACAGAGCACGTGCAGCAGCACTCGTTTGCTGACAGAGGGCGGCACGCCGTTGCTGGCGATGCACAAGTAGGCGCCGCCTGCGCCGCGAAGGGCGGTCGATATATTCAGCCACTCGCCGTTCCACTTCGATACTAGACACAGAAAAAGTTAATTTGAACACAAGTAGCCATTTTTGTTTAATATGTCGAGCCGACACGTGTTGTTTATTAGGTATTTACTTACCGACTAATAATATCTCAGTTCCAATTTAGTTTTTTGAGTATGAATAAAAAGATAGAGCATGAATTGAACGGTCTGAGACACATCACCCTACTGTATCAGTGTAGTTTTATTTCAGCAGCAAAAACGTAACGATAACGTTTTCTGGGATAGCGGCCAGACCACCAAAATTGTAAAAAAACTAGCAACCGATCCCGGATTCGCACAGGCAGCAGACATTTATACCTATATTTTTTTCTGTCGTAGCGTCGAATCAGCTTGTTGCGTTCGAGCATCCTACTTGGAGTTGGAGGTTGGGTTGGCAGACATCCTGGTTGGAGTGGGATTTTTAATGTGTTTAATTTCTGCAAATCTTTGAAAAAAGTAAAGAACATATACATAAAAACAAACTAAAATATTTCTTTGTGTAGTACTATATTGAAAATGTGATTTATTGAACTAATTTTGTCGCGCGATAGTTTGAATTTTGGGATAACTCCTAAAATAATAATTTAAGCTGTATTGTGTAAAGGTTTAATAAATTCAATTTAAACGTTTCGCTTGAATCAGTCCATCTATTAGTGTGCCGTCTATCTATGTAGTTTTTGAGTTTATCGCGTTTAGACAGACATACAGACAGACACACAGAACAGACGCGTCGGAGGACTGTGTTTTATAATATGTACTGATAGAGATAAAGACCACATGAAACAGTAAACACACTCTTTTTTTAACGGTGGAAAGAAGAGCAACTAATGACATTTATTTTCCCCTTTGTGTAGTACTGGATTATAAAATATCTATAATTTGACAATGGGGTTCATGTTCACGCGACTTTTCGTTACTAGTTTGGTGGTGACACTGAAAATCGAAGCATTCTAACCCAGGGTATGGTTATCGAGTCGTATGTGTCGGCCGTCCTCACGGCGCCAAGTCAGCGCGGGTGGTGGCGTGCCTGATGCCAAGCAGCGTAGCGTGGCTGATGCACCCTCGCGCACCGACACTTCGCCGCTGCTGGCCGCGTCGGAGATGTCCGGTGGCACTACACCAACACGTGATCGGTACACCACCATGTACACTAGCTTACAACATGTGGAACGATGCGATCTTATTCGAAATTGACTGTACTCAATGGTACACGATTATCAACATTACCTATTACCAACCAATAACCTATTGACATTTTAGGCTGCGAAACACGCTAGTACCTATAAAATCCTAAAAATGGAGATAACTGAAAAAGGTTTTTATAAATGCGTTTCGATTTCTACAGTTTTTATATTATAAATTTCCTTTACTCCGCATCCTAGATGGAATTACAGAAATGAATAATTTCTGTAATTCCATTATATAATTAATTCCAATTCCATTATATTATAAATTTCCTTTACTCCGCATCCTAGATGGAATTACAGAAATGAATAATTTCTGTAATTCCATTATATAATTAATTCCAATTCCATTATATTATAAATTTCCTTTACTCCGCATCCTAGGTGGAATTACAGAAATAAATAATTTCTTTATAAAAAATATATAAAACGTTTATAAAAACCTTTTTCAGTTATCCCCATTTTTAGGCTTTTATAGGTACTAGCGTGTGTCGCAGCCTAAAGTGTCAACAGGTTATTGGAAAGCACTTCATTATATGATTGCTTTTAAAACTGAAGGTGTTACCAGGATATAAATTTTTAAAAAATTAACGGACTCCTTTTTAAGTGAAAAAGATGTGATTGTTCTCATGTTATCAAATGAAGTAATTAAGGTACGATAAACAGATCTTCTAAAATCCTGTAATAATGTAAGGGTTGTACTTTTTTTAACGCATTTAAATCGATTATGAAATTTATTTTAATGGTGATTCAATCAATAAAAATCATCAAAATTACATATGGCAAATAGTAATGAGCTAAATTATTGTTCCATTCCATTCCATCATCCTATTATACCCCACTGCAGAGGCTTAGACCACTTCTCAAAATGAGGGGGCTTGGATCTTAAATACACCACGCTGCTCCAGTGCGGGTTGGTGGGTTGTAACGACCGCCATCTATTGATATAAACCGGGACCGACTGTTTAACGTGCTCTCCGAGGCCAAATTATTATAATTATATCTACTATATTGTTCCACATGCCCTTGACCGACTATATTTTATAAGTACAGATGTTGCAGTAGATAAGCGGCATGAACGTGTTCTATACAAGTTGCGGGCGGTGCTGACCGACAACCTGCAGGAAGTGCGTCTGGCTCATCATGGGTTCTGTGTTGAGCTGGCACATGTAGCGACCACCGTCAGCTGGGGCCACGCCGCGCAGCGTTAAAGTCCATGCCCCTTCGCCCTGCGCCACGCTCACTCGATGGTTCTTGGTAATGACGTGGCCCGCGATGCTTAGAATGGTCTGCGTGTCCACGCGTAACCATGCCACCTTGTAGGACTGCAGGTTGTCCACGCGACAGGTGAGCACGGCGTCACGACCCGCTGCCGCTGTCACGTTGGTGCCCGCGCCCACGAACCGCGGCAGATCTGTACATATACACAGGTACTTAGGCAAACAAAGTATGGATACCAAAGAGAAGTGCGCTGCATAAAACTTGCTGCGAAAGACCCTTTACATGAACATGTACCGTTATAGCGCGCGACTCGCATAACAGAGCAATCCTTACCCCCAACTACATGCCATCTCTTAAGCTCGAATACGAAACAAACAAAGCTCTATTTGTTTATTGGAAATAACTTTGATATTAAAAGGAACAACAAGAGGAAGCGTCCCATACTAACGAAACAAACGAAACAATCTGTGCTCTGCGTGTTTCATCGGGACGAAAACAAGCGGCTGCTGAATCGACGTAACATGCCGCACACCCGCTCCCCGCCCCGCTTCCTCTGCCTTAGTCCTAACAGGGAACATCAAAACTTC
Source organism: Luffia ferchaultella (assembly GCA_949709985.1). Classification (NCBI taxonomy): domain Eukaryota; kingdom Metazoa; phylum Arthropoda; class Insecta; order Lepidoptera; family Psychidae; genus Luffia; species Luffia ferchaultella. The sequence continues at coordinate 321,869 of OX453249.1, read as the reverse complement.
GATAACGATCGCTGTCGTTCGTGTCAGATAATTAGAAATAACTGTTATAATTGTTCAAAGGTGTTATATGCACCAGAAATCCATTGTGAACAGCTACACAATAGGCTAAAGTTACAGGCTTCTTAGAGGCAGGTGACTATTGAGCATATATGCTGAGCACAGTCCACTCGGACCCTCAGGCTTCTCAGGCCCCGTATGCGGGCAGGGTACATTCATTATACGTGTACAATCAGATAAGATTAATATTGGAGGTAAAAGAAATTTTCATTAAGACCTATGACCGCGGTTGGAGATTTCAAAACGTTTTAGTAGTATTTAACAGAATTGGAATTCATACTTGACGACCGTTTAGCCTAGTGGGCAGCGACCCAGCCTGCGAAGCTGGAGATCCCGGGTTCGAATCCCAGGTCGGGTCAGTATTTATATGATGAATATTAATACTGGCACCGGGTCTTGGTTGTTATATGTATGCGGAGTCTTCGCTTGGTACCCAAAATACAAGCTAATGCTTAGTTTGGGACCTAGACGTTGATGTGATTGTGTGTGTTTTATTATTATTATTATTATTATACTTTACGGTACACGTTGGTTATTACCGTTTTCAAAGAAATGATTCTATATATTAGTCAAAAAATTTCTAATATACAACTACGTGTTTTATTCAAAGATTTCAAAGAACCGTTTTTCAGGACAGCCTTCAACATGCCGGCATTACTCGAGTCGAACGTCTTGTACATAACGATCGCAAAAAGCTCGACGGCATGACCGTCGTTCATGGTTTATACACTGTTGATATTCATCGTTGATACACTGGCAGCATCTTCATCCGGGCGACCTCTATAGTCAGTGGCGCTGCAGTAACGGTTGCTGTATATCTTGAACGACTCAAATAACCTGCCTTGGGGAGCAGATAGATATCTGTGCCGCTTAGTGTCGCGACACTGGGTTCATAGAAGCCTATGGCACGTCGGTTTTTCCAAACTTCATCCACGCTCCTAATCGACGCCTCGGGTGATCTAAGGATTGATGCTATCCCGGGCAATGCAATGATTTAGATAATATCTTTTATTCGTAAGTATTTCTAGTTTTTAATTACATTTTAATTTAAAGTGATCTTTTGTTTTTAGTTAATTATGATAATATTACGGTGAATGTTAAGTAATTCAATTATTTATCAAAATCTATCAAATAGTTTAGGAATTATGAAAAACGAAACAAACATTTACATTAAAAAAGGTGCTACACATTGTCCTCTTTTGTACGCACAGTTTACCTAAAATTTTAAATATTTAGTTTGGATAGAAATATCCCTAATATTTTTGAAACCATGATAAAGGTGGTCATTCGAATTATTCTGAAAACGTTCTTGTCTTCAAAGCCTTGTATCTTACTGATAAGATTACGCTTTGATAACTTTGAGTATAATTTGTGCACTGAGATGAACAAAGGATTGGTCAAGTTTCACGTTTGGGAGCTCTACCACTAATGGGGTCACTTCCTCTGCAGGTCATCGTCGCCGGTGAAATCGATTCCGAAACGAAATACTCAAACAGCGAACAAAGAGTCTCTCCCTCAATACCTAAGTGGTATTTATTAGGTGTCATTAGTGACAAAACAATAAGGCTTTTAGGTGAAATATAGACTCGATGATTCGGCCAGTCGAAGGATACTGACAGAGATGATATTTAAAGGTAATCGTTTCCCAATATAATTGCACTGGGACTATGGACCGGATTGCATCATGTACAGTCCCGATCTTTTTTTACCTCAAAATAATTATTGAATTCTACTGAATGCTATTACACACTACACAATTTTCTGTATTTAAATACAATAAAACAACTTAATCTCATTCCCTTGACTACACATAGATCAAATTTCATTATTAGGTACGTTATTAAGAAACGTGTTCAGGACGTAATGTAACAATATTGTCACATCGTTAACACTTATTGAGATACAGTTTTAGACCAAATGACTTCCTCAAATACAATAGTTATACGTACATGAAAATGATGGATCTTTTCTAGGCCTACCAGGTTCATGAAGATAAATGTAGTTTAGTCAGTTTTCATTAGGCATAAACAATCATATTCGATCGTCATAGTAGCAAACAATCGGTTGTCGGTACCGTTACTGATGCAAACATATATGTACATACATATTATTTATAAGAAGAAATGGTGAACGCATTACAAAAACAAGAAAATATTTCATTAAAATTGATAAATTAAATTAAAAGTGTAAGCCTCCATTCCATAAAAGTACGAATTGACAAGAAGCTCTCGTCTGCGTTTATCGTCTAACCACTCATACTATAGCTAGCCGGTGTATTATGAGAAGTTTTAGTCCAAGTTTCAGTGCGCTAGATCCCTGCGCGGCGCTCTTCCCCTCGAGAAATCCCCGCACACCGGTTTCAACCCACTGAAAATGCGAACTGACGTTTATGACTTTATTAAAACGAAACGCTGCTGTCAAATTAATTTACTCTGCGCTCCATTCGAACCTCAGAACAATTACTAAAATTATAGAAGGAATGTAAATTTTACATATGTTTAACTTGTTCTAACATGTATAATAAAGCATTAGAAAGAAAAGATAGCTGATAAAAAATTATTGCTGCTTATGATCAGAACGTAGATCCTGAATTCATTGCAACTTATTTAAACGATGAAGGTAAATAGTGTGTAGCCAACAACATTAACGATATATTTAAAGTTAATTATTTCTATTCATTGTAGTAATAAAATATATAGGTGCATTTATTTCTTTAAGCTAGTACATTATTTTCGTTTCCAATAAAGATCATGGTACGGTATAGGTATTAGTAATAAGTATTATGGGTATAAACAATGACCACACAAACACTGATTGATTATGACCCGGCACAAATATTCAAAAAATATGTATTAGACTGAGGTTCGAAACCAGAACCTAAGTTAAAGTTACTAATAACTGAGCAGTCAACATTTACGAAACAAACTAGTGATGAATCTATACTATATAATATTATAAAGCTGAAGTGTTTGTTTGTTTGTTTGTTTGTTTAAACGCGCAAATCTCAGGAACTACTGGTTCAAATTGAAAAATTATAGTTGTGTTGGATAGTCCATTTATCAAGAAAGGCTATAGGCTATACTACATTACGCTACGACCGATAGGAGTGGAGCATCAATGAAAAATGTTGCAAAAACGGGAAAAATTATTCCTTTTGAGAGCTTCCGTCGCGCGCGCTGCGTAAACAGTTGATGTTAAGCAAAAATTATGTATTACGGAATTGTTCCCCTTTAAAAGTTCTAACCAAAAGTCCGCGACAGCATATGTGTATCTTTTAAGGTTAACTTACTATAACCTTTTCTATAACAATCAAATTTGTTCTAACATAATGTACTATTAGCGAACATGTTTTTTAAACGTGATATTAATCCTTATCAAATTAAATACGTTAGTTGTCTTAAGCATTTCATGCATATTATAATTGTTCTTTACACCATACAATTTAAATTGATATCTTAGCAGTTTTTATCGAAATATGAAAACTAAAGCGGAAGAAAATAAATTCGCTGTCTGCCTCTGTTCGTTAACTTTTTATTTCCAAACCACGCAATAGACTTATCAAAGTCTATTGCGTGGTTTTCAGTATTATCTTATTTTCTTATTATCTTATAATCTATTAATCAATATAATAGAAATACTTATTATAAAGCTGAAGAGTTTGTTTGTTTGTTTGAATGCGCTAATCTCTGAAACTACCAGTCGGATTCGAAATTTTTTTTTTTTGCCTTTGATAGCCTGAATCTAGCGGAGGGTTATAGGCTATATATATGAAAACGAACTGTCTGTCTATTCGAGCAAATAGGTTTCGGCCGAAACAGCTAAACCGATTTTGATGAAACTTTACACATATGGAAAGGATGTAGTCAAAAGTGACATACAGAACTTTTTGTATGTCTGCCTGTACGTCCATCTGTCTAAACCGATTTTAATGAAACATCACAAGTATGAAAAGAAGGTGGTCAAAAACAACCTACGTTACTTTTTGTCCGTCTGTCTGTCTGTACGTGTATCTGTTGTCTATTTGAGCTAATCTCCAAAACGGCTAAACAGATTTTAAGGAAACTTTGCAGATGGGAAAGAAGGTTGTTAAAAGATTTGACATTAGCTACTTTTTGTCCGTCTGTTTGTCTGTACGTCTATGTGTCTATTTGTTCGACGCAACAAGCTATGACACTACGACAGAAAAAAACACTACGGCTTATATGCTCTGCTGCCCGTGCGAAGTCGGGACGGGTCGCTAGTGAACTATAAAGAAACAATTCAGTAAGCCAAAAATTGAGCCACTGTAAATTACAATTTTTAGGAATCCGTGGATCCGATTTGAAAAAACGGAACCCATAAAGGGTCACTCTTCTGTTATCTATACTTATCCGTCGATCACAGCCTATTTTCTTTGAATCGAATAGACAAAAAGAACTTGATTTTTGGTACAAATGGAAAGTTTTGAACTATTTCGATATTGGGGAACAATTTTAGATAGAAAATTTAAAAAATTTAGAAAAAAGTATTCAAGTGCATTCACCATGTGACATAATAAATTAAAAAAAAACTTATTATGACAAATCCATAAATTTAATTATAACAGGAAATTCTAAACGATAATTTAATTCCACAATTTCTTGAGCCGTCTGGGTGGCCTATTTCTTCGGTCTACTACGCTTCTCGCATTGGCACAAGCAAAACCTAAATCATTTGTGGCGACATGGCCACACTCTTTACTCACAATGGCAACACCAGAAGCTGTACTGGCAGTCAACACGACTCAACACAAACACTGTCAGAGGCTGGCTAACAACAAACTGTGGACCAGGCGAAGATATCATCGAACCTAGTTTCAAATTCAAATGATTTCGATGAAGCCCTGCCTCGAGATGACGGACACACAGATCGATACGAAGACTCCAAGCTCTCGGTGCGCTCATACTAACGCGATTCCCTGTAGCCATTTTGTTTCATATTTTCACGTTGTAATTATAATAAATTAGTGATCGTGTTCCTGAGTATTTTCTATTCTTAGCCACGAATCCTAAACATCCTTTACATTGCAAATTATAATGTCCTTTTAAAATCAAACGACCGTTTACTGGGCATCTAGTTTACACTTTTAACGGCTTTTGTCCATTCATTTCGTATCTCTGGATCCAAAGAAAAACTACAACAAGAATTTGCTAAGCATTAATTGTGGTACCTGGAGTAGTTTAGAAGATACAACTTTAGCACAAACTTTTCACCCCCGTTATCGGAAACTGAAGTCATTGAAATTTGCATTCAATATAAAGTGAGGAATACCCACTTCATTTTTCAAGCATGCAGGAACATAAACTAAAATAATCCGGGAGATAAATATCAGAGATTGTGAGCATATACAGAGAAATGAAGCGGTATATTTGGAAAAAGATTATATACATAATTATTTTATAGTTTCTGTTGCGGAACCGTGTTTATACGAATCGGACTTGCTATTGACCGGTTTTTTATAATGAGATGATTATTAGGCATTAATAATATGTCGATATAAAATATCGATGAAACAAACATATGGTGTCAATCTCTATAACAAACGTAAATATAAAATTAAATTATTTTTTAGTTCTTTTAAGCTGTTTTATCACAGTTTAATAATTTTAATATTTTCAGTGTAATGTAGCCTACAAAGCAAAATAAAGGTATTTGGCACTTACCGATGGAAATAAATTGTTTCATTTTGTGTTGATTTTGAGGAACTGTGACTGTGGGCCTTTATTGCAACACAATCCATTTTTGTGGCGAATTTATTTCGCACAAATTTATTCAATAATTTACTCCTATATTATCAAAAATTTTAATAATTTGATGCAAACTTCCGTCCTGACTAGTCAGACTAATGTCACTAAGAAGGGGGTACAAGCAGGTTGAAGCAAACCGTCATAAGTACATACATCTTTTTCACTCACACTGAAATTTACCATGTGGAAAACATGTGGAAAATGAAACAAATATATGTAAATACAAGAATGCCTTCTAGAACTTTAGTAATTATTCTGAGATTCGAATGCAATAACCAATGTGCACGGCATATGTGAAAACAGATGTGTCCCTCTGCACTCTGGAAACTATGTGCGCAAATGGCGTAATATTTTAATTTGTAAGAAGTTCCTTAACTTAAAGCTGAAAATGGAGCGATTACTTTTCTTTTGTGATTCCTATCGGTCGGTACTCTTCTCTTTGACAACATCAAAAAGACCTAATTGGATAAAAATAATTTAATTTAATTTAGACCAGTTTAAATCAGATCATTTAGCAGTTTGAAAATAGAAATATGACTATTGATTCAAAATAAAAGAACACAGCATGGCGGGTTTTGTAAATTTAAAATAATAGGCGAGTGTTGGATTCGACGGTTTTCGACAGTGATGGACGAATAGACGGACTTGATCCTATTAAAAGAATGAGAGTACCGTGAACGTCCTTAGGACTGGCGTCAAGAAGCCGGTAGCATTCCAAGTATAGTTCTGGCAGAATTATAGTTCCCGATGTAGGCTGAAAAAGAATCGTTTGCGTCTAGCAGTTTTTAGAACATGACAGCCACCTACCTGGCAATTTAATTTCTAAGGGAATTTTAATACGATTTATGCACAGAGAAACAATACTGACAGCCGCTGAAATTCACACTGCAAACACTTAAAAACTAGTACTTTTAGGGTAAAAGTTCCGCTTTGCAGGTAAAATAACGACGACAATCGTCCGCAGACACCCGCGCACCCGCCTTCACTGCCGTCAGTTTGCTTGACGTTCGATTCATAGTTCAAACTGTTATTGACACTCTAATACGAAACGTCTTTGCTGTCGATATTGATATTCTGAGCGTGTATGTAATTTACGTTTAGAATCGTGCATGGTGCAGTTTTTACATCGGACAAATAGATTTCGAAAACTTGGCAGAGTTCTTCTTCAAAAAAGTATTAAGCGGTTGACGGAACGTCTTCCTGGAGTGTAAATATGAAACGTATCCAAAAGGAAATTATACACGAAAGAGGGAAGCTCGGGTCGCGGCCTCGGGCGATGGCAAACAATACGCTCTTCCGTACACACAAGATCGTTTTTGTGGAGCCGGCGCCGCCTCTTCGCTGTACACGAGCGGTAAAAACCGACGTCGTCTTTTGATCTTCGACACATAATATTGTTATAATCGCATAATATATTTCGTTCAGTTAGAGATCGTTTGCCTAGTAATCGGTACAGATAAATGTTACGTTTTAACAAGGCTGAAATCTTTCATATAATAAAAGAGCCGACCGAGAAGGATTGCAATGTGTAGGTTTCCGGCAAAAAAGCAGACTGAATCTATCTATCGTACGTGCATATATTTTTTCTTTCTAATCAAAATAGTGACATGAAGAATTTAAAAAAAACGTATATATTACTTTATATGTCGATTTTGCTTCGGAAATAGAATTAAATTTTCAATGTTAATACAGTTTGTTATCTCCGGACCTTAAAATGAAGCTTTTTAATATAATTACAAATTAATATAACAACTAAGAAAACGTGCAGCCAAAGTGATAGCGTTGTTTTTGACAGATCCAATCGAAAATTTTAGCATAGGTACGTAAATTGTGGATCCCGAGCCAGTTCGAATATAGGCTAAGAAGGCCGCTCTTCAGTTTCACAAATAGAAGCTAGTTCTCGATATTTATATTTTCATATTTTTGCATTTATGTTATTGGTTGATTATAACCACAATTAGTATAGAACATCAAAACTCAATTCTCGACGAGTCTTTTAAAAAATATATGCTTACTTGTATATTATAGACATGGGGTCTATAATATACAACTAAGTATATATATTTTTTATGTTAATTGCTTTGTGAACATACTCGTATATTCCTATCATTTTCTTCAACCACGTTTTACGGTCATCGTATTATATACCGAAAAAATTACAAGAATGAATTTTATCATAACTAAATAATTAAAATCCTTCGGTGGTTTAGGCCACATGATATTACAAAGATATGGAGATGAATACGTATTAGAAATTAAAACTCAGCGTCGAAAGATAAAGTAAAAAAATACTTCACCGTGACGGTCGTCAGATAAAAAAGTTACAAATACAAGAGAATTCTTTGGTTGTACATAAAAATATTTAAATTTACAAGGACTTTGCAAACATTTTTATTTATCACATTATGGGTTTGTTCAAAGAAAATTAAATTAATTTCAGGCTGTACTCACACGTGTCTGTTGACTCTCATTTGGCATGTTTTATTACATTTAGTCCGTAATTACAAATTACATTTGAAAGAGAAAAAAAAAATAAAAACCGACTTCAAAAACATAAACTAAAAAGTTAAAAATAAAATTTTCACTTTAAAGAAAGGAGCATTAACAGGCGGCATATAGTTAATGAAGTCGGTGCCTACTCGTTCAGACACTTTAAATTGTGTGCTATATTCGTTATAGTTATAAATATATCATTGTTGTAATTGTTATTACCTGGTAAATACCCATTTCAAAGCGGGTCGCTAGTATTATCACAAATTAACAATGTTCAGCGATCACACACGTTATACACAAAATATTAAATAGCGCAATTTTCTTAATCTGTTTCAAGCGATAGCGGTTTTGTACACTTTTGCAAGTTTTTTTTTTGATTCCTCTTAAGTTTTTTTTTGTTGCGCGGGTATATTGTTTTTATTTTGATTATATGAGTTGTCTTGGGTTTCGGAACTTTAAGGTGGGAGATAGTAATTATAATTATTGAAAATAATAAAATTATGGATTTCAAAGCCGATTGTGAGATATTTTGGCGCCGACATTGTGTTCTATATTGGTAATAATATTTTTTGTAGTTTTTTGTAAATAATATCATGTGTTAAGTGTACCTGGTAAGTAAGTACCTACTTAATACACGTGTGTCTTCGTACCGTCTTTAAAACTAGGAATAAGCAACTTGTAAATGACTGATCGATTGGCTGAGTAGTTAGAGACTCTAACCAAGGAGCTAAATTCCCGCCCAGGACAAATATTTGTGTGCATGAACATATATATCTGTTCTGTGTTTGGGTGTATATGAGGAGGTGGCGGTCAGAAAAGGTTTTGTCACAAAAAATCACATGTTGAGATATTGGTATCACTGTAAAGGTTATTTTAAATGCAATCCGTTTGTGAACTTAAAACCGACCAGAAAGAATATTGTCCAATGGTTTTTACTGGTTAAAATAAGGGGAACCAAACAAAAAGAGTTTTGTCCACCAGATGTTTCAATCAGAAAAGATTTAGTCACAACAAGCGAATCACAGGGCTTCATTTTCTGGATGATGACACAGGACTCCATGTTTAATGCAAAGGACTGGGCACAGTTTATGCAAAAATGCTGCTCTAAAAGACTGCTCGAAACTCGATTTGTTTTGTAATTATTTTTTATAATCTTATTTATATTAATTTCGATGTTTTTTTTATTCTTAAAATAATTATTTTTCATTTTTATATCAAAATCTAATTTTTTAAGGCAGTTTAATTTCTTGAATATTTTTTATAGAATAATAAAAATTTTGTCATTGGTTTTTAAGATAATAAATATTTTTTTAAAGATCTATATTTTTATTTTTATTACCATTGCTATAGGTTAGAACTCTCAGTGAGCCAATCAAAAAAGAATATGTCCTAGTTGAAATCATTCAAAAAGGGTTTTGTCCACACCTGCCAATCAGAACAAGTTTAGTCCAACATAAAAAGCATTAAATAATATAATAAACGTACATTTTTAGCATTTTTGAGTTAATTTAATAAGGTCTAGGGAATTATAAGTGCCCATAGATTTAGTTTCCCCAAATAATAACAGCAATTATATTCATAACAGTTATTCGGCCTTTCTGAAAATTCTTATCGATGTGACAAAACCTTTTGTAACCGCCACCTCCTCATATAATATGCATGTATTATGAAGAATATTTAAATATGAATATCAGTTGTCTGGTACCTATAATACAAGCTTTGCTTAGTATGGTACTAGATGGTGCTGTCTGGGATGTTCCGGATATTGTTATTGTATACCTACAAGACGACATTATTTTGAATAAGGTTTTATTTTAAAAAAAAGTTTATATATTTTTCTTTCACTTTTCAGTAGTAGGTCGCGTGTGTTCGAGAAATTGCACAAAATCTATGAAAAACATACATCGGTGACAATCCTTCAATTGGGATCAATTTTTAATGAACTGCTATTTAAACCACTAAAATCCGTTAAATCTTTTCCAAGAAATCGGTAAACATACACAACAAAAAACTCGTCTATCTTTAAGTCGGTTAAAAACTCAGAGTCGTGTCAGAACCGACCGCGACCCTCTTTGCATTATCTCACATACTTTCTTCACTTACGAAGTTCTATACACTTCTTTTTGGAGATCCCCACGTCACACATTTTCAATGAAAAACAAAATAAACATATTTAAAGAGGCAAAAATTAACGCACCGACGGAGTCCGTGTGTCGACACAACGTCGTCAGCGCCAGCAGAACGACGAGGCTGATGCAGCCGCGGGCGCCCATGGTCAGGTCACACTACTCTTGGCAACACATACTCGGTGCGGAATCACGAACTCGCAGCACAAACTTACAGAAGAAGCCCGCGCGGTGCGGCGATTGCTGAGTCGTCGGTGCGACTGGCCGAGGGGCGCCAAATGAAAAGTAAGGTGCGGGTGTGCAGCGCATGTGCGAGGGACGCTCTTCTCCTACCTGGTACCTATGAAGCCGCTGAAACAGCTTCAGCTATTACACGCTGAATACTGAATTTCAAGTGTTTCTACACCTCTACGGCTGTGATTCTCGTAGCATGTTCATTACCTATATCTTTTGTTTCGAAAAGACAAAATATCTGTGTCTTCCGCCACAATGCCAGCTTTTGCCTGTACTAATAACATAAACTTAACGAATTCTTCTGCGGTGAGGTATATTGTGACACAAGAATAGATAATAACCCCGTAACAGCGACACTCACGTCGCGCCCTCATGCACGCCAAACCCACGATCATGTTTTGTTTTTGTTAAAGCAGTAAAGCGTTCATTGTATGCTCGCATGGGGCAGAACAAGTTTTTATTGGGCTAACTGAAATTAAAAACGTACTTCAGCAATACGACGTGAATATCCCCTTTACGTAGTTATTATCTATTGTAATGGTTGTCGTGCCACGTTCTTGGGCGGCTCACGCATGCAGCTGTCAGCCATCCGTCGCCGTCTATTCCCACCCCTTCAGCATTTGTTCCGCGCCCAATGTTTAAACGTGCAAATTTCATTTCGCTTTGTATATTCCAGGTAAATATCGCTTAAGTCTCGTTTTGGGTTACAAGAGCGCACTAATAGGCTCTTTGCATATAGAGAGCCAATTTTATGAAGATGTTTTTAAAGTTGTGTAAAATGGCCAAAACTTGTAGTGTCTCATCGCTTCTTACCGATACCATTTCTATGAAAATAGAATTTACTTCTTTGTTTGTGTTACGTTTTGAAATTTATATACGAGGAGCTGAACAAAGCGGACTTGTTCACATGTACAGATTAAAAAAAAAGTTGTTAAGATCCAATCAATTTAAGTCCAGAAATATTATCAATCGAACCAGTCCTATCCTAACTAAAATAAATTTATAAAAAATTGTTTTCGAAAAGAAACGGACTTCTCATCCAGTTATTCTGGTTGAAATGTTTGAATATACTTGGCACAACCAATATTACCATACATTCTCGAAACAAAAAGATTGAGATTAATATCTGTCATACTCAGAAGAATGATTACCAAGTATATTAAATTAAAAAACCCCCGATACAAAAAAACTAACCTTTAAAAAGTGAGAAATAATACAAGTTTGTTCATTGTCTTATGATTTTTGATCCTTAAAGGCGTCTGGGACCGCTAATTATTAGGTACTTTGAGTTTACTTAGTGGTCCCAGACGCCTTTAAGGCTCAAAATCATTTGAGAATGAACAAACTTATATAATTTCATACTTTTAAAAGGTTAGTTTTTTTTTGTGTCCGGGGTTTTTTAAATATTTAATTTAATTTTAATTTCAAAATTCTTAAACTTAGTTATTTAGTTAAACTATTTCATACATGATCAGACAAAAAAATTATTTTCAAGTTTTTAGTTTTCATTTCATAAGTTACTATTCCTCATTCCCTGTCAATATAGTGTACGTTATTCTACTAGTCAAGCGCTTTCAGTTGCTACCCATATTGAGGGATTTGTGAAAAAAATTTACAGCTTTCTACAAAATGGCATGAGCATTACTGCATATGTGTACTGTGAAAATTGAAGACAATGATGGAGAAGCTCGCACGTCTGTGACCAGGTTTGCTCAATCGGTCGTCCCCGCTGGTCCTTCACGACAACCCGCGACCCCATATTCCACAACAATTTCCAAGCTGCTAGAGTTGGAGTTGGAAGTTCTCCCTCATCCGCCATACTCACCAGACCTTGCACCTACCGACTATTACTTTTTTCAAAATTTGGAAAACTTTTTAACGGGAAAAAAATTCAATTTCTGAGAGACAGTACAAAATGCCTTTGAAGAGTTTGTTGCCTCCCTTCCAGTTGATTTTTAAAAGAAGGGCATCAATAAACTGGCACTGCGTGGGCAAAAATGCGTCGATTGCACGGGTGATTACTTTGAATAATAGAAATAAAGATGTTTGAAAAAAAATACTTTAACTTATTTCATACAAAACGGCAATTGCATAGGTTAAGACCTAATATCCACAGAATTGGAAATAAAATTCATTAAAAATACTCTTAGTACGATGCAATTACGTAACATATTAATCTAATTAAATCTAATCCACATGTTCGACGCAACAAACTGATATGACATTACCTACAACAGAAAAAAAACACTACGGCTTACCTATATGCTCTGCTACCCGTGCGAAGCCGGGACGGGTCGGTAGTACATAATAAAAATTACTTTTGCTAAGATGGTACTTTTCACTTAAAAAGGTTTTTACTGTGGTTATATATTATATATGATGGCCGTGATCAATGAACACTGGAAATAACTCGTTATTATATACAGTAAAGATAATTACGTAATTACTAATTAAAGTTACAACAAATACTTAACTGTATTTGCCAGCAACAAATTACAGTCTTTATATACTAACTGAAGATTTGTCTTGCGAAACGTACCACGTAAGTTGATACCCTATACTATTTGCGGTTAAAAAAATGTTTAGTTTATCTCAAAAAGTAAATGTCTCAAAAAACCACTAACGGTAGTGTTTAGCATTATAGTATTGAACTTATAGATATATGAACCTATATATCAAATAAAATAGGTTAGCTGTAAAATGATTGATACTAAAATTGAAATGGAATAGTTTAATATTATCTAATTATTGTAATATAACTTATAAAATATAACTTTGAGTATCGAAGTATAAAGCGCTACAACAAATAAATATTAAATTATATTATACAATAAATATATTAAACCGAAATCAAACCAAAATTACTAAAACCATGCGTTTTTACTTACATCAGGTGAAGACTCGAAGAACAAATATTATTTTTGATTAACTTTCGCATCGGACCCGCAGAAATTTTTTTAATTACCGTATAGCTCGATGTATAAAAGATAATAGAAAATAATAATCTCCACACCGGCAAATCCCGATAAAAACGAAAACCTTAATCATAAATTAAATTTAAGAAAAAAACATTACCATTCGAAAACCCCACTAAAAAGAAACGAACACGGTTTTATAATTTAAATTATGCATTTTAGTAATAGGGCATTAGTGTACTTTTTTTTTAAGGTATAAACCAAGAGTATGAGTTAAACAGTTGTTATTTTAAGCAAATTCAAACATAGCGTTTCAAACTAAAAGTTATCTACGGATCGCGAATATGTAACTTTGAATCGATCTTATAATTATTTAAGCTGACATATATTACCTTTTCAATTCAATAATGTACGCTTTAATATGTAAATAATCAAAAAAATATATTTTAATGTGGCTCAAAGGGGTTTGCGAAAAACCATTTTTGATCGGTTTCTCCCTCCCGCCGTCCATAGTGGGCCGGCGCGGTGCCCAGCTGCTTATCACGTGTCACTTATATTTGGCGATAGCTCTTAAGGTATCAACTTTTAAAAGTGAAGCTACCTTTTTATGATGTGTTGACGTACCGGACATATCAATACCAGATAAGGCCAAAAATAATAATAAGTAAATAAAAATTGATCAATATATCGATACGCAAAAACCGAACCCGTATTAATATTCCGATAAAGCCTATATATGCAAAAACAAAAATGCAGTTATATTTAGTTCTCATTTGTTTCGTTCAGTTTTTTTCCCTTGTTTGATAATTACAAATACGAGTATGTCCTTTTGCTCTACATGTAGCGAATTCACAGAAATATATAGAAGGAAAAGTTAAACACGAAACATTCATTAGGGTATTAAGTAAAATAGGAGAATAAATTTATCTTTATGGTACAATACCATAAAAGAAAATTTATTTTATTTTTGTCATACAGTTTTTGGATTTCTCCTATCACGTTGCTTCTCACCATGGAGGGTTACTATGAATTTCACGTGTTTGCTAGCAAAAGCATAAAAAATAGTACAGTTCCTCTAATGGTGCCGTTAAGAACTAACAGTTCACATATAAATATTTTACGTTGTCGCTAGGGAGTATCGACAGTTTAAATCACTTGAAACTCATAATAGAAGTGCTGGTCGCTAAATCAACAGTTGTACAACCATCACTTTGCGGTCATAAGTCCTTTATCGCCGTACCGCGGTCTATAGTGGTATTAAATTAAAAATCCCTTTACCATTATATGCACCCCCCCCGTAGAGCTTGGAGGAGGTTTCCGGATGGTAGAGTAGTGATTGTTTGGAGTGCAGCTCATCCGGAAATACCTATGTCCAACAGTGGTTCGAACTGAAATAAAGACGAAATAGGGAAGTCGCCGTACGTTTTCAGAATCACCAATCTGAACCACCATTTCTCGTTAGAAAATTTACAATATACTACAAGAAAGTAGTATGACATCCACGTTTCAAACGTATTAGATAGAAAGCTTAATTGAATTTGTTGTAGAACGGCTTCTGAATTGAATTAACCTGCGCGCAAAGGAAACGGCCACCGCCACTGTTATGGCCATCTAAATTTCAGAACACAACAAAAGGCACACACGTGCCGCAGCGAACACAAAGGCCCGTGTTCCTCTCTAATTGATCGTGAAAATTCCAACATCTCATTCTAATATTTTTTATTGCTGACGGGGGAAAATCCACGTAAATCGTCCGCGGTATGGAAACGGATACCAAATAATAAATGAAAACAGGGCGCGGTCAAAGGAACGGATGTTAACAGCATTTGAATAACATTGTATTGGATCAATTTTGAAACGAGACGTCACTAGGATTACCTACGCAGCACCAATAAGTACATTTATTTCCATGCATTTGCAGTCCTTCTAATTGAGCGCAAAGTGAATTTATTCGACACGAATACAAAATGGTTTTTAGATCTGACCAGGTTGCTTTGTTCTAGAACTAGAAGTAGGATTAGGTACAAACTTGGAACGCAGTGGTCTGTAAAACTAAATCTCACAGATTATGCACATACGAGGCTGAAGATACAGACGCACCGCGTGTTGTATTATTAAAGTGACGGTTTGTGTTTTGCTATACAAACCGTTTGCTCTTTAATTTAAAGTATTATCATCGTCATCATCACTTCAGCTTTTGTCTGTCCACTGCTGAACATAAGCATCAATGCAGATGGTTGCTCATAAAAATCATAAAAATCAATGCAGATGATTGCTATCTGTAAAAATCTTTGTATTTTGAAACCTAACCGACTTCTGCAAAAAAAAAGGGTAATCAAATCAAAATATCTTTATTTCGTAGTTATGTAACATAATCTTGAAATACGTCTTATGAGTGAATTTTATTACTTTGTGGAAGAACGTGACCACAAAGGCGCATTCAAAAATGCTGGTTCATTTCAGAAGAATGCGCAAGAAACTGAGGGACGCTCTTTTTAACAAAATTATAAAAAAAATTTTAACAATAAGTGCTTAAAGAATAATATTATTGAAACAAACTGATAGGTGAGCGGCTTACACCAATAGATTTTTATCATCTAAGTAGTCTGATACTTTACAATAAGCTTTGCATAAAGCTTTCATTTTAGTGTAGTTTTAAACTTATTAAGGGGTAGATCTTGAATGTCAGCTGGGATCTTATTGTAAAAGCGTATACATTGCCCTTTAAAAGATTTCGTAATTTTATTGAGGCGGCTGACATGATTAGCAAGTTTATCTTTGTTTTTTGTATTAACATTATGCCGATCACTATTTTTTTTAAATAATGTAATATATTTTTTTACGTACATAATGTTTTCAAATATATATTGAGATGGCAATGTCATTATACTAATTTCCTTAAATTTTTCTCTAAGTGATACTTTTGGTCCCAGTTTATAAATAGCTCGAACAGCTCGCTTCTGCAACACGAAGATTGTATTAACATTAGCAGCGTGTCCCCACAGCAGAATGCCATAACATGCAATGCCATACAAGTCATTAAACTATGGAAACCACTGAAATACACCAACCTCGCGGTTTCTATGTCCGAAAGGAAACGAATCCTTTTTACAGCGTAAGCTGCAGAACCGAGCCTTCTCGCCGAGTTAGTGATATGAGGATCCCATTGCAATTTCGCGTCCAATAATATACTTTACACAAATTTTTTTGAAGTTTTTACATTTAAAAAAAAAATCAATACAGATAATGGCTATCTGTAAAAATCTTTGTATTTTGGAAGCTAACCGACTTCTGCAAAAGGAGGGTAATATACTTTACACAACTTTTTTTTTAATTTTTACACTTTTAAAAAAAAATCAATACAGATGGTGGCTATCTGTAAAAATATTTGTATTTTGGAGATTAACCGACTTCTGCAAAAGGAGGGTAATTGTACACTGCAACGGCGAAAAGGCATCTGGGTAAACTAGCTTTGAGAGAAACCATCTGGACCGAAGTACTGGTTAGGTGTCGGCCTTCCACAATATAGACGTCACTACAAAAAATGTATGTATGAGAAAACAATAATACATATACACAATTCTGGCTGCAGCATCAGGGTCATGGTGGAAACCATGGTTGGCTATGTCACTCCAACGTACAAAGTTTCATGTCCGTGCTACCAACCGTTGAGGAGTACCCTCATGAGAAGACAATTATGGCTGCAGCATCAACATCATCTTTGTAATTTTAATATATTGTCATCGAAGTTATTACATACCTATGTATTCCGAATTTCAGCTCAATCGGACACCGGGAAGTCGGGTAAAATTAACTAGCAAAATATATTATAAACAGACAGACAAAGGCAAACATAATAACAAAATTTATATAATAAAAAAAAATGAAAAAAATTATAATAGTAATATCCAGTCTATGCCACGAAGTCGTAACTGTGTACGATAGCGGCCATTTGATGAATGCAATTAACGGCTTTTTTATACGGCGAACATTTTCGGTAATTTAGGAAAAGTTTTAGGGAATTTCGATTAAATAAAATTGTTATTATATGAATAATAATTACGTAAAATAATTTAAGATTCATGTAATCATGCCCAATTTAACCCAAAAAATCAATGGAAAATATAGCAACAGATTGCATTATCGAACAATAAAATTCGTTTTTATAAAAAATACACAAAAAAATCCTAAAATAATAATCACAAATTAAAAAAACACTTATTGAGACGTCATAAATTAGTGAAGAAAGTAACAGAAATCTTTAATTTAATACAATGAAATATTTTTTAAATATCACTCGCAAAAACCACAGAAAGTACAAAATGGCAATTGCTACTATAAATTTAAGACAAGGCAAAATTGACTTTTTTTTTAATGTAGTATTGCCTTTCATCTTATCGATGGAACACATTCCAAAACTTTTCAAGAGCGTTGGATGCGTTCAAATACTTATAAAAAAGTGATTGACGAATCGACCCAAATAGAGTCGATTGCCAGTCGGCATTCGCAAACGTGATCGACCCATATAGGGTCGTCGCTGCTCGGGGAGATTTCCGCGACACCACGCTCTTAACGACATAGTCAGCAGGGCTTTAATTTCGGCCAATGTTCCATGCGTGTTGGAGCCTCCTGGTCTTAGCCGTTCCGATGGCAAAAGACCCGATGGTATGACTTTGGTGCCGTGGAAGAAGGATAGGTATCTACTTTGGAATGCCACGTGTGTCAGCACATTGCCGCCTCTCATCTTGGTCGCACTGTGGGATCGGCCGGAGCCGCTGCGGAGTTTGCATCCGCCAGAAAACGAGTCAAATACTCTACTCTGGAGAGTAAATACTTGTTCGTCCCTCTTGCGGTGGAAGACACTGTTGGGGGAGTGAAGCCAAACATTTCGTCGCGGGCATCGGCCGTTGTCTGAGAGAAAGGGGATTCGACCTCCGTTCCGGTTCCTTCCTGATGCAAAGAATTGCCATTGCAATTCAGCGCGGCAATGTGGTGAGCATCATGGGCACCTTTGCGTCGGGGGTGACGAGGGGTAGATTATTGGATTAGTTTTATTTGTTTACATATAGACAAAAGTAAATCATAGAGAAGATAAATTTGACAGCAGCGTTGGGTTGTACTGTTTTCATTTATGCTTTGGATAGAGATGTTTTAAATACGAAATTTTGTTTGAACGGTTTCTATCTACGTGAGATCGTGAAAGTATAGAAAACGTAAATTTTCTAAGGCGAAACATTAATTTCAAGCCGAGATTCCCGAGATCCGAGATCCGATGGAGAACTGAGTGGTCGCGAGTAAATTAAAGTTGTCAAATTAAGCGTTCGACCCAGTTCGATCGGAGTGCTTTCATCAGTTGCCATCTCGCGATAAACAAATGCAATCAATTATTGCTGTATTGAATTTCAATTTGATACGTAACGACCTGTGAGGTGCGAGCTCATGATACGTGTTTTATCTTTGCTGATATTATATTCGTGTCGTGTTTTATTTGAATTCTAATGAGAAGTCGCATTTCCTTGCAATGTGACAATGTTTTCTTTCGTACTGCGAATAGGATAAATTCGTGTTCTGAATAAATGAAGCTCAGCCTTCAGCTGCTCTAGTCCATACCACACGACTTCTTTGTTTTTCAGAAAATCAAATATTTGATAAGTTTGTTGATATTTATGGAGCCAAATATGAAATACACAAAGTACGAGCAAGTCTAACTGTGGAAGCACGATTTTTTAAAAATCCGAGCAGGGCTCGATTGCTCGATTTTAGTTATAATGTCTGGGAGCTTGCACACAGCGGCATCTAATCCCAAAGTAACCAGTGTTACGCTTGTATTATGGGTACTAGACAACTGATAATCAAATACTTACTTAGACATATTTAATTATTCTTTATAATGTATGCATCTAATAGATATTTTACACCCAGCCACGGAAGAAATAGACGTGTTCATGCACACGAATATTTATCCTGGCCGGAAATTTAACCCATGAAATTTTATTCTGCAGTTAGGGTATCTGATCTCTCGGATAATCGGTCAGTAATGGCTTAAGCAAACGAAAAATAATGAAGAACTATGTATAGCAAATACAGTTCACACGTTCCATCTGTGGCTGCACTACCGACAGGCTTAAGCTGTCCAAGGGCTCCCCACTAGTATTTACTTCTTCCTTTTCATAATTGATGCTTTGATGTTGGATATACATGAGGCAGGAGATGGACCGATGACCTGAAGAAGGCGGCAGATCACCGCTGGATGCAGTGAGTGGAGGGATGCGTCGCGTGGCGTGCTATGGATGAAGCATGTGTTTAGCAGTAAACAGACAGGAGAAAGCAACCATGGTTCATGCTTTTTGGCGATAACATCATTCTTGTTGGCGAGGATAAACTCCAGTTCTAGAGATAGCAAGTGAACTGGCAGCAAATACTAGAGAGTTGGCTTGAGAATTAGCAGAACCAAAACCGTATAATTATATGTTTAGCTATTTCGGCTGTCTCTCCAATTTTGAGCACATGGTATTCAATGGGATGCCGTTACTTGCATGTTCCGACTTTCTGTACATCGGTTCACTCGTAAAATGCTATGGTGAAATTGACCCGACTGTCAGGCAAATCTATGCCAACTCACAGGTTAGTTGCAATGGCGACTGGCTACAGAAATAATATGAGATTCACGGAACCTGAACTCAAAAGGAAAATATTAAATCCGTAATTACACCTGTCGTAATGTATTAATCGAAACTTAGGGCCGTCAAAAGAAAGGAAGTAAAAGGATTGCATGCAGTGGAGATGTGGATTTTGAGATTAATGTGATGTTAGGAAAACTCAGAGGGAACGTTATGGGCATGTAATGAAAGGAGATGAAAGTTATGTGAATAAAACAGTGAAGAACATAAAAGAAAATGGATACACGGGCAGAGAAAATCCGCAAAAAATGGATTATATTCAGTAGAAGAATGAATGCCGAGCTGGCGCATGGAATGAATGACGGGATGAATGTTAAAAGTACACATGTAGTGTTGACTCGAAATCATTTCGATGGAATTATTCCTCGTAAAAATAATTGCAATATTAATATTAATGCATGAAAACATTAACAGAACTTTATCGAATGGCTAATTTAAAAAAAATCTGTTACAAATTTCAGGTGTATAATCCAGAAATATAATATACTGTAAAGCGTTGATGACATTTCCTAAACGAATAAATATTGTAAGATCGGTTCCTATCAGGAGCGTAAAATAATAAAATCACTTCTCTGACTTTCACGTTTTATTGTTATCGATTATTGATAATTACAATATTTCTATATTAAAGGCTCTCTAGTCGCGTACATAGATTTTCGTCTATCTCTTAACCCTTACTATCCTTTATTCTATTCATTCTATGATATATTAAACGTTTTAGATTTCAAAATACATTCTAGAACCTTAATACATGTTGTATATGGCCAGTACTTTAAATGGCCAGCTACATACGCTCTAATCTAGGAATCTACAAATCTAGGAATTAGGTAACCAAGACTCTTGTGCCGTGAACCGACTTACCCTGATTCGGATCTTCGCCACGACCAACTTTTCAAAATATTCCGAATGTTTAAAACGAGTTCATACTTCGAGTTGACTGCGATCCCGACCTATCTACGTTTACACCATATTCAAAAGATTTTTAAAAATGTCTCGGAATAAAGATCAAAGGCAAAAGTCGTAAAAATACAAAGAACATATATTCGATGAATATTAATACTGGCACCGGGTCTTGGTTGTTATATGTATGTGGTGTCTTCGCTTGGTAACCAAAAACACAAGGTAATGCTTAGTTTGGGCCCTAGACGTTGTTGTGATGTATACATTATTATTATTATTATAACATATTTCCAATTGCTGAAGCCATTGCACCGGCAAGATAAGGTGTAACAATCATCAGTTAAATTGAGTTGA
Organism: Luffia ferchaultella; assembly: GCA_949709985.1. Classification (NCBI taxonomy): domain Eukaryota; kingdom Metazoa; phylum Arthropoda; class Insecta; order Lepidoptera; family Psychidae; genus Luffia; species Luffia ferchaultella. Next base: position 300,345 of record OX453249.1, on the reverse strand, counting down.
CTCTCGCCCGTTGTTTACTTCATGAGGCATTCTGAATCATAATAACGTCGCCAGACAACTTAATTAATTACACTTTTCGTAAAAATGAGCACGTTGTATTTTTTTTTGTGAGAAAATGTCTAGTATTAGTTTTCAGAATCTAATCTTGATGGTTCGGTTGCGACCGAATTGCAGTGACATCACGTCCGAGCGTGCCAAAGACGTATGGCTCTCTTCCATTATGACGCCATAACTTACCGCAACTGGCATTTTAATTCTCTCATAAGAGTCGGCATACATCAAATGCCGCATTGCACCATCGTCTTTCTGGAATTAAAATTTGGCGGCGTGTGCCGGTGGAGAGTCTCGGCTCATATATTCCGTTATGAAAGAGCCATGTTGTAACTATTGTTATCGTTGTTCCGTCACCGTGGCGTCATTCGGTGTTTACTTTGTATTTATTTCAATCATTCATCGCTCGATCTACTGCGTCGTCTGCCGCACCTCTTCACGATGTTGTCAAATTGGCGTTGCAGCTTCCCACATTTGGTCCGACGCGGCTTCGTGTGGAATATGTTATTCGTATTTTGTCTACGCTTTACAAGTAATAAAGGGCAGTTGATTAATGACGTAATACAATTTCACCAATTTTGACCCTCCCCTCCCTCTATGTAAGAAAAATGAGATGTGTTACAACCACCTCCTCTCATTTAATAATACCTACTTAAGATCATTATCTTCCAAAATTACAAAGAAATAGTTGGGAATAAATATAAAAATACATTAGCTTGTATTATACGAAAGTAAAATTTCGTATTTTTTGTACTATAGAAAGTAAAATTTTAATGTTTCCTAATTTAACAATTATTTTTTTATTGTTCTACTTCAAATCGTTGTGGAGCAGTCCAGGGGCTCAACAACCAAGTAAGTAGATCAGTGCCTAGAACGTCTCTGCTCTATCGTTTCATATATGACAATAACTTCATCTACACGCCCACATTATTATGCTTCATAGACACATAATTTTATAACTTAGTCTTGAATATGCGGCTAAAGCTTGCTGTTTTTAAATTTTAGGAGCAATGATGTAAAATTTTGTCTGTAACAGCAAATTTTTCTTCGATTCAAATTATTTGGAGCATACAGAACAAACTCTCTCGTGTTAAGCGCAACAATAAAATTTGTAGGGGCTTTTTGAATTAAATATCAATGTTAATCTTTACAGTCAGTTACAGTGCAAGATATGGGTATAAAGTTGGTTGTAGGTGTTAATTACAATTTTAACTAAGCTTTTGATTTTATGTAAAAATTATCTAAAGCCCCTCTCATCCCCATGTAAAAAATAAGAACTTAAAATAAGACTCATCCGGACACTCTCCTCCTCCAAATCGTGTTACCCGTGTGAAGAACATAACCGAAGAGCCATGTCACAATACACAGACAGACAGATATTGTGAAAAACCGACACTGATAATGTTGGATACAGAGCCAGCGCAGTGGAAAGCGTGCTGGAAAAGGGTGGATGTGCAAAACGTTGTGTCAAGTTACAGTAGTGATGTAGGGGCAACTTATCTCAGTCATATTCAACTTGCATGTAGACTTCTCGCGTCCACGCAGCCCAGCTCAAGGCTAGGCCAGATCCTGGATATGTCGCGGCTGTCCGTTTCACCAGCATAACCGGAATATAACCTAACGATGGTACGCGAGATATGTCTTGTTCACACCAAATACAAACTTTCACACCGTAGCGAAGTCGTCTTAAGGCACCGAGACAAATGGACTTAGGTAACGAATCAATATTAATATTATATATATCGAAACAAACAAGAGATCTTTCAAAAATTAGCGTGAGTCCCGGTCATGGAACTAGTATGTACTTCGTACAACTGGAATGAGCTCTACGAAGAAATTTCGAGGTCCTAGAAATTTGACCTTGAAAACGAATTAAAAAGATAAAAGTAACAAGGACGTTAGTGGGTGCCATATTGTCTCTTTCTGATTAGGGTGACAAAGTTACGTAGGATAAATAAGACCATAACAGGAACTTTTTAATTTTCGACTAAGATCGAACAAAACTCTCTAAGCCTATCTTAACCCGTGACACAGAAGTAAACTTTTTTTATATGAATATAAAGATTTCTGTATGTCCGTGTCAATAACCTATGTCGAAATTTAGTAAATTAGAACCTTTAATTCGAACATTAATTTGTCAAAATTGGTTTAGCAGGTTTGAAATTAAAATGCTACAAACATACATCAGTATAGTTATGGAGTAAAAAAACATACATGAATGATGGAAATCAATTTACATTCATTATTAACAAGTAATTTTAATATTTATAAGGGATCATAAACCACGAACGTAAGCACTAAAAATGAGGTCTCGCGTGGGCACCGCGTAGTACAACTCGCGATAGCATTGAAAATACTGGTTGGATTTCGATAGAAAAGTAGAAGCAAGCAAACAGAAGTTCAAGAGAGCTAGTCAATAAAAGCGGGCAACCCGCAGAAAATTTCCATGGTCCCAGTCAACTCAGTTCAACGCATGGAACTAATAAGTACTACGTACAACTGGAATGTCATCTCTTTAACATCAGCGTGGTCATACGTAAACTGGTGATTAAAAAAAAAGGCGAAAAAGAAGTAACCGGGTGCCTAACTATCTCTTTCTACACCTCTTCTGTGTGGCTAGCATAAAATATTGTACCACTACACTGGGAAAAGTACTACCTATGGTGAATTTAGATTTTATTATGAGGCAACCGAGGAATAAAAAACTGTGTGTCTTGATAATTACGTTACAAGAACTATAATTTCCGCTGACGCATTATTTTTTCCTTTTCACATTTCTCGTTTTTTATTATGGGGGTCATCCATTGCTCGACTGTTGATGAACACTTTTTTCAGGGTAGGTAATTATTGGCCTATAAAGGCAGACAATAGCATTGCGAAGCAATGCCATGATTGCTCACGTCGTGTTCTAATCATCATCATCATCAGCCCATTTTTACCCCACTGCAGGGGCTTAGGCCTCCCCCAGGATGAGGAGGGAGGCTCGTGTTCTAATATCACTTCTTAAAATATTTGGACTTAATTCAATAGGACTCTATACATGTATGTTTGGCCGTTAATATTTCTGAAAGTTCTGAATCGACTTGGAAAATTTTTGTGTTTGGTCACATTTTATAACTTAGGGTAGATACAGTGAAAGAACTATCGAAATCAGTTCACTAAATTTAAAACTGTAGCAAATCAAAGAAGTCGGTTCCTTGTTTTTGCAGAGTTTATACTAAACAATTTTATCTCTGTTTTCTTTTGCAGTTTTATTTCTGTCTATCTTCTTTTCTTTTTAAACATTATTTAGGTACCGTAATTTAGCTTTATTTGGGTATACGTTAACGCAAAGTTATAGTAGCCCTTGACTAAACAAGAGTTGATAATAAATGAAAAAGAAACGTACCTAAAAAGCATCAACGTAGGTTGACAAGCTATTAGCAAAATATGAATATAACACAGGACTACAAAAAAAATTTTCTTCTAATTTTGATTTAATAATATCATCTACTAATAATGTTTTTAGTGTGTTGAAACCGAAAATGAGGTCAATTTTTCTCCATAACGTACAGATTTCAAGTGTCGTGATAGCCCAGAGCACAACGAACCTGTCTTAAATTTATAAGGCCCCACAGGGCCATGGTTCGAATCCGGGCGTGTACCAATGAGTTTTTCTGACTTAAGTACACAATATCACTGACACCGTGCTTCGGAGGGCACGTTAAGCAGTCGGTCCCGGACGCTGTCAATAGATGGCGGTCGTTACAGTTCCCAACCCGCAGTGGAGCAGCGTGGTGGACTTAAGCTCCAAGCCCCCCTCCTCACCCTGGGGGAGGCCTAAGCCCCTGCAGTGGGGTAAAAATGGGCTGATGATGATGATGATGTACAGATTTCGTTCAATCTCGAGTAAGTGCAGTAATTATAACAATAAAAGATAACAGAATCGGCTGGTAACTTTGATTTATTTTCATCTTGTTCACAATATCAAATACATAAATGTGTACATATTTCCGCTTGTCAGAATAAACGATGACGCATATTTAATCATCTATACTATTATTATAAAGTTGAAGAGTTTGTTTGTTTGTTTGTTTGAACGCGCAAAGCTCAGGAACTACTGGTTCAAATTGGAAGATTATTTTTGTGTTGGATAGTCCATTTATCGAGGAAGGCTATAGGCTAAACTACATCACGCTACAACCGATAGGAGTGGAGCATCAATGAAAAATGTTGCAAAAACGGGAAAAATTATTCCTTTTGAGAGCTTCCGTCGCGCGCGGTGCGTAAACAGTTGATGTTAAGCAAAAATTATGTATTACGGAATTGTTCCCCTTTAAAAGTTCTAACCAAAAGTCCGCGACAGCATATGTGTATCTTTTAAGGTTAACTTACTATAACCTTTTCTATAACAATCAAATTTGTTCTAACATAATGTACTATTAGCGAACATGTTTTTTAAACGTGATATTAATCCTTATCAAATTAAATACGTTAGTTGTCTTAAGCATTTCATGCATATTATAATTGTTCTTTACACCATACAATTTAAATTGATATCTTAGCAGTTTTTATCGAAATATGAAAACTAAAGCGGAAGAAAATAAATTCGCTGTCTGCCTCTGTTCGTTAACTTTTTATTTCCAAACCACGCAATAGACTTTGATATGGTTTTCAGTAATATCTTATTTTTTATTATCTTATAATCTATCTATACTTAATATTATAAAGCTGAAGAGTTTGTTTGTTTGTTTGTTTGAACGCGCAAATCTCAGGAACTACTAATTCGAATTGAAAAATTATTTTTGTGTTGGATAGTCTATTTGTTGAGGAAGGCTATAGGCTATATGTATAAAATAATACTATCTGTCTGTCTGTCTATTCGAATAAATCTCCAAAACAGCTAAACTGATTTTGATGAAACTTCACAGATGTGGACAAGAAGTGGTCAAAAGTGACATACACTACTTTTTGTATGTCTGTATGTACGTCCATCTGTCTATTCGAGCTAATCTCCAAAACGGATAAACCGATTTTAATGAAATTTCACGGTTATGAAAAGGAGGTGGTCAAAAGTGACATACGCTACTTTTTGTCCGTTTGTCTGTCTGTACGTCTATGTGTCTATTCGAGCTAATCTCCAAAGCGGTTGAACAGATTTTAATGAAACTTTGCAGACGTGAAAGAAGGTTGTCAAGAGTGACAACAGCTACTTTTTGTGGCTGTCTGTCGTTTGTCCTCACTGATCTATCAGCGTAGATAACGCCGAAACTACTAAGTTAGTTACAAACATACAAATTAAGTTAAGTTAGAAACATACAAATTTTAACATAAATAAATAAAGACGTGTTTCAGGGTTTTTGGATTTCCACATTTTAAGGGTGGGAAATGGGAGGTTAAAAGTATGGTAGTATCGGTTTTCTTAAAGAAGTGGGGAGAATGAAGATTATAAGTTTGAATGGGTGTACCCAATATTAGTTTCAGCAAAAAGTACGTATAAACCATTTCGAATGTTAATACTACCTAAAACAGGAATGTGTAGTCTACGCAAGCGAAGCTGCGGGCGGTCGCTAGTTATTTTTATAAAAAGTTTTTGTAACAATGAATATGTTTATTAGATCGTTTATGTATGAGAGTGTAATAAATTTGTCTATATTTCCAATATTTATGATGATAGACAAAAGACAGTGGTGGCAAAAGATGCAAGAGCTTTCTGAGCATTGTATGATACTAAATTTTCTAAAATCGGTTTGTAACTTTATTGGAAAATCTAAAATGGTGAAAAAGACGAAATTTTCCTATTTTTCGGACAAAAAGTTGATTGTTTCAAAAACGGAAGAATTAATACCGAAAAAATAAAAAAGCTTCCGAGGCTGGTAGATTGACTATAAGTTTGAAAATGAAATTTTAGAAACGGTCGGAAACCTAGACCTGGGCACGTGCCCTTTTCATTGACTGATTATCAGATTAGCTACCGTAGAAAGTAAGATTCGGCCTTATTTCAAAAATTTATAAATATAGACGAAAACACTAGCGTCAAAAAAGCAAGAGCTTGCGGGGCAAAGTATGGTAGCACATTGAAAATTGGTCCATAATTTTCTTCGAAAAAATTTTCTCGTTCAATTTTGTTCAATGTCCTCCGATAATTGCGAGAAGCGCGAAATCTGTAGATTTTTTTTCTAGGAAACTTCTTTTTTTTAGACTTAAATTAGAAATAGATACTAATACACATCTAATATCTATTTTGTGTGACTTCTGGTTTTTAATGTATCTTGGTATGTGGATGATAATAGAATTTTTAAAACTTATTATGTTATTTCATATTTGTTAAAATTTTTACTAATATTTAAAACGAAAGTCTTAATTTATAGTTTTATACTGGCAACTGAAACGAGAATTTGGGGAATTTTGACATTTGTCAAAGTTTAAGTTTTTGACGTCATAATACTAAGGTGGCCATAATGTTTAGATTAGTTAATAAGAATACTTTGGTAGTCGCCTTTTGCCCTCTTTTGCCTATGATGTGGCCGTAATAATAGGTTGCCAGATATTTCAATGATTATGAAAGATTGAAACCTGTGTATTGTTTGATGTGGCCGTAATAATAGGTTGCCAGATATTTCAATGAATATGAAAGATGTAAACCTATGTATTGCTTCAAAGAGAAACGTTTTTTGCCAAAGTAGGAAAATAATTTTGTTCCAGATTAGACGTCATTCTAGTTACAGATCTGACACCATAAAACGGGTTATGAATTTGACGTCATATATGCATTTGAGAGACTTGTGTGTGTGATTTCGATGAGTTATTGAATCTGTCCGTATCTCCGGTGCCAATCGAAAGGAAGGAGGCCGTCATATTAATATTTGAGATCCCTAGGTCTCGCACCAGCGTTGAATTTTGAGACATTTCGGCCCTAAAAATAATGTTTCGGCACCTAGAGTCTTTTAAATCCGTTTTTATCCGCCGAATGATTAGGAATTTTTGAGATTGCTGGGTTTTTTCGGCAAAGAAAGGAGCTTGGTTGCCTGTACGAATTTATGTTTTCAAGTTCCCACGTGCGATCAAGGCGGCGAAGTGCGACAATATATATGAGAAATATATTTCAAACATATATATCTGCAGAATCCTTGACCTTTTGAATAGCGTGTTTAGAGTCATCGGAATCGTTTCAACGAGATATTTCCTGAGTGATGGTTCTGAGGGTCTCGGCGTGCAAAAGTACCTACGCAACTTGTCGCGCTTAGGTCTTTACTTCTGTGGGATTTAACTATATTGTAAATAAAGACTGTCAGCCATCCAATTATGAATCACATTCTAGGTAGCTTTATTTCTGTAATCAATGGGAGATTTGTATTCAAAAGGGTATTTATTATACATAAAGGGAGCATGCTGCTAGTTTACCACGATGATTGAGATATCGATATTTGAAGCTTTTATTTTTAGAGATAGTAACTGCTTCACAATTTATTTTGGAGTTGAGAAGCCTCCGTCGACTGATCAAATTTTCTGCGGGTTGCCGCTTTTAGTGACTAGCTCTCTTGAACTTCTGTTTGATTGTTTCTACTTTTCTATCGAGGTGAATAGGAGTCGGGCTACTGCCGTTTATTTTATTATTTTTTTTGTAAATTTGATGATTTTACAGTATTTCGTACAAATCCAACCAGTATTTTTGATGCTATCGCGAGTTGTACTAGGCGGTGCCCACGCAAGACCTCATTTTCCATGCTTACGTTCGTGGTTTATGATCCCTAATAAATATTAAAATTACTTTTTAATTATTTATTTATTTATTTATTTATTCGGTAAATCATCAGCTTACAAAAATACACAGTAAAATTAGTAAAAAAGAAAAACACACAGCTAATAACAGATTTACACCTATATAAATCAGATGGTAAAAAAATAGCAACCTAAAAGATAAGAGAATTAAAAATCAAAATTCCCACAAATCGATCGATAAACCTAAACAATTCAATACAAAAGCCTACTTGCCAGAAGGCACATCATATCACTGAATATTAATATTGAAAAAATTATCGCTCATTAGCCTCCTCATCGCAGAAATACTAGTGTTGAAGATGTTTAAATCATAAGTTTGTGCTAAAATGTTAAATTGCTTGCTTGCCCTGTAGAGGAAACTATTTTGTCTGTAGTTAGTACTGACTGGGCGCAATGATAGCGGCACCTTACGTCTATAATTGCGGGGTACATTGAGATAAATATTATATAGTAAATCAGGACTCAGGATCAGGATAAATCAACGAAAAAATTCTCTGCTACCCGTGCGAAGCCGGGGCGGGTCGCTAGTTCAACATATTTGAAACATTTAGGTTTTAAACTGCAGCTTCTGATATCCTTAAACGTTCTGAACTAGATAATTAAGCATTCGAACGAATACAGGCCGAAAGGCGATGACCGTAATGTTAACAAGTTCCCGAACGTCCATAAAATCTAACATGCGATGTCAAATTTCTTGTTCGATTTCCAACCGATTTCCAAAATTTTGGTCTTAAACTGTAGCTACCGACGCCTTCTAACCTTTGGTATAACACTTTGAAGCGTTCCGACGAATACCCTCTGAAATATAGTAACTTATATCCACAAACACAAGCGATCGACCAAAAAATCTCATCTTTCGGAAATAATTTCTTTTACAATTACCAACCGATTTCCAAAAACTTGGTCTCAAATTGTAGCTACGTTAATGGCCGAGATGACATTTTTTTTGATTTTCGATATCGGTCCCCGTTCTTGAAATATTGTGGATTTAGTAAAAAAAAACCCAAAAAAATCCCGATTTTTTTACATTTTCCAATTTTTTTCGAAAACTATTAAACTGATTTCCAAAATGTTAGTGTCATACGATGCGCAACTAAATTATTGATCTTTTAAGACCTTAAAATCTTAGCTAGACCTCATACCCTTGGAGTTATGGCCAAAAATGCGTTTCCCGTGAAATGGATATGATAGTCATTTTCAATGACAAAAATAATATGCTGGGTTCGAACCTATGAACTTCAGTCCTAATCTTTGTTGTTGTAATTTTGTTAGGTACCTATCTACCTATTTGCAAATGTGTAAATTGAATGGAAATCTGAACTGTCAAGATTAGACAATTACCCTATTTTTAGTTGTAAGCCATACGTTTCATTAATATTTTTATCTTATGGTAATATGTGACATTTCACATAAGATCAATAACTCATTACCTTGGTTAGGTATTACTATATCTAGCCTAATACTTAATTAAATATTTGTGCAATATACTATAAATATTATACACTCAAACATGTAAAAAAAAACTATTCGGGCGGGCGATCGAACTTGTATTTGAGATAGTGAGCTCTAACTATTCGACTATGCGGCTTGTTCAAATGCAAGTAAAATATGTTACTACTTTCTAATACTTCATTTACTTTTTGCTTATCTCTCGACGAATTTCAAATTCCAACTCTGTATGTGAACTGTAGGAAATAAAATCATCCTATTAGATCATTTTTAAGCGACTTCAAAAAAGAAGGAGGTTACTCAATTCGACCGTATATATGTTTTTTTTTTATGTGTGTTCAGGGATAACTTCGTTGTTTATAAACCGAATTGGATGATTTTTTTTGTGAAAGGGAGATATCTCCGAAATGGTACCATGATAAGGAAACCAGGCTCTGATGATGGCAACCCAGAGGAATCCAAGGCAACCTTCGAAAATCGTATTTTAAAGTATCGTATTTTAAGTATTTTGATAAAGTACTACTACTAGTACTATTTAATGAAGGTCGGATGTCGACCTGATGATGGAGCTGAAAGACAGTCGAGGGAACTCCTCAATGACTTACAGCAATTACCTGGTGTTTGGACTTGATTTATTTCTATTGATGAGATCTTTGCACCCATATGGATTATAAGTGCCATTACAGGTCTGATGATGGAGACCATACACAATCGAGGGAACTCCTCAACGATTTACAGCAATTACCTGGTGTTTGGACTTTCATTTCTATTAATGAGAACTTTGCACCCATATGGGTTATAAGTACCAATACAGATCTGATGATGGAGACCATACACAATCGAGAGAACTCCTTAACGATTTACAGCAATTACCTGGTGTTTGGACTTAATTCATTTCTATTGAAGAGTACTTTGCACTCATATGGGTTATAAGTGCCATTACAGGTCTGATGATGAAGACCATAAACATTCGAGGGAATTCCTCAACGATTTACAGCAGTTACTTTTTGTTGGGCTTCCTTCATACGGTTGAATGTGCCAAAATGTTCAGTTCGCACAAAAATAATAATTAAGATTGAAGTTTTACATAGGAATACCACTACCTACTAGGCATGCTGATGCGTCAATTTGACACTGAATTTACGTTGCGTAATCGCGGTTCTGTCTCATTAGAGTAGCGCGTTTAGTAGCCCTATTTATACTAAATACAAAAGTTACAGATGCGTTCAACTAAAAATTGAAAAATAAAATAATTAAAAAAAAAATAAAAACCGACTTCAAAAACATAAACTAAAAAGTTAAAAATAAAATTTTCACTTTATAGAAAGGAGCATTAACAGGCGGCATATAGTTAATGAAGTCGGTGCCAACTCAGACACTTTAAATGGGTACTTACCAGGTAATAACAATTACAACAATGATATATTTATAACTATAACAAAAATAGAACACAAAGTGTGTGCGTGTAACCTTCAATGTTTTACTTCAATCGCGCGTAAAGGTTACACGCACACACATTTTTAAATAATTCATTTTAAAATGAATTAATTTTTAATTAATTTAATTAATAATAATAAAGAATAAAAGAAAAAAAAATGCTGGCACCTATAATACAGGGTTTCCCTTTGTTCTTTTATCACTAATTTTATGAATTTATATATTTTTAATGGTTTTGACGTGCGCGCGGCGTGATGATTATCGGACGATTATTCGTTGATAATCGAAGGCGAGCTGGGAATAGCAAAACAAAAGAGCAAAGGTCGAATGGGACAGGCATGCAAATACTGTACCAATAATATCATTCTGTATGGCATGAACACCCGTTACGCCAAAGTTAATGTCAAAAAATGGGCGGGCGTAAGAACGAGAGGCTCCGATAGATCAGAACTCAGGATTGATGGCGGGTGCGAATTTATAATTGCTTCAATTTGAGTAAGCACTGTTGATATTTCCTCAAAGTGGGAAATTGATTACCTACCACTTGAAATAGCGGGGATCTCAAAATCAAGCATTGGGAAAAGCAGAAGTATCGAAACTGCAGGTGAAACGTAATCTGTCAGGGAACGCGAACTTACTGTGAGACGTTAACACAAATGGGCCATTTTTGGTAGGCAGATGTCGGCCGGTATGCGTCCCTATCTCTTTTCTTGTCCATTGAGCCACCAAATGGCGCGCCGACAGACGTTGTATGCTGTCTGCTATATTTTTGGAAAATGACACATCAGTTTAAGGGAACGTAGATTTGAGATGTTATGAGAATTAGTAATTTTATTTCAAGTACTGTCTCCGACCAGTCGTATTTAATAAAAAAAAGTGTGTGCGTGTAACCTTTACGCGCGATTGAAGTAAAACTTTGAAGTTTTTTTTGTATGTTTTATAATAACAAATATGAGATGATTCTTCGCTACTATCCCAGTCTGACAATTCTTGTAAAAGCTCGAAGTTGTAAAAGTCAAAATCGCTTTCACTGGACGTAGACATTTTCACACTAAATTACAACTAAATTAAATAGATATTTTTTTCAAAATATTAGGATAAAAGTAATTTAGCGAATTTTTATTTGATGATAGCAGACGATCGATAGGTAAACCATCACATTTGACAGATAGGCCGCATGTTTATCCTCAGTAATAAATTCTATCTTTCAACAGCTGTCAGAAGTATATTGGGACGCACGAAATGTCATTTTCATACAAAATCTAACTCTAATGAGCTATTGCAAAGTTTTTTAAAAATCTCTAACAGCCAAACCCAATTAGCTATCTATCGACGGTCTAACCATACTAGGGTGAGAAATTCTATCCATTGTATAGTTTTGTCGTCTCAATAACCTATCGACGGATAGACATATCTATCGTCGCACGCCATCTATTTTTAAATAGCGGAAACTACACAGACTATAGTAAGCGTCACTTCCGTCAGAAAAAAAAATCTGAGTTACTCCCTAGTCGCGCCTAAAGAAGTTTTACTTCAAAAAATCATATATTATTTTTCTATTGCATTCAATATGTAAACTTAAACGGGTCTATAGGAAGAGTATCAATATCTATATTTTCTATGTGTTAACAATCACCTAATGCTAACCAAATAGCTCTGTAATCAAATTCTGAGTTTCGATCAATTATGTATTGAATAAAAAATTTCGACGCCTGCTATTGAACTTGCTCTCACTTTACCGAGTTTTCCCAAAGTGCCGACTGACACACACTGACAAAATTGCGTTACATCTATTACTCAAAATGCTGTATACGTATTTCCTTTAATAATTTTTTAATTTTCTCAAAATTTTTTTAGGGCTTGACTGGCATAAGACCACTTGGAAACCAAAAATATGGGTTCGTACAAGTGTCCAGGCCTCTTCCTGCCCAAAAAAATCCAAAAGATTTGACAACGCTTACAATACTGGGACTACTGCGTCAGCTCGTCAGCTCGTCAGTTCTCGTAGCGAGCGGTCGTGTTTGGAGCTCTGCAAGTGGTTGCTTAATACCATTTATTTCTACCCTCAATTTGTAAAAAACAAATTTAATATCAAATTTCGATTTCAAATTTTCGTGTGATTCGTATCCAGACAGACTCCGTGCTGCCCTGCGTTCCTGGATCTCGGAGGTGACTTCCTGGTCGTCGTGGTCGTGGGCGTCGAGCTTGGCTCCGCCTGGTCTCCGTGACGGCCGGGAGTTCCTTGACGTCGTGTGCGCGGGCGTCGACCTTGGTCCGCTCGTGCTCTTTCGTCCTGGGCTGAGTAGTCGTCCTTCGGTAACATAACAATGCACGAGTTTGTAACTTTTTTCGACTGAAATTAGTATAAGTGTTTACGAAATAGGCGTTTGTTTAGATATAGTTGCGATTATTAGACGCTTTCTTGCTTGCTGTAGATACTGTACTTATCTACAATTAACAAGCTTACAAACGACCCTTGTTAATTGTAGTTGCTATTTATAGACGCTTTTATTATCTTTACTGCTCCATATATATACAACTACAATTAACAAGCTTACAAACGATGCTTGTTAATTGTAGTTGCTATTCATAGACGCTTTTATTAACTTTACTGCGCCATATATATGTATATGATGTGTCCATGTCCTTGGCCTGCCAAATGCGTGCGCTGTGTCCGGATAACGACCCGTTTCGAGACACGGCTTATTACGTGTTGGTACGGGTGGTGGCTTCGTTCGGTCCCTCCGGCCCGGTTGCGCCTTCTGTCAACCGTCAGACACTGCACGACTGCAGTCAGGTCACTGCCTAACACGGCTCCGGGGCTAGACGGCATTACTTCGATAATTGTAGAGCATGTATGGACTGCTTCACCTGCTGAATTTCTGTAGCTGTTCGCAAAATGTGTGACTGAAGGCGTATTTCCTAATGCATGGAAGGACGGTCGGCTGCTTGTCTTGCCCAACGGCATTGACAGGCCGCTAACAGACACTAAGGCTTACCGTCCGATTACCCTTCTCCCCGTATTGGGGAAGGTATTAGAGCACGTAATACTAAACTGCTCGCCGCAAGTTGTACGGGGTGTCAGCGGGAGTCAGCACGGATTCTCTCGGGGAAGGTCCACGGTTACTGCACTTAACGCGATAATCGCGACAGCTAGAGAACCTGTTTCAAAATATTTTCAGGCCATTTTCTTAGACATCTCTGGGGCTTTTGACAATGCATGGTAGCCCATGGTATTGTTGAAAGTGAAGAAGAGCGGCTGTTTGCGCCACTTATCACAGTAACTTTACGCTGCATTCCTTTCCCCTTCTCGTTTTATTTCCATGTATGTTACCTACCCTCAGCTCACTATAACATTATAAAATCAGCATCTTGTTGGACCCCGCTCGTGGAAGACGTACATTCTTTGTCGTCCGCTTTGTTCTCGAAAGTCAAATTAATTAATACACACTTAACACTAATTATTACGCATCCGCTTATTTCCTAAATACATATCGTCAAGTGTCACGGTGGCCACCAAAGTGGAGTGTGAAGGACGAGATCACGCAGGAGTATGGTGCTGTGACGTTAAAGGTGAGTCCTTTCTTTTCCGTTCCTGATTTGAGGTGTGCTGTTACTGTGATACCGATGGTATAAATTTGGGGAAAAAGTCAGGTAGCTGTAGACATAAATATAACCAGCGCATTTGGCGCCTACAGCGGCTGCAATCCTAACATCTACAGGATGTTACGTGACTACTTCCGGGGTGGGGTTGCTAGTTGGGGACTGCGTAGTTTGGAAGGCCTCCACAATGGGCTGTCCGCAGGATTCGGTACTTGGCCCAACCCTGTGGAATGTCTTAATAGACGACTTGCTGCGGTTGCCACTCCCGGCCGGTGCAAAGACCGTGACCTACGCGGATGATGTGACGATTCTGGTCGAGGCGCGATCGCGGGCTGAAAACGAGGCAATCTTCGCGATCACGTTGGGACAGATCACGTGGGGGGCCCGAAATCGACTGGGGTTTTCCTCTGCCAAGTCACAAACGATGACAATCTCAGAAAAGTTCCAGCGGCCACCCATGATTAGTTTCCGCAGCGAATCGATCAAAGCTGTCACTGCTGACACAATGCTGGGAGTGGTTTTAGATGAGACTCTCTCGTTCGCGCAACACGCAACAGTGCGTTGCGACAAGAGGAGAGCAAGACGAGAGCGTTGAACAGTTTCGGCAAGTCGTCCAGGATCTTGAGCGCGTCGTGAGGACTGCGGTATGCGGCGCTGAAGGTGCTCTACCAAGGTGGCTACCAAGACGAAGATTAGGGCTCGGAAATGGGAGACTAGAATGGATGCTGTGTGCGAGTGACAGAAACGATGGCTTAACAAGACAAAGCTGTTTGGCTTCTTCCCGGACGTGGCGGAGCGTCTAAATTATGACTGGATTGCTCCGGATTATGAAACCTCGCAGCTACTGACGGGGCATGGCTGCTTTCGTAAGAGACTTCATAGCATGAAGTCTCTTACGAAAGCAGCCATGTAAGGTCAGTTTGTGTGACTGCGGTTTAGCTGATGAGGACAAACACCACATTCTGTGGTCCTATTCTCTGTATGATGACATTAGAATGAAGATGTTGAACGGAATTGAGCGCTTAGGGATGCAGGACACTATAGAATGCACTTGGTCCGGTTCCGTTTACTACGGCAATCTTGTTGCTTCGAGGGTGAACTTTGACCGGTTCAGAGAGTTTGCTCACGCTTGGCATGGACGGAGGGGAAGGCTCGGGTAGCCTGGACGCTATTCATACTGGGATGCCTGGCGCAGTAGCGTTTGTTTTGATTGTTATGCTCTAATTAGGAAGATTGAAATAAATGTAAAGTAAAGTATTGTAAATGTAAATAAATGATGTAAATGTAATGTAAATGTAAATAATAATATGTTAAAATTAAGATATGTAAATAGTGATTTAAGTTTGAAATGCAAATCGGCCCGTATAGCCGCAAAGCTGGCAGGGTCATGTAAGAAAATAAACTCCTACAATACTCGTAGCCCAAATTCCAGCGTATAAAGAATCTGAAATCCCGAAACTGTATTAGTAAGGCCAAAGTGTCTCTCGCACTTGACCACCGATACGGGTTCCAGGGATCGAAAATAGGAGTTTGTGTAGTTAAGGCATCTGACAACCGAAAAATTTAATAATATGGTGAAGATGGGGATGGATCCAAAATCTGAGACCGTCACCATTGAAACCTCATACCTCCAAGTCTCTCAAATTTATGTATGACGTTAGATTCATAATTTGCATCACGTTGACCTCGAATGACTTCAGATCCATAACTAGAATGATGATGAATCCGTATCTTCTAGTCCTGACAAAAAAACATACATTTGAAAAAGTTTTAAAGTGCAGGCATTGATGAGAATGAAGCAATACTCGTATATGCTGCATAATAAAGTAGAGTAATGTGCTTCACAACTTTTGTAATTTGTTCAATGTGTTAATTTAAAATAATATACCTATAAGATACTGCGCTACGAAGAAAATACACAAAAAAACGAGTCACCTTTTGACAAGCTGTGTGCTAACGAAGATGGGTGCGAAAATAATAAATGCGTTCGACACTAGCGTGTCAAATGAAAAACTATTCCAATATTGTGCGATCTAACATGGCACATTTTTTAGTTACATAGTATTCACGTATTTAGTAAACCTATCCTTGATTAATGAATCTCCCATATACTCCTAATAAATCGTCGAAATAACAAATAACAAATGTTGTTTCAGTGTAATTATTTTTAGCAACGTGCAAAATTTAAAGTGGTCGTGGAAGGCGTGGAAGAGATCGTAGGCGCTAAGTGATTGTAATGTGCTCGCAACCGAAGTTCAGAGAAAACGAGTGTTCAACTCTGAAACGACTAACCGGAAATATCAACTCCGGAAGTAGCACGGGAGGCGCGGATGGGCACACGGATAACTTTTTGGTGTAATTGCGTCGAGACTAAACCGGAACAGTCCAGAAGTTGGGCACAAAAGAGTATAATTTACATAGGCAGGCGGAATGGTGCTCGCACCCCGCAGATTTATTAAGGTAATTAAACTCGGGACGAGTTGACAGTTTTTTCTTTTGTTTCGGCCGCTTTAATGAGCTCTTGGACCGGAACAAAATTTAATTCTTAGCTCCTATACGGACAAAACAAAATATTGCCACTATTTGAGAGGCGACACCGACATTTTCTATGTCCGATATTACGTTGAGGCCTTTAAAATTAATCTTTTGCAAACAGAGTATTTTCAACGATAAAGTTCCTTTTGTATGACTTAAGGTGTATCAATGGATTTGAAATATATAGGCTTGAATTGTTACGTTGGTACATATGTATGGAAAAGAATGTCCCTGATTTCCGTTTGATAGTTTTACAAATGCATCCTAATTGTCTTTCGGTTTAGCGTCACTTTTTTCAACATTGTATTGTTTCGCTAGAAGGAGGGAGTAGGAGCTTAGGATTTGTCACGTAGTCAATACTCTCTAGGAAAATAATTCTGAATAAAAGACCGAAAGACTTATTTTAACAAATTAAGTTCCTTTTCCTTTTTCCTTTTTAAGTTTTTACATATATATTTCACTTGTAATTGTAGGTGTGCACGCACTCTTGACCCCACGTGGCAAGTGCCGTATTAATGAAGACAATTATGAGCCAAATGATTTTTTTAAACTTTCTGTTAGCTAAAAATGATTTAAAACCATATTTGTGAAGTACTACGTGGCAAATACGAGTAAGTATGGTATGAATCATGTAGTATGGGTACGATCCATCCCTTAACTACTATTTATAGTTAACTAGCGACCGCCCGCAGCTTCGCTTGCGTAGACTACAAATTCCTGTTATAGGTACTATTAACGTTCTAGATGGTTTATACGTACTTTTTGCTGGAACCAATTTTGGTCACACCCATTCAAACTTTCAATCTTCATTCCCCTTCCACCCTTTAAAAAACCGATACAATTTTTCATCTCCCGTTTCCCACTCTTAAAATGTGAAAATCTAAAAACCCTGAAACACGTCATTATTTAAGTCCCTCCACTCCCATCCTTAAGTTTTAAATTTCTAAAAAAGCCTTTCTTAACTTTATAATGCTCACGTTATAAAATAAACCTATGTTCCAAATTTAAG
>OX453249.1:0-280000 GCA_949709985.1 Luffia ferchaultella | reverse complement strand
GAACAAATTTGATTGTCATAAAAAAGGTTATAGTAAGTTAACCTTAAAAGATACACATATGCTGTCGCAGACTTTTGGTTAGAACTTTTAAAGGGGTACAATTCCGTAATACATGATTTTTGCTTAACATCAACCGTTTACGCAGCGCGCGCGACGGAAGCTCTCAAAAGGAATAATTTTTCCCGTTTTTGCAACATTTTTCATTGATGCTCCACTCCTATTGGTTGTAGCGTGATGTAGTATAGCCTATAGCCTTTCACGATAAATGGACTATCCAACAAAAAAATAATTTTTCAATTCGAACCAGTAGTTCCTGAGATTTGCGCGTTCAAACAAACAAACAAACAAACTCTTCAGCTTTATAATATTAGTATAGATAAGTAGGGATTATTGTAACGTCCCTCTCATGCTGCAATTTATTATTATTAACTATTTGTTGCGACAACATTTGCTCCTTATATCTTATAATATTGTTTTTGTAGTAACTACACAGATCCATACGATTGTCGATCGGCAATGAACATGATGCACACCACCGCAGAGGTTGCAAACGCGACTGATCGAGGCGAGTGCGCCGTTTTGGCATATAAGTTGCCCCAAATGACTTGTACGTATATATACCGTTGGGTTCACACTTCCTCTGTTGTTTCCCTGCTTGCTTTCTTCCTCTTTGCGTTACTTTAGAGTTTGTTTCACGTTGGTCGACCGACTTCTTTGCCGTGACCTTTTGTAATTACCTCAGATAAATTCAAAATCGAATTTAAAAAGATCGGCGGACGTGACAGCTGTCAGTGATTAAATATAAATTTTAACATACATTAGGTACTATATATGTATACCGGTGTACTAGGCAACAGAATTAAAGGCTAAGAGCGGCGTGTCCTAACCAATCCTGATCCTGAACTCTGTGTGTCTAGTACTAGTAGTGTGGATCGATTCGCTCCCCATTGTGAGCGAGTCGGAGTTATCCCATTTTACTTCCTACTAATTTATTAGCTTATATACATCAGAATAACATATAGACTATAATTCATAAAGATACTAGCCTTCCGTTTGCGTCTTTGCCTGCGTGGGCTATAAATTATACCGGAATTGCTATAATTTTTTGCATAGTTATGAGCTGGAAAGCGACTTAGGCTACTTTTTATCCTAGAAAAAGTCACGATTCCTGTGGAATAATTATTTTGTTGTTGGCTAAAGGATTTGAACTTATGAACTTAAATTTATGACCCATTAAATGGCTGAACAGATTTTAATGAAATTTGGTATACGCAGAGATCTTAAGGCTTGGAATAAAAAACAGGATAAATTTTATCTCGATAGATATTCTTATCTATTATTCTTTTTATTTCAATAAAAAATAACTACGGCGAAAAACAGTTAATTTGGAACAATTAAACAAAATATTTCAAGAAAAAATAGGATAAGTGATAAAAGAATTGAAACTTGAAACATTTTTTTCTCGGTAACTGGTATTTCGCGCCACCCGCTCACTTTAAAATTTTTGTTCAGTTTTGTAAGCTCTACACACTCTATAATTTTGGATCACGTTTAGCCGAATATAGTGTGTATTTCTGATCAGCTTCAAAAATGCTTCGAAAGGCTTTTTTTATGTATCTCTCTTTAAAAATATGAAATACTAGACAAATTCAGAGATGCGGCTACGTTTAAGCCAAAAAACGAAGAACGTGTATATCTAAATTTAAAAATAAAAGGAAGAGTTTCTTGCGGTTCTTCTCTTTTCCAAATCGGTACTCTAAATTAAATTAACTGTAAATAATATATTTAACTGTAAATATTATAAATAAATAAATGTATTTGACTGTAAATAAATGTGTTTAAACATCTTTTAAACATCTCGGCATTTTGCGTTCATCATTAAATATTAAATTTTGAAGTAAAACTTTTTTAGACGCGACTAGGGAGTAACTCAGATTTTTTTTCTGACGGAAGTAACGCTTATTCTGACGAAAGTGACGCTTACTATAGTCTGTGTAGTTTCCGCTATTTAAAAATAGATGGCGTGCGACGGTAGATATGTCTATCCGTCGATAGGTTATTGAGACGACAAAACTATACAATGGATAGAATTTGTTACTTTAGTATGGTTAGACCGTCGATATATAGGTAATTGGGTTTGGCTGTTAGAGATTTTTAAAAAACTTTGCAATTTAAAAAATAATAATTTGGATTGGTCGTAAGTATATGTCATATACTCCACGCTTCTTGACTTATACGCCAGCTAGTGGCAAATATCATAATCAATTAGGATTATTTATTTCCAAATTTTCAATCAATTCGATCAATTGTGAATAGCAAAGTGAATAAAAATTCAACAGTTTAAAAAAAATATTTTAAATTGCAAAGTTTTTTAAAAATCTCTAACAGCCAAACCCAATTACCTATCTATCGACGGTCTAACCATACTAGGGTAAGAAATTCTATCCATTGTATAGTTTTGTCGTCTCAATAACCTATCTACGGATAGACATATCTACCGTCGCACGCCATCTATCGACGGGAGGCCCCGGGAGGGTCGATAGCTCACCAGAGTTAGATTTTTGTATGAAAATGACATTTCGTGCGTCCCAATATACTTCTGACAGCTGTTGAAGGATAGAATTTATTACTGAGGATAAACATGCGGCCTATCTATCAAATGTGATGGTTTACCTATCGATCGTCTGCTATCATCAAATAAAAATTTGCTAAATTACTCTTATCTTAATATTTTGAAACCAATATCTATTTAATTTAGTTGTAATTTAGTGTGAAAATGTCTACGTCCAGTGAAAGCGATTTTGACTTTTACAACTTCGAGCTTTTACAAGAATTGTCAGACTGGGATAGTAGTGAAGAATCATCTCATATTTGTTATTATAAAACGTACAAAAAAACTTCAAAGTTTTATTTTTATTGTAAACATCTTATATTGAATATTTTTTTAAATTATTTCGAATATTATAGCGCATGCGCGGCTCCACCTTTAAATGTAAAGACGACGTGAAATTTACTGTATCTCTTGATTGCCGAATACATGGAAATTGAAAGAAATTTAGAAGACGTCGATAAGCGCTAGAAGTTTTCCGCTTGTAATGAACTGAGGGCATCAACACATCAAGGCATACCAAGTGTAATAATTTAAGAAACACATTACTGGATTCTGAAACACCAAATTCTAGAACTCTGAACGATTCATCAGGTCTCTTTGAATTATATTTAATTTGGAATCTTAAAAGTAGCCGTTTTGGTTTCTCTAATGATAGATTGGTTCGTACACCCAATAATTTATTAATAAATGAAAAAAAAAATTAAATGTATAAGATTCTCGCAACCCAACGTCAGACAGGCTACCTACGAATACTGTTAACAAAAGCGAGAAATTCGACCGTGTGAATTCTACTGTATTCTTAGGAATCACATTGGTTGCGAAATTGCAATGGGATCCTCATATCACTAACTTGGCGAGAAGGCTCGGTTCTGCAGATTACGTTGTATAAAAGGATTCACTTCCCTTCGGACGTAGAAATCGGGAGATTGGTGTATTTCGGTGGGTTCCATATGATGGCTTCATTGCATTCTGCGGTGGAGACATGCTGCCAATGTGAATACAATCTTTGTGTTGCAGAAGCGCGCTGTTCGAGCAATTTATAAACTAGGACCTAAAATATCACGTAGACACAAATTTAAGCAAATTAATATTATGACATTGCCATCTCAATATATATTTCAAAACATAATGTAAATAAAAACAATTATCGTATTATTTAAAAAGAATTGTGATTGACATAAATACGAGTCAACCGCTTCAATAAAATCACAAAATCTTTTGAAGGGCAATGTATACACTTTTATTATAAGATCTCAGTTGACATTCAAGATCTACCCCTTAATAAGTTTAAAACTACATCAAAACGAAAGCTTTATGCAAAAGCTTATTATAAAGTATCGCACTACTTAAATGATAAAAAACCACGGGTGTAAACCTCTCGCCCACCAGTTTATTTCAATAATATTAATCTTTAAGTACTTATTGTCAAAATTTTTTTTTATAAAATTTTGTTAAAAAGAGCGTCCCTCAGTTTCTTGCATATTCTTCGGAGAGGAACCAGCAATTTTTTAAATGCGCTTTCGTGGTGACTTTCTTCCACAAAGTAATAAATTCACTCTTGTGACGTATTTCAAAATTATGTTACATAACTACGAAGTAAAAATATTTGACTTATACCCAGGTACATCACGTATTAGGAGAAAATACCTTTATAAAACCTTTTTTAAAATTAAATCAAAATTCCTATTAGTGTATATGTGTAGATAACCTATTAATATCTGCTGAAATAACATCAGTAACGGGTGTTTCACCAACTCCAGTCAAAGCGTGAGTCTCCCAATTTACCAGATAACTGATAGTTAGCATTTCCACAACTTACGGATAGTGTTGTCTTCTAGATAAAGCCATAAATTACCTGTCAGTTCCTTGAACTGGCAGCATTTCACCGCTAACTGTTAGGTGCTGATAGTACCTACATAAATAAATATATCTACAGTAGGCATAATGAATGAGCTAGTTTTTTTTTTGTTTGTAAGGTATTCCCGTAAAAAAATAATACATTATTAAAATAAACGAAATGTTGTAACTAAAAAAAATAATAATATAAAAGAAAAAATAACAGAGTCATAACTGAAATAATTATGCCTTAATGTGATCACATATCAATAAAATCGGCTATCGAGAAGATTATAATTTAGCTGAAATTCAGGGAAGGCGCCATTTAAATAAAATAATAATAAAACTAATTATTATTAAATGAAATAATAAATGTGCCAATGAATTTTTCCGACTTAAGTACATAACTATCACTGACTCCGTGACTCGGAGAGTACGTTAAGCTGTCGGTCACGGTTGCCATCAACAGATAGCAGCGCAGTAGTTAAAATTCACCAACCCGCACTGGAGCAGCGTGGAGGATTAAGTTCGAAGCACCTTCATTCTGAGGTAAAGTCTGTAGTGCATCATCTGCAGTGGGGTATAATGGGCTGGTGGAAGAGGAAGGAAAATAAACAGAGTTTTGTAACGATTCGTAACAAAAATTTGCGGATCGTGGTGAAACCTGTCTAAGGTTCAACTATAGTGATGCTGCATCCATGTAATAATAATATCAACGTAACAACACAGTCTGTCACACACATGGTTCTAATTCATTTCAAAATTTAATTTTCAGGTCTAATCAGATTCTAGTTTCAAAAAAATTTACAAATATACATATACTTAAATAGTATTACATCGATATTAAAAATACAACAAATAAGTAAAGAACAAAATCATGAACATTTAAACATTTGATTGCATTTACGGTAATATGCAAGCCACGTTCAGCTTTAGTCTCTATTTTATTACTAGTAAGTTAAATCGAACTGTAAGTCAATGTTATGCGATTCCAGACAAGTTCGCCATTTAATTGCATCAGTCGTAGACAAAAACGATGCGGTTGGGCGGTACACAAAGTTCGATGAGGCATCAAACCGGGAATCCAAATCGACCGAGGGCGAGAGTTCACATTTGTGTACATAATTCGACGATGATCGCGGGCGGCTGCGGCGAATGGCCGATTACTGGATTCATACCCACACAGTCTCGTATAACCTCCACTGCGGCCTGTCCCAAGTATCATCAAGTATGGCGATTAGACTGTTTTCAACTGAGAATTTTAAAATTATACTTTTAACTTTCACATCAATAATTACTAATGCTACTATAAAGAGAAAACCAAACTTTATGGCCGATCCGTACCTACATAGCGAATTTCAAGTGTCAGCTGAGATGCAGTAACTCGAATTGGCCACGAGTCCAGATCAGCCAAAAACTTAAGTCGATCCAGTCGAGTCCAGAGTGCCCTCGCCTCGGTTGTACGACTCTCCTGCGATATACCCTTATCTCAGATATAGCATAATTATCACGATTGAGCATCTTGCACTTGCAAACGATCAAAGACGTGTGCAAAATGATAGATTCAGAAATCAGACAGACCGTATCCATAATATTTAGTTAAACCACACATGTTTTATTTTACAATGGATATAGCAAACATCAAGTGGCGTATATTTAGAATGTAGTGTATTTTTTTAGTCACGACACGAAAAAACAAATATTCCGGAATTATATTTCAAGTGTAATTTAACAAAATATTTGTTTAAAACAATATTGTTACGAACACACAAAGCAACGACTGCCATCTAGCGTCAACCAGTAAAACCACTTAAAGAACAAAGACAACACGAAACCCCCTACTCAATACTAGATGGCGTTAGAGGAAAAGAATAGTCTCGAAAAACCAGTAACTGCGTGAGACTTTCTAGAATCATCCAACCCGGTCGATCGCGCGAGTGGAGTGAGTTCTATAATGGTCTCGAGGCTCGTTACGACCCATATAAATAGCCGCAGGAAGGCGAGCGAGTTCCAGTTCAGTTTTGGGCTACCTTCAAGGCGACTTCGAAGTGAAAACTAGTGATACAAGTGATACCTACGACTTGGCTACGGCTTAGGACATCGTTAGTGCTTAGTGTTTGGACCTAGTGCTTTGTGATTGAACCTAGTGCTAGTGAATAAAGTCTTCAAAAGAGTCAGCAGGTCTTTGTCTCCAAATCCTTGGAACCCTAACACGTAACAATATATATGGCATAATAAAATGATCTATCCGATCACTGGGTCTGACATTTTTCTCACTTTTTCATGGATATACCGTATTTCTTTTAGATTTTTCTCGAACGAGTCGTATGTCAGCTGACTTTTCAAAGTTGCGCATTAAATTCAAACAAGAAACGCAAAAATATCACGACGAGAAAAGTCAAGTTCCAGAGTAATTAATTAAGACGAGGGCAAAACGAAGCTCATTTTGCGAACAAATTATGTGAATAAACAACGCATAATCCGTCGCATAATCACACCACATCATCGCATCGGTACGCTACGTTCTGTTAGCTACTTCGACAAGCTGCTTTTTAGGGTTCCGTACCGAAAGAGTTAAAACTGAGTCCCGTCCTAGCAGATTATTATTCAGTTTACGATGTACCTATCCAGTTAAAATTTTAACAGAATGTGTGTTATTGATACACCTAGTACTAAAATTATAACAAAAAGATTAAACTCGACGTTCTCCATGCATTGCCATCATTAAATTTGTCTAATGAAGGTGATAGGACAATTAGAAGATTACACGAAATTAACTAGTTTTCTTTTTTTATGTAAATACAAAGATAACGCAAATATCATATAATAAGAGGAACGGAAGCGTTGGTGCGTTAGGCCGACTCGCACTCTTCTTGGACAATAATGAAAATAATTGTAATTTCAGTAAATATTAAATCGATGTATCGTACATACAATTTAGCTCGTGTGTCGTGAGAGACCACAGTTCGGTTGCCTCAAAATTATTTATAGTTTTATTCCTTTCTTTTCAAGAAAATTTGTTCCAAGGATCGCTCCGTACACCGAAGGAGCGGAGCTTGCCTTGTATTTCTCTAGAGTGTAGAAACGACTCGCAAGTTTTGATGAGGTCTGCGGTCGATGCGCTGCTGGCGTGTACCGCCATGGACGGGAATGACGCGACATTTTGGCTTACCTATTACGACTGACCACAATTAATACGTTTACGATAGAACTTTGGAGAGAAAGACAAATACTTTTATTTCCATGGAATAAGTTGTCTCAGTTTTGCAACACAGGATACAAAGAGTGATGGAAGATGCAAATCTTGTCTTTTGCTGTTTAGTATGAGGTCTTGCATTGTCGTAAAGTAAAATGGTGAAGCATAGTCGATAAGTTGGCTGTTGAATTTAAAATTTTTCCAATTTAGGGCTTGTAGATCAATATTCGTTTCAAATAGATAAGGTCGTATGGCCGTGGTTCGAATCCGGGCGTGTACCATTGAGTTTTACTGACTTAAGTAGGTACATAGTTATCACTGATTCCGTGCCTCCGAGAGCATATTATGCAGCCGGCCTCGGTTGGTGTCAATAGATGGCAGTCGTTACAATTCACCAACCCACACTGGAGCAGCGTGATTTGATTTAGATTTAAGCTCTAAGCTCCCTCACCCTGGGGGGAGGCCTAAGCACCTGCAGTGTGGTACAATGGGCTGATGGAATGAAATGGAGGTCAATATTCTAGGTATGCTATCTAAACTCAAACATGACTCAAACTCTGTTGCTATTTCTGCAGTAAACTGACATGAATCAGCTTCCATCATGACCTGCGAACCTTCATTATTGACTTTGCAGGCTGGCCTCGCTCTTGGCTTTTGCTGCTAAACCGATCAAACTAAAAACGCAAATTAATAATAAAAAATTATGGCAATTTTCTACGCGCACACATGAACCTATGTAGGAATATCCGGACGTAGCATCGCAGCTATCTACCGATGCACTCCTAGTAAGTCAGCTGGCCATGTACCTACCAACGCATGATTCAACTTGAACACACTCATAGTATAGTATTAGCCAGTATTCTGCGTGGCTCCACTTATTACGTCGATTGTGAAAAAAATTGAAAAGCATCATCTAATTGGTTTGTTAATATATCTACACAATGGGTTTTATTTTAAAAAAGTTCAAAATTGTTTTGTCATGATAATAAAGAGACATTTTCCTTTCACTAAAGGTATCTATTATTATGGAAGTAATAAACTTGAATTTGATTTTCTCATGAAAGCTTTTTGAAGAGAACTAGTCGTCAAGTAGCGTCGCATCGCTTCGTATTCGTTGTCCGGATTGGTGGGTGACCGCTCATATATTTAAAAACAAAATATTACTCACGAATTTATTTTCTACGTTTTTTCAATCATTATTTTAAATTACAGAATTTACTCAATAAACGCTTCTTGTTTTTAAATTAGTAAGAAATTAAGAAGTTGTGAAAGGTTTAAATCTCCACTTAGACAGAGACGATAAAAATATGTTTGATGATGGTCCAAGTGAAATTTATTTAAATATTCACAACAAATATGTTTAGTAATTTTTGTTTGTGCTTGCAATACCTTATAACATTAAAGTCATGTAGCAAAAAAACATTGCATGGTACTATATGTGAGCTGAGGTCCACAATAGACCTATGCAGTGTGATACTTTATACTTTGCGTCAAAATGGTAACATGAAAGTTTTTTTTTTTTATGTATATACATATATTTGGAATTGGCTATTTACTGCTTTTTATTTGATACTCCAAGAACAAAAAAATTTTGTACCCCTTTTTTGATTGCCAGACATCATATTAACATTATATTTTATCTCACTCTTACAGTTAAGAAGAATCCAACGACATCTCTTAAAATGAAATCTATCCGTTTAGGCTACAGAGCGTGCTACTGAAATGGACATACAAAAATACACTTTAAACACACTACTTTCCGCATTCGGATAAAAGTTATGAAATCTTATCAAAAGGTAGTTTTATACTTTTTCGTATATTTGGTGAATATATTTCTAGAGTATGCTACAGTGTGTAAATTATTTAAATTTTTGTACTCGTTACAAATTCGAACAGTCAGCCGAAACGCTACGGCAAACGCTACACTGCTACATCTGCGCGCCACCAACTACGCTTTGCCTTAAATGTAATTATGACGTAAGGTCGCTTTATTAAAAGTCCCGGCGCGAAAGCGATTGCGATAACTTAAATTGGCTGCGGAATGGGGAGAGCGCGGCCCGGGGCAACGTAGACGGGAATAATTAGTAATTAGAAGCCGTAAACAAATCTGCGATCTAATTTGGAAGTTCATGCGTCCCATGGAATTAAACATAAAGCGAGGACGAGCGCGACGTTAGAATATGAAGGCGCCCTCACCCCCAAGTCCTCGGGATGCGTTTTCACGCTGCAACACTGCTTCGATCTCACTTTAATCCGGTTGCGCCCTGGAGGACCGGAAAAGCTATTTATTAATCCGGTCCAGAGCTACGGTTGTTGATGCCAGTGTCTACCTACATTACATTTAATGAAGACGCTTTAGAGTTGCATTGCTTGATATTAAGTCGCAACTCGAAGTGAAACGTAACGCAGCAAAAATAAAACTAAATTGCAGTGCTTTCTACGGAATGATTCAAAAAACCTTTTACAAAAACGAGTTTGGATCGCGTGACAAGAGACCTTCCCGAAGTTAGATATTTACAATTAATATGTACTTGCATCTTAATTTTCAAGATTACATTTGATTACTTTATATTCTTTAAGTGTCGTGATAGCCCAAAGCGCAACGAACATAACGAATAGATGGCGGTCGTTACAGTTCCCAACCCGCAGTGGAGCAGCGTGGTAGATTTAAGCTCCAAGCCCCCTCCTCATCTTGGGGGAGGCCTAAGCCCCTGCAGTGGGGTAAAAATGGGCTGATGATGTGGATGATGACGGAACTATTCAGCTGAGCTCCTCCAGCGACTCTGCCATGATGACTATGTCGTCAGCAAAACGGAGGTGAGCGATGTATTCGCCGTTGACATTGATGCCACAATATTTCCAGTCCAGCGTCTTAAAAACATCTTCCAATGGGTTGGTGAACAGTTTCGGGGATATAACATCCCCCTGTCGTACTCCTCTTCGCAATTGGATAGGTTCCGTTCGCTGGTCCTGGACCTGGGCAGTCATTGTCGCGGCTTCGTATAGACACCTCAACACCTCAATGTAACGACAGTCGATTCGGCTTCGCTGCCAGGATTCCAGAACAGCCCAAGTCTCGACGGAGTCGAAAGCTTTCTCGTAGTCCACAAAGGCTAGGCACAGAGGTTGATTATACTCTTCTGTTTTCTGTATAATCTGCCTCAGCGTATGTATGTGGTCCACGGTGATGTAGCCTTTTCGAAACCCGGCCTGCTCAGGGGGCTGAAATTCGTCACATCTTTGGGCGAGGCGATTCGTGATGACTCTCGAAAACAGCTTGTACACGTGGCTGAGGAGTGAGATCGGTCTTTAATTCTTAAGAAGCGTTTTGTCTCCTTTTTTGAAGAATAGGATGACCGTACTCTCACTCCAAGCACTCGGCGCAATACCACTATGTATGACAGAGTTGAATAGCTTCTGAAGCTCTTTCAGGACTGGTGTCCCGCCTGCTTTCAGAAGCTCTGTCGTGATGCCATCGGCGCCGGATGCTTTGCCATTTTTTAGCTGCCTGAGAGCTAATCTTACCTCGCCCAGGCTGACGTCGGGAATGTCATCTGTGTAGTGTCTGGTGAGCGGAGCTCTCCGATCACTGTTGTCGCGGGCTGCAGGGGCATAGAGTCTAAGCATGTACGGCATAGAGTCTTTTATAAAAAGTCTCAATCTCAGCGAGAATCTCCGGTTTTGAGGAGACGATTCTGTTGTCGCTAGTCCTAAGCTTCGCCAGTTGGCTTCTACCAAGCTGCTGAACGAACACTTTCGAACCTTTGTTCCGCTGGATTGCCTCTTCGATACGTTTTGTATTGAAGAGGCGGAGGTCCCATCGTATCAGCTTCTTGATTTTTCTGTTCAGAGCCAGGTCTGACGATACTCCTCGTAGCGACTTCTCACGTCTCTCTCGCATGAGATCCAGTGTCTCGCTGGAGAGTTTAGACTCCTTGCCTTTGCACCTCGATCTAAAATGTTTGCTGCTCACTTCTCTGACAACATTGGTTAGGTTGTCCGGCATGTCGTCAACATTCGCCGTGGTTGCCAGCGCGTCGAATCGGTTTCTCGACTCCAGTTGAAAAGCCTCGGAGCTGTGTCGGCTTGGGACGGTGTCGGTCGGAGCTTGAACTTGATCAAACGGACCCTTTCAAGCCTGTAGTTGATATTCAGAGTGCCTCGGACTAGGCGGTGATCGCTTCCAGTATCAAACCTGTTGATCACTGAGACATCTCTGAATATGCGCTTTTTATCCGTCATGATGAAATCAATCTCGTGCCGTTCTGTAGTAATGGCCATTTCAAACAAAAAAATTTTTTGATTGGCTGTGAATTATAAATTTCAATTAATTTTGTTTTGAAAACATGACATTCTTTTTACAAAGTCAGTCTTTTGCTTATTGATTAGCGTTGTGTTTTCATTACATTTGAACATTTTTCGTTATAAAGGACACTTGAAAAATTCGTGGAATTGTGGAATATGAACTCCGTCGTGGCACTAATGCGGCACAAACGGCACGTAACATAAACAACCTTTACGGAGAGAACTTAACAAACAAAAGCACAATCCGTTATTGGTTTGCCCGCTTTCGTTCTGGAAATTATGACTTGAATAGAGAACCTCGTAGTCGTCCGGATACTTTGGTCAACAAAGATGAATTGAAAGCAATTGTGGAAGCTGATGATACTCAAACTACAGCTGAACTAGCAACAGCTTTTACTGTTAGCATCAAAACAATATTGGACCATTCGCGACAAATTGGCAAAGTCAAAAACTTGATAGATGTATACCCCACGAACTTAACGATCGCCAGCGCAACGTACGCGTCGAGACCTACCACGCGTTGCTCAATAGGCACAGAAATTAAGGAATTTTGAACCGGATTGTTACCTGTGATGAGAAATGGATTCTGTTCGACAACCGAAAGCGCTCAGCAAGTTAGTTAGATCCTGGTTCAGCACCAAATCACTGTGTTAAACGAAAAATAACCCCTAAAAAGGTGATGGTCACTGTTTGGAGGTCTAGTGCCGGTGTGATTTATCACAGCTGTTTACGAAATGGCATGAGCATTACTGCAGATCTGTACTGTGAAGAACTGAAGACAATGATGGAGAAACTCGCACGTCTGCGACCAGCTTTGGTCAATCGATCGTCCACGCTGCTCCTTCAAGACAATGCGCGACTCCATACTGCACAACAAACAGTCTCCAAGTTGCAGGAGTTGGGGTTGGAAGTTTTCCCTCATCCGCCATACTCATTAGACCTTGCACCTACCGACTATTGGTTTTTTTCAAAATAATTCCCGAGAGACGGTAAAAAATGCCTTTGAAGAGTTTGTTGCCTTCCGCCCAATTGATTATTACAAGAAGGGCATCAATAAACTGCCGCTGCGTTGGCAAAGATGCATCGATGGCACGGGTGATTACTTTGAGTTACAGAAATAAAGATATTTGAAAAAAAAATTACTTTAACTTTTTTCATACAAAGCGGCAACTTCAAAGATTAAGACCTAATATATTATGTATAACTTACTGTTCTTATTGAACGAATATTTACTCACAGAAGTGCCTTTCACTTTCTCTAATCAAATCAAAAAAACCTGATAAACTTATTAGAGCGTTGTTTGAAAAACATAATTAAGAAAGTACTAGCCTAATTTAATCAAATTGAAAAGACACTGAAGTCGTTTAATACAAATATACCATGGAACCCCCCCTATGAAACCATGGATCGTCATGGATGTCTATAGCGCGCCCTCTACATTACGTATCCGTAGAAACCATCGAGGCTTCTATGCTGTAAGCGCCATCTGTTAGATTTTACGTAAGCCGGCCACGAGTGTTTGACATATACATGAAGGTCCAGCTTGCTCTATTTAGGAACATTCATTCATAGATATCACTTTATAAGACAAATTTATAATTTTAATTTATTAACATATTTTTTACTAAATATTCAATAATATTTTAGTAAGGACTAGCGACCCGACCCGGCTTCGCACAGGTAGCAGACTTTTTCCACAATAATCGTCATATATCAACTTTCATTCATAAAACTTCAATGAATTATACACATAAACCTTCCCCTTGAATCACTCCGTCGATTGGTGTCAAGCATATGCCAATCCGTTCGGTAGTTTTTGAGTTTATCGCGTTCAGACAGACAGACAGACGCAACGGGGTGATGATGAGTAGTGATGATGAATATGTAGTATTGATGCACCTTTATGTGGTGTTCGAAAATTGATCCGCAATGACATACATAATTATATGTATTAATATTAACATATTTCACATTTATTTAATAAAAAAAAGCAATATACAAAATCTTTGGTCTCTGATTTCTTTCTGAGCCTGTATTTTAGAAACCAGTGTCCTCCCAAGTATACAATTTCAGCAATCTTGCAATTTATCAATACAAACATAAAAACACAATATTCATTTCTATTGTTACAATACATATTGAAAAAAATAGGCATGCTTGATAACGTATACAGATATAGTAGTTAGAATACCGAGTGTGAAATATTAGACGTAACATCCGATATAATACATAAAGATTAGTATAATATCACAAAGATTAGTAGGAAAGGCTAACAAGCGATTAAATCAAATTACTACGATTGTAGGAATTTTAGCTACTCAATGTTGTAGACTTTACTCTCAAATGGATTCTAAGAGGAAAATTGCTTGAAATAATAAAACAATTGTTTACATATTTTAATTTATTTGTGTTTTAATAAATAAACAGAAAATTACTACTTATTCTGGTGGTAAACAACTATCTAGGCTAATTCAAAATTTGAGGGAATACAAGCCGCTGTCGCACCTACTCACAATGCCTAACCACTGAAAACAAGTAATAGTAATATAACAATAGTATTGTAAAATGCCGATTAATGATGTTTGGAGGGATGATTTTCCTCCAAACGCTAACTCAAAATGAAAAGGGGTTTCGCACACATGACAGAATTGCAAACATGTTAGCTTATATTTTTATATTTATCCAAAGATTAAAGTTGGTAGAGTGTTGAGGCACTTGGCTGTACCGCTTTCTCTTCCAAAGGAATCCTTCGTGTGTAAACAAATAGGTGTATTGCAAATGTAAAGTATTTTTTGTAACTGTCAAAATTATAAGACGAATTTTACTATACATCCCACTGACAGATGCGAGGATCAAAGTCTGAAATGCTTCAGAAATCGTTCTTAAGCTGCCTTACATTTCGATAAACTGGAATTCCGGACTCTACCCAGGGCGCGGCGCGCGGAGTCACCACATAACTAAGTTTTGTTACGTTATGTTTTGGAAAAACAAAGTTAGATATATTCAAATGAAATACAAATATGTATCTACTGTGCTGTTTGAATTTGAAAGATGTACTATGTCACTTTAAACGTCTTTGAGTAGAAACGTAGAAACTTGTAAAGATAGCGGCCATGGGTACATAACAGAAGAGTGCTTTAGTTCACCTTACTACGCGAAAGACAAAGTTAATTAACGATAAATTTTCTTACATGACATATGGAAATGGAAAAATATAATTTTCATCTACGAATTACTAGTATTAATTTTTTTTCCATATATACAACTTTCGAAAACAAATCGCGCTGTACCGAGTCGCGGATGTCTTCGCCAAACAAAATAAATAATTTTTCACTACGACGCCAATGGACGAGACTAGAGCCAGCCTTCGCCGACGTAAGGCGCACTCCGATTTAGAACATCGAAAATGTTTATTACATTATCATAAAATTTGAACAACAAAACTAGACTCGTTAACAATTCTAGAATGACACGGCTCCATCACCGCTGGCATGGGCAGAGCCACTGCTTGTTCGATCTCAGCTGCAGATTGAGCAAAACTTTATGTCCGCTCTAAACACGAAGTCAACGCGAGATTGCGGTGGTGGTCGCTACTGCTACTGCAACGCTACACGACTGTACATTTGTATCGGTTATAAAGTTTTGCTCGATCTATACCTCTGGGTGTTTATTTATTCATATAACGAAACGCCAAATCGATGTTCCGAATTTTGGATAGGACGTGGACTATCCCGCCGCTAGAGTGATGGATTCGTATCCCTTGAAAAGCATATACACTGTGCCTTATATTACAAATACCTAATGTACACTAGCTTCATATCACATCATTTGTTTTGACATGTACCGTCGCGCGTCGTCGTGTGAAAGCGCCGTCTTTTTGGTCCGGTCGAATAACGAATAAACGCTGAACGAATTCACACATTCGCGCTGATCGGTCCTATACAATAATTGTATTATTTTTTTCCTAAAATATTTGCATTGATAAATTTGTCAGGTTTCAAGTGAAACAAAAATATCTCATTTAATTTTAAAATGATCACTTCAGTTCTAGTAAAATAACTGTGCAGCTCTAAAGTGTGACAGTCGTGCTCCATTACGCAGGTATATCATACTTCACGCCAGAAAGTTTCTATAAAATTATGTTCCTGCGACGGTTTCCTGGCTGATTTCAGAGTCGCTCAGTTCTAATGCAAGATCTGTATGCATTTCATCAAGAAAAAATAATTTATCAAATTCTATCGCGGTACAGTACCGCGTGTGGATGCTGATCTGATACAATATCCAGTCACAGTTATCACCATTCGTGGTTCGTGAAATACATTTAGTTTTCTATGATCTCAGGCCATTCATAAGTCTGGTCTAGAAATCATAGTCTCAGTATTGTCATTAAGACTAACATGTAAAAAACAGGAAAACAGTTAAATTAGCGTCGATTAGCTTGGAACGCTTTTTTGTCTTCAACGACATACATCTTATTTTATAAATCTTAATTACAACATTAAATTTTTTATTGAAAAACTAATGTCGTAAGAAGTGAATCCGAGGATTTTCTAACCTACATTTCCCAGCAGTGAAATTAAAGGCGCAACTTTTACGACCTAGCCAGATGCTGCGCATTGCTGGGTCAAATGTGATTTTTAATCGCAGTTAATGGATATGCCTTTCATGACGCTCGTATGATTTTCGACAACATTGCAGAGACTTGCAAAGTTCATTCAATCACACGTCGAGTTCGCACATCATGCGACGGAAATCAGCAAGCGCAGGGCAGTCGGCATCGGCAAGGTCATCACGTCGCGGCGCAGGAGGTGGTCTTCGTGCCAGCCGCAGTGGACAAGGCAGCAACTCAGGCATCACGCTGTGGTGCGTTACGAGCGCGCTCAGGGACCCGAACTCCTTCGTGAATCCCTGCAACATGCCGCTTCATTTAGCCTTGTTCCGACTATAGAGCGTATATCTCTTGACAGAGCGGTTCCTTCCTTCAGTCAAATAAAACACTTGCAGGTCGAAACAAACATTTGGAAATATTACTAATTATTTCCAAACATTTATCACGAATAGCATCTGAGTATGCTTTTCTAAAACTAATATAAACTAGTTGCATTCGCAACCTAAGATGAACTAATAGTTTCTTTAAGATTTTTAACTATACCTATAGACAATTCTCCCCCCCTCCTCACCCTGGGGGAGGCCTAAGCCCCTGCAGTGGGGTAAAAATGGGCTGATGATGATGATGATGATGATAGACAATTCTTATTCAAGTTAACAGGGTTTATTCAAAGTATTTCTACAAAATATCAGAATATTACTAATACTAATACTGCCGATTAATTGTTGAGTCCCTGGGGCCTGGACTGATTCGTGATTCATATAATGATTAGAAGTAAAACATTAAAAAAATAAGATTGGGGCGTTATGTATTAACCGTCATCAATCATTATCAATCAATTGTCTCTATCAATTAAATGGCTCGTGACTTTCAATCTGACCAAATTTGGTTAATGAGTAGCGAATCGGTTAATAAACAGCCCCCAACAGTGAAGTCATCACTAGAAAGCTCATTGTTATCGCGCTGCATGAATGTGCTACGATGACTTGAAGACGCAAATAACAAGCAGCTCAAGATAATTATGTTATTTCACATTGTATCATGTACGGAAAGAAATTTTAAAAAAAATCACCAAAACGAAAGACTTTTGCATATGGGCTCTTGGTCTCACTTATCGTTTATTCGTCTATATATTATAAAAGTACTGTATACTTACTGAAGTTTTTGTATGTATGTACTGAAGTTTTGTACTGTATACTTATTGAAGTTTGAATATTTTTGTTAGGCACAAATTAGGTACTAAATTCCTGTGTAATAACTTTTGTACTCTTTTACGTATTTGTTGCTAGGCTTGAGAATTTCATAGGCGTCAGGATGGCGGTACACTTTATATTGACGAATACTACTAAACGGTTTGACTTGGGTATGTGGATTTTATATGTTTAAGTACTAAATAGGTACTAAATATCTCATTACTCTGAATATAATTTTAAATAATGAGAGCGCCTAATCGGGCCAAAGTTTGATAATGTACCATCCATCCTGACGTCATAATGGCCGTAAAGTTTATATTGACGAATACCTACTACTTAACGGTTTGACTTGATGTGGCTTTTATATATGTTTAGTTACCAATTAGGTACTAAATATCTCATAACTCTAAAAGCAATTTTAAATAATAGAAGTACCTAATTTAGAAAATGTACCGCCACCCTGACGTCAGAATGGCGGTACACTTTAAATCTCAAATATTTTTGAAAGTAGGCAGGTACAAAATTTTTGATGAAAGGGACTAAATAGTATAAATTAGGTACTAAATCTACAGTATAATCACAATCCTAAACGGTTACCTTGTACCACTTTGTACCGTCATCCTGACGCACACCCTTTAGCCCCTCTAGTTCCTGCGTGGTGAACATACAGTCTCAAAACCTCGGGCAACTGAGCCGCTCATTAATTAGTGAATCACTGGCGTCCGCCCCATTCTTACGCCCATCCGGTTACCTTGATCTTGTAGCCTTTGGCCGTGCGCAGAATGAGATAGTGCGCGATGCCGGTCGGCTGGAAATCGCGTGGTACACGCACCGACAGCGCATAGCAGTCGGCCTGTGAGCTGCTAGCACGCACGAGAAACGTGCCCACCGGCTGCCCGCCCAGAACCTCGAGTGCGATCTCACGCGGGATGCCGGCTTGGAACCATGGCGCGCGTCGAAGCTCGGGCTCGGGCCGCAGCACATTGTTGTTCGGGCTAAGCGGTCGCCGCGCCGAGCCGCAAGAGGATCCGCTCGAAGTCGAACCGCCGCAGCCTGCGCCATGTCCACCATCGTCACACCACGCTGATCTGCAATGTTGTAATATAAAAATGTGAAATATAGTCGCTGATATCCGCGGATATTGCCAAATATTGACTAGACTTTAAAAAAGTTTCTCTAAGCTTTTCATTATTTTCTTTATTTTATTCCGGTAACATTAAAGTAAGTCATATAAAATCAAAGAAAACGCTGGATTTCTGAAGATTCAAAATTCCAGTTTTATATTTTAAAGCCCAAAATAATAATAGTTATGATGGTAGTAGGCAAGATGGACGTGAATTGAAAAACCGATAAATTTTGGATCTAAATCATGTGTTCACTATTTAATTTTCTACCTATTACTGATGACGTTGGTACAGAGCAAAGGAGCGGTGAAGAAACCCTCGTCGTATGATCCACGATCACATTTGACCGGTTATTCTAATCAGCCGTTTGTGAGATACTTATAGAATATTTTCATGTAAAACGGACTAAATATAAAAACTTAGTTACTATATATACCACCCAAGTACCACAGATAGCAGTGCAAGAGATCACATTTGGTGTTTACGGAAACTAAAAGCTGTACAAGGCAGTGTTACAATGGTGTTGACAGCGCTGTCAACACTGATATAACTCTTAAATGGGCACAAATTAAACAGCCATTGGTTCTAATTCGGTTCACTTTTGTATTTAAAAGCATTATAGTAGCACTATATTAGAATTATTATGAGCCACCAAAGCTGTTTATTAGCTGTTTAGCTGAATACGTGGGTCCTGATATAATAATAATAATAACAACAACGCATACATTACAACAACGTCTAGGCACCAAACTAAGCATTAGCTTGTGTTTTGGGTACCAAACGAAGACACCACATACATATAACAACCAAGACCCGGTACCAGTATCAATATTCATCATATAAATACTGACCCGACCTGGGATTCGAACCCGGGACCTCCAGCTTCGTAGGCAGGGTCGCTACCCACTAGGCTAAGCGGTCGTCAATGACTAAGCACTAAGGCTATCTCATTGACAGTCTTTATTAAAGTTTCACTTCTCAATATACCCGCACAATCATCGCCAAGTGAACTTATTTCAATAATATTTATTTTCTGTCAGTTTCTCACTTCGACCATTTTGTTAATGGTGGCGAATTTATAAAGAGTGGAAGTGTAAATTGTGATAACTAAGGTAAGTGCCACCTTTTAACCTTATTGAATGTGAAAATACTTTGGAATGCAAGTGTACTGTGAATTATAATATAACTAGCGACCCGTCCCGACTTCGCACGGGTAGCAGAGCATATAAGCCGTAGTGTTTTTGTTCAGTCGTAGTGTCATATCAGCTTGTTGCGTCAAACATGTGGATTAGATTTAATTAGATTTATATGTAAAGTAATTTCATCCTACTTGGAGTATTTTTAATGTATTTTATTTCCACTTTTGTAAATATTTGAAAAACTAAGGAATACATACATAAAAACAAACTAAAATAACAAAAATAAAAAATTAAACAACAATTCAAAAATGCCGTCGTACGTGTTAAAATGAGTTAACTTCGAAGAAAAAAGGTACTGGCGTAACTTATCATCAGTAAGAAAGTAAACCATCAACTAATATCAATTAAAACAAAACAAAAAGCAACACAATTTTTTGTCTTTTGCCGCCATTTCTCTATGAAAATCATAGATTACGAAGAGTAAACCGTACAATTTGGATACGTAGGTATAAAATGTTGGGGAACTATATGACTTAGGTGTAACAGATTATTTTTTAGTTTCTTTATTACTCAACCTATACCATCTGTCTGTCTGTCACAGCGTATTTTTCAGTCAGAAACTAAGCTAACTGAGCTAATTTTGTTTAAGGGTAAGTAAAGTTTATATCACATTGCAACGATGATTTTCATTGCACTTCATTCATTTCTTTACCGATAAGGCAAAGTAATAATAATAATATAAATAATAATAATACCGTACACATCACAACAACGTCTAGGCCCCAAACTAAGCATTGGCTTGTGTTTTGGGTACCAAGCGAAGACACCAAATACATATAACAACCAAGACCCGGTGCCAGTATCAATATTCGTCATATAAATACTGACCTGACCTGGGATTCGAACCCGGGACCTCCAGCTTCGTAGGCAGGTTCGCTACCCACTAGGCTAAGCGGTCGTCATAATTTATTTATTTATTTATTTATTTATTTATTCATTGTTATAAAGTAAGCTTACAGCTGTAAATAGTTTGCAAAATTAAAATTTGACAATATTACATTTTACAAAGCCAATGACAAGCCTACCTAAATTAAATTTTCTATAAAGTGATATACTTAATTAATAAAAAGCATAACAAACACAAACAATAATAATAAATATGTGTGTGTAGGGGTCGATGTATGGGTGCGTGTATGTATGAGCGTTGAGTATGCGTGTGAAATTGTTCTGTTTATGTTTCCAATTATAGTGTCGTCTGTGAAGGCAGCTGATCTGATCTTGATAATAATTTTACAAATATGCCTCGATTGAGACAAAAAATGTTCAAATCGCTGAATTTCCTATCATATTCGCTCACTATTCTGTGCAAGACTGAATGTTTAGCGTAATTTGCGCGCGCCCCACCCGCAATTACCAGTGAGCGTGTATTCCTGGTGCGAACGCATGACACTCGCAATCCGATCCGTTCAATTAGGTAAGAGCAGTCCAGAAAACCATTTACGACATCGAACAGCAGCTTCATGTCAGTAACAAGCCGTCTATCTTCGAGAGAAAGCAAACTGAAAGAGACAAGTCTATTTGTGTAGGCACGTCGTTCACCAAGACGATAATTTAGGCGGCGCGTAAAACAGCGCTGCACGGATTCCAGCTGCGCAATGTGAGTAACGTAGGATGGGGACCAGATTGGAGAAGCGTATTCCATCACACTACGAACATAAGCAAAGTAAAGTGTTTTCAAAGACGCTATGTTTTTAAAACATTTTGTACTCCTATGAATAAATCCCAGCATTTTGTAGGCTTTCTGTGTAATGTATTCAAAATGCGATGTATATAATAGTTTGGAGTCCATCATCACACCGAGGTCTCGCACCAGTTTGACTCTTGGAATTGAAATACCATTAAGGTTGTAGTCATTTGTAATAAACTTTAGTTTACGAGTGAAAGTGATTGTTTGGCATTTCTTGACATTTAGATCTAGTTTATTGAGCCTACAATACTCCACGAGTCTGTCTAGATCTGTTTGGAATTTGTCACAATCTTCAACACAACTGATGGGCATGATGATCTTATTATCGTCTGCATACATTAAAATCTCAGAATATATGAAACAACTTTCTATGTCACACAGATAGATATTGAAAAGCAGTGGTCCTAGATGAGACCCTTGAGGTACACCTGAAGGGATTAATTTAAATTTAGATTTATACACGCCAACCTTTACAGCCTGTAGACGATTTTTTAGATATGATATTAACCATCTAAGCAGATCGCCATGTATACCGACACTAGACAACTTAGATATTAGATAATCGTGGTCAATTCGATCAAAGCACTTGGAGTAATCCGTATATACGACATCGACCTGTTGGCCTTTGTTTTTATTTAAAACTGAAAATCATAATTAAATATAAAAGAATCAACATATTTAGGTTAGGTTAAGTAGTAAAATATGGCAAGTTCTATTACACAGACTAAAACAGTACATCGGTGTTTTTTGTAGCTAATTTACAGCCAACTGCTGTATTTCTGTGTCAGACCAAGATATCGCAACACTTTTGGTGTTCATGTGAGTGGATAAAACACCCCTAGGCAGTGATGAAAAAAGAATAACTAAAAGGCTAGGTAACAGAATTGCGGTGAACCAATGTGAAACTTTTTGCATTAAATCATTCTCAGTCTAATAGTTCACAGTGATTCCTTTAAGATGCTAGCATTTCAGTAGTATATGTCTACACCTTTATACAGCAATTATAATATTTTACTACCTTTAAAAATGCTTTAATTAATCAAATTAATTAAAAACTTCCAGAAGCTGTAAAAAGGCATTTTTGACAT
The DNA here is from genome assembly GCA_949709985.1 of Luffia ferchaultella. Classification (NCBI taxonomy): domain Eukaryota; kingdom Metazoa; phylum Arthropoda; class Insecta; order Lepidoptera; family Psychidae; genus Luffia; species Luffia ferchaultella. Next base: position 257,152 of record OX453249.1, on the reverse strand, counting down.
CCGCACTAACACTGATCCCGTAACAGTAGTATCCGTTCCAGCTCTTGAGACGCTATTATAAAGACTAAAGAGTAATGAGCAGCTTTGACTTTTCAGTTAAACCTTATTAAATGCGTAATAATTCTTAATAGTCCGAGTTACACTAAAAGTGGTCTCATATAATAATCTAATAATCTGTGCTACTTGGGCATGCAGCCAATTATCCTCTAATGCAGGAGTTTAGGTCTCCCCTTGGGATGAGAGTTCTTGGAGCTTGATCCACCACGCTGCTCCAGGGTGGGTTGGTGGATTTGGATGGGACGGCTTAACGTGCTCTCCGAGGCACGAAGTCAGTGATAGCTATGTACTTAAGTCAGAAAAAACTCATTGGTGCATGCCATGGGTTTTGAACCACGACCTTCTAACAAAAAGTGGGCTCGCCACCACAAGGATCAGGACACTTTCGTTCATTCAGTGCTGGCGGTATTCAGGCCATGCAATTATAAGCTCAAGGTGCGTATAGCGTGACGTGTGGTACAGTTTAACTTCTATGATCCAGTGACATTGGATTTGCAAAATGTATGATATCCGAGGCACCATGTACAAAAGGTCCGTACTGAGTTGTAATATTCGCCGGATACTATCTGTGCTTCCTCATTTGGTGTTCTGGGACACTGTGAACGTTACATGTAGAACGGGTACACGTACCGGTTGTCGAGCAGGATGCAGTGATTATTAGGAGGACGAGAGGGACTGCGCTGAGCGGGGGTCTCTCCGTTGGAGCGTCGGGTGCTCTCTCTCGCTTCTGCCTCTCCCACCGCCTCGTTCACGTACCCGCCACCGGCACTTGCGCCGATACTGGCCGCACGTGAGGGGCTGAAATTGCACACAAAATCGATGACAATTGAAAGACGTAAAGCTAGCGCAAAGTAGTAATATTAGTCCATGGTAGATTCGTCTCTAAATCCAGAAAGTTGAAATCGTACGAACTTTGTATATCGCATCAAATCAACTGCACAATCTTTTTACTTTGTCTTTTAACAACAACGTTGTCATATTGGCATGACTACAACAAAATTATGAACCCTCTGTATATACTTCACCCCTGAAAATGACAGCACTTCTTTCAGTACAGAAAAGCAAGTAGCCAAAACAGTAGGTATATTATGTTCTGATATCGGTATGTAAAAATGGTATACCCCAAACATGTATCACATTCGCATTTGAAAGGAAATGGAAACACGTTCTTTTTATTCCGATAGGCGTCTATCTGCGTGTATTATTTACGATTCCCTCACTCAATGAAAATGATTATAGCCAGAATGTCGTCCGCGTGTCAGATGTCGCAGGCATTGTCTCTCTTGTTATTTAAACATTTGACATTCGCTTTCATCCGCGCTTTACTGGTAAACAATTCGTAAACGTATGCTGCCTTTACGTTACAGGTATGATTATAAAGGTGATTCGACAGAATATTCTTACATTTATGTTGTGCCACAAAATTGCCACTAGCTTAGCAAAAAATTATGTTAATTGAGGTCTCGTCGACCTGCCTTAGGTCTCTTTGAATTTTTCTATTGAAAACTAAAAATCTTATTAGAAATTTGACAAAAACTTACGACTTCAGTAAAAATCACTTAAGTCTCTACTAACTAAAAAATATTTTATTGGTAAAATTCATAAAACGATTAGTTTAAATAAAACAGATTATTTGTAACAGTTTGACGAAAAATGTGTGACCGGTGAAATTATCAAATTGCAATTTTGAAATTTTTTAAATCAAAATTCTATAAATTCGCCGGTACTTATTCTCTATTTTGAGTTCACAATTCATATCAGAATAATATCAGAATCGACCTGTTAGGTGTTTCTGCGACGAGTGGCGTAGAGTCGTCGTCGTGCGGCAGCAGCGCACCAGACAACCCCAGCGCCAGCCGCTTCATCAGCGGTGGCTTGTCGCCCAACCGACGGCAGCAATTCAGATCTGTGGGCGAGTTGGACTCCTCCGAGCCACTGGGGCTGCCCGCAACTTGTCCGCCGGCTCCTCCGGCCACGCATAGCGCCGGTGACCTGCAACTGGCCGGCCATTACGTCACTGCAAGTTCGTTGATTTCGCGTGATCTTTCACTGGGTATGGTGATGTGCTCACCTGTGCGAATGTGGCGCCGCGCGGGGCTGGCGGAGCGCCAGTCCATGCGGCGGCCGCACCCCGCCCGCCCCGCGCACCCCACCGCACGCGCTCAGCTCCTCGCTCTGGAACACCATGTTACATGTTGATTAGTCAATTCCACTCCACAGTAATATTTATAAAGAAACATTTTTGCCATACATACATTCAGACAAAAAACAAAAACCACAAGCAAAGAAAAAACTAATATAGAAATACCAAAAAATCTGACTGCGTAAGAAATAATTAACTAAAAATTAAAAACAAGCTTTATAATCAGTATAAAATGTGTATAAAATACACCATCACACAAATACGACTCGAATGTTTTACTATATTGCAGATGGAGACAAACGAATTACCAAAATATGTTTGGTGGTAATCTTTAAATGAAACTCAATTAAAATTTCTAAATAAAGACTCAATTAATTAAATAAAATAAAAAATAAATTAACATAAAAACTAAATTTTTAAAATAAGTTTTGTTTTTTATTTTATTTTTTGTAATCCCCGCCTGAAATACCTATTACAGCATTCAAGTCATATTTATATGATGGTGTATTTTCTTCACATTTTATAGATTGTAGAGCTTGTTTTCCACTTTTCAGTTAATAATTTTTTGCAGAGTCCAGTTTTTTTATTTTCTTTTCTTTTATAAATTAAAATAAAGAAAGGCTTTTAATGAGACTACTAGAACTATTATAGAGTTATGTTACAATTTATTACGAGTGATGATTGATTGGTGACGATTTGTCATATAACTCTAAAAATTTGCAGACTATGCCGCACCCAATATATCTATAGGAGTTAAACGGATGGTTTGTACTTCCTATGAAAATTGACATCTATTATTTATTGAAATAAGGGAAGGTTGGCGTGAGTGCAGCCGCGCCTAGTCGACCAGAAGGATGTGTTAATAATACACGGTCAAATCGTAGATGATATAAATGTAATAAAACTTCACACGAGAATTATCAAACACAAATCTTGAAGATGAATTGTGCACCTGTGTACGGTGCGGTGGTGTTTCTACTGGTAACAATTCATGTTTTTTTTTTTTTTTTTTTTTTTTTGTTTAGTGAGGGCCGAATCTGCTTACAGACATCTGCGCGCCCGACCTACCGCGCAGATAGTGCCGGGTTGGGATTTCTACACAGAAGGTGCAGCCCGACCGGCTAAACGACTCCTCAACCTATACTCCGGAGAGCGTATAGGATTTGACATGAACGACGACCGGACGCATTGAGGATGCTTCGGTGCGTTAGTGCCTATTGGCGGGCGGCGCCTTAAGGGTGCCGTCTCGTAGGCTTATGATTAACATTAAAATTAAGAATTAAAAATTCGGCAATGGAGGGCAGTTCGAGCTGGACGGCCCGACTGTGATCAAATAAGGCTCAGATGCCATTCGAACAGATTTGCTACGTTAACTAGGTAATATCGGGTGCTAGGTACTGTTCACCTATGTCAGACTGAAGGTCTGATCTGCCTGCATTCCTGAGACTCTCAACCTCGGTGGTGAGATCGTCAGGAGGATCTGTTAGTGCATTCCGTGGACGTCTGAGAAAGTGGGTGGCGGGCGGGGGCTCGTAAGAGGCCGCTGCCGAAAGTAGCGGATTGGGGTGCGCGACCGCGGCGGCGAAGAAGCGCTCTGACGCGTCCTTCATGTATTTGGAAAGGGTTGGTAAGTCGAAATCGCTGTGAAGCATGCTATTTCGAACGTACCAAGGAGAATTTACTGCTCTTCTACAGAATCTGTTCTGTATGACCTGTAGCGGTTTAAGTATCGATTCTTTGGCGTAAGCAAAGACCGGGCATGCATAAGTCATGACCGGTCTGATAGCCATCACATAGAGTGTGCGCTTGTTGCGCATCGACATCTTACTACGGCTACCTATCATACAGGACAGGCGGGCCATATAAAATTTGGCAAGTTTGCTAACACGTTTGACATGATCGCGGAAGTGCAGATGCTTGTCAAGCGTAATACCTAAATATTTATAACTATGTTGCCACGGAATGTTGACACCGGACATTTTAAGTGAATTTATGTTATTTGGGAGGAGTGAGGGGTCTTTCGCTTTGGAATGGCGAAAACAGATGGCCGCGGACTTGTCCGGATTTATTTCAATCCTCCATAGGCGAAACCACTGCGTGAGTTCGTCTATAGAGGACTGTAATCTGGGGGCGATATGGCTATTAACGCGCGCGCGAAAATAGAGCACTGTGTCGTCGGCGAACAGTGCTAATTGGACTCCGTTGCGCGGCAACGGAATATCGTTGGTATACGCTGAGTACAGTATCGGGCTGAGAGTGGAGCCTTGCGGGACTCCAGCTTTTAACGTTTTCCGCGTTGAAATGGATTTCTCGTGTTTATAGACGAATTGTCGGTCGGTGAGATAGTCTTGGATTATAAAAACTAATCTATTGAACTTGCGTTTCGTTTTTTGATTGGCCTGACGTGTTTCGACCAATCAGAAAACGTTTGGTGTCATTCGAAATTCCAAAGTATTCGAGTCGTGCGATGACCCGTGTATTCTGTCAGCAAGAAATATTGTTTTTCAAATTATTTGATGATAACGAATAATGAACGGAAACTGTCGCGACATAGAAGTCGCCGATTCGGACTTAGTATAAGCGGTCAATACCCTTAAATATCAATGCTTCAAATGCAATCTCTGATTTATTATCAAACCGAAATTTCTTGCAGCAATGACTTTTTTTACAAGAGTATTTTCTATTTTTAGAACAAGATTTTGCAATTTCAACCTTTTCACTTTTCCCCGATCCATCGACCAATGTATAGACATATTCAATTAAGCTAAGCATATGTGAGCTCACCTTATTGTGTTGTTGGCTGGCTTCAAGATGATTATTTATAATATAAACAACCATTAGTTTTAGGCTTATATTATATTATTAAGAATTACATGTCTTGTCTGACGTTCAGGTTAAGTCGAAGTGATGTACACTTCGTATTGTCGTAAGGGGACGCTGGTGCCGCGATATTATAATGATTGCAGTGCCATCTATAGTAATACATATAACACCTCACTTTATGAAATTAGTAAACAGTTTTAATTTAAAAGTTTTATTTTACTACTTAATTGTGTTTTAATTATTTTATTGTTTAAATTGACAATTGATACAAGACTATGAAGTTTATAATTTTACTTATGGATGTCTACCTACATCTCCTTTTATAATATTTAGACTATATATTATTTAGACTTAATAAACTTCAATTTAAACTCTATATATAGGTGATATACCTACAATGACATACGGTGCCGAAACATGGACTCTCACGGCAGGACTGGTTCACAAATTTAAAGTCGCTCAGCGCGCTATGTAACGGGCTATGCTCGGTATTTCCTTGATGGACAAAATCAGGAGTACTGAAATCCGTCGAAGAACTAAAGTTTGCGACATAGCCGAAGTGATTAGCAAGCTGAAGTGGCAATGGGCCGGTAACATTTGCCGTAGAACCGACAACCGATGTGGTAGACGTGTTCTCGAGTGGAGGACACGTATTGGGAAGCGAAGCGTTGGACGCCCCCTGGCCAGGTGGACTGATGACCTAAACCACCATACCGGGGGTAATTGTTTGCGGAAGGCGGAGGACCGTGTGTGGTGGCGAGCCTTGGGAGAGGCCTATATCCTGCAGTGGAGAGACACGGGCTGATGATGATATATAGGTTTATTATCTACTAACTTTAGACTTAACTATACATAATTTATACTACCTAAGAAAAATAAATTTTATACTATATGACAACTTAGGATAAAATATGACTAATTTAACAATTATAATCTAATGCAATTGATACCCTCGTGGTTGGTATTTATCATGTATATTAATTTTTTTGCCTCACCTGGAATTTAAAAAAAAAATGTATTGCTCTTTGTGCCTACATGATGATGAAAGCTGTTTTATTTGTCTTCGGTTTAAGGTTTCACTCGGTTCAGTAGTTTTAGGCATATTGACGACTGTCTGTTTCTGATTCAGTTCAGTAGTTATTGATGGCCTTGGATGACTATGATAATATCTTTTTATGATATGTTGTCTGTTCATACGATAAGTACCTTTTGAATTATTTACTGTATTAGGTCTGAATCTTTTGATGGAGGATTATTGATGTGGCGCGGTACAACACTATCGATGTGTCACGTCCCTGCGATGGAAATAGAGTGAAAAGAAGTAGAGCAATGGCTGTCAATAAAATGTGTACTGTGTGTTGGCGTACGATATAATAAACGGTATTAAATGTTGTTGTAACGACGACTCCGAGTCATATTTACCTTCTAACAGTTCAGAACTGGGATATGAAAAACTCGCCCTAAATTATAGTTGAAAATATAATGTACTACGCGTAATGAAAACGATGACGCAATATATTTGTCGGTGACGCAATAGCATTTTTGGCAAGGTAATGCATACAACCACTGCCATCTATAGTTTACAAGCCATGCTACTGCAATCTGGCAACGTTGCGTGTAATCCGAGCCTTAGTATCAATCAGGTCATTAATTCGCGTTTTCTTCCATTTAAACGTTATGTAAACAGAGTTATTGATTTGAAATAATAAATCAGTGTTAAAAATTACGTTTTGCATCGTGTTTATTCGTAATTAGTAAGGTAAGTTGATATTTTCACCATCATCGTTTTTCGTTTCACGTCACAATCTTGACACGTTTGGGTGGAAATAACAGTAAATTTTTATCATTTTTCGAATAGGTTCGAGGATATGGAATCTGGAGGATCCCGGGGAACTATACTTATACCTTTCATGGTCACTTTAACCGCATGCTAGCCACCAGCAGGTCCGGCGAAATTGATTACGTAGAACCCAGGAAAAGGAATAAACTGCAAGGGAACGGTACATTCCCGTAGAACATTATACAATAAAACTAGTTTTTAAGATATAGCCTGTGATAAACGCACAAAATCATAGTAACACTAACCGAAATGAGATATAATAACCATTATTTTTATTCTATTGATGATTCTATTCTATTCATAAAATCCACTTATGACACGCAAACGAAGTCGCGGGCGGGTGCTAATACAATTTAATAGATACTCCTATTTCTATTTTCTGTTAAATGCTATCGATAATTTCATATCTAGTTATTTAAATACCATATTTTTAATTATTAAATCATGACATCTTGTCAGCTGACGAAATAAATCAGACTACAAGTGACAGTTAATGCGACGTTGCCAAATCTAATAGCATGGCTTGTAACTATAGAAGGCAGTGATACAACCGATAGCAAATAAACAAAGGAAGATACAAAGTTAATATGAACGTCTACCGCCAACGACGCCGACTGCCAAAAAAACTGGTCTGAACCTGTTGACCTATATATGGCTTGGTGGAACCACTTAAGAGAAGTTTCATCTGCAAAGTACAATTTCCATCGAACGTTGGATATGCAATCTGGAAAGTAATGGGTATTAGAACCCACTTATTTACAAATGAGGAAATATGGCAAAATTGGTATAAACAAACAACGATACCTACTGATGTCGGCCGGATGAAACGGGTCAAATAGCCCTATATTGGTAAGCTGCCAAGCTGTTAGACAAAACCCTTATGGTTAAATTAGTGTGTTTTAGATAAGAACGAGATTGCCGATGCCGTGGTGGTAGTTTTGCTGGCATTAGCTGCGCTCGACTCAGGGTGGCAGCGTAGCAGCGGTGGCTGCTTGGTGAGGCAGAGGCAGCAGTGCTGTGTGGCGCTGCTGGCTGTCAGCGAAGTGTGGTGCTGGCGGCACCAATGATTTTGCATCACTGGTGCAGGTGTTGACTATTTGAGATCTGATTATCGACGTGGAAGTTATACTACTCTATTGACTTTGGTAAGGTCAAACCATCATTTCAAAATAATATCAGTGATGAATGTTGATCAAAGCAACAATTGTTCTTGGATAAGTAATTAAAAATTGGAGACGTAACGCACTTTCATTAGGTACTATACAAATTCATAAAAGCTAACATGACATGTTGTCGAACATAGGGTATATGATGCAAAGTTGTAACCAATCAAAAGGTGTGTATAGCGGCTACATGTATATTTAAGTTGGCCGATGGCAGGTTAGATGTCATGTGGAAAATAAGTTAAATGAAAATCTAAGAGGTATTGCCAAAATACACATGATGTTGAACGTAGATTCAAGGTAAACTATCAAGTTGTTCATAAGGTCTTGAAGGTTTGCATTAGCAAACAATCAAAACAAAACATTAGTTTTGTTTTGATTTTACAATGCTTCGATGAACAACTAATTCATTGAGTTTTGACTAAATGAACTGAGCTTCTACTGAAAGCAATTTCCATCAATGTGACCTTCTCATCTCCTTAAACATATAACGTAGTTTGTCTGTGTCTACGATATTACTGTTTGATACTGAACTATGGCATCTGCCTTACTATATCTAGTTACTTAAATATAAAAAGCCTTTTATTTCTTGCAGAGAATAACACAATCAGTACACATGATCTTATTGCTATTATACGTATAATATTTGTGAGATGATTTATTTAATTATTTTAAAACGTATTTATTCTGCAAGAACCCCTCCGCAGGTGAAGGCCTCCTCCAAAGAAGCCCAAGTTTTTCTGTCTTGAGCTGTTTGCATCCAGTCCGGACCGGCCGTTTTTCTAATATCATCCGCCCACCTCGTAAGCGGTCTTCCTCTACAGCGTTTTCCGATTGGGCCTTTCCATAATGTCAGCCTTTTGGTCCATCGCTCGTCTGTCAATCTTGCTATATGCCCCGCCCATTTCCATTTAATTTTTTGGGCATAGTTTAGAGCATCGGCAGCTTTAGATATGTTTCTTATTTTTGTATGACGTATTTTTTGAATTTTTTTAATCTTTAACATGCTTCGTTCTATGCTCCGTTGACACGTGGTTATTTTTTTCTTTATTTTGGCTGTATACTTCCAGGTCTGGCAAGCATAAGTTAGGCACGGTAAGAGGCAGCTTGACATAACTTTAGTTTTAATTTTGACTGGCATATTACTTTTAAAGATCTCCTTCAGGCTCCAGTACTTATTCCAAGTAAGTTGAATACGCCTCTCGATTTCGAAATAGTTGCTCTCTTTGTCAAAGCTGATTTGTTTGCCCAAATATACATATTTATTTGTAAAATCCAGTGTTTCATTGTCGACAGTTATTGTCTTCTCCGTGCTGTTTGTCATTACCATTGTTTTAGTGAAGTTCATCTCTAAGCCTACCTCTTTACTAGCCACATTTAGAGTTTGAATCATGTGTTATAGTTGCGAGTTTGATTCCGATAGAAGTACCAAGTCGTCAGCAAATCGGAGGTGGCTTAGGTATTTTCCATCTATATTTACCCCGCTTGTTTTCCAATCCAACTTTCTTATTATCGACTCTAGGATAGCAATGAACAGCTTCGGGGATGTTGGGTCACCTTGTCTCACTCCTCTTTCAATTGGAAAGCTTGGGCCGATTTGTTCCAATTTGACTCTACCAGTACTGTTAGTATAGATACTCTTTATTACTTGTATATATCCCTTCTCCACCCCTTGCTCTATTAGGGCTTTCCAGATACTTGAATGTGATACGGTATCGAAGGCTTTTTTGTAGTCGATGAAGGCGACGTATAGAGCTCTCTGACTTTCTTGGTATTTTTCAATCAGTAGCTCCAGAGTATGGATATGGTCTATAGTTGAAAAAACTGCTCCTAAATCCCGCTTGTTCCAAGGGTTGTTCCGCTTCAAGTGTGGTACTTATTCTTTGATTTATGAGGGAGGAGAATAATTTATATATGCACGGCAATAAGCTTATTGGCCTGTAATTAGCAACATCTCGTGGATCACCCTTTTTATAAATAAGTATTATATCTGACTCTGACCATTGTGTCGGTGTTTTGAAAGTTTCAAAAATGAGGTTGAAAAGGTGAGTTAGTGGTAGAGCCAGTGCTGAATGGGCTAATTTTAATGCTTCGTTTGTTATGTTGTCCGAACCAGGGCTTTTATTTGTTTTTAAATTATTTATTGCTTGTACAACCTCGGTTACAATGAATGGTGTACAGTTCTTTGAATTTACGGCTGTCCAAAGCGTGTTACTATGATCGATATTTTCGTACTCTTGAGCGCTATAAAGTGTTTTGTAGAATTCTGTTGCAATTCCTATAACATCATTACGACTGTTTAGGGTTTTTCCTTCACGATTTAATCCATCGATCCATATCTTGTTTGTTCCTAACTCTTTGAAAGCTTTTTTCGAACTACCTGATTGCACCAGATGTTTCTCTATAGTGTCCGATCTGTACTTTGTATAATCGCAATTTATGCGCTTGCTTATTAACTTGTATAATGCCGAGAGCTCATTTTTCATGGACCTAGTTTTGTTTTTGGTATTTTGTAGTATCCTTCTCTTTTCCATAAGCGCTAGAGTGTTCTCTGATAGAATTTTGTGTCTTTTATTTGTGTTTTTATCAAGTATTCGAGCGTTCTGGAGGCTTTGAGTGATAACTTTTAATATTTTATAATACAAGGTTTGGACCGAAATATTTTTTTGAGAGTCTAGTAGGGTTGGTACATGGTCTGTGATGTATTCTTTGTATCTGATTATTTCTTCCTCATTTTTCAATGTAGAGTTTTGGTTAATTTTAAAACCCGTTCGGTTCTTTTTTTGTTTTGACAGTGTTATTGTTGCTCTAACCGGTCTATGATCTGAAGAAAAGTTGGGATTCAATACATCAATGTTTTGTACAATACCAGGTCTGTTAGATAAAATGTAATCAATTTCGTTTTTGTATTGTCCATTAGGTGAACGCCACGTCCATCTACGGCTTTGTTTTCTTTTAAAATATGTATTTAAAATTGCTATTTTATTTTCAAGTGCAAAATCGATAAGTCTTTGGCCTCTTGAGTTTCTTTCACCATATCCGTTCAATTTCATTATCAAGTATTCGTCAGCTCTAGGTTGGCCTATTTTGGCATTAAAATCACCCATAATTATGTACGTTTTATGTGCCAGGTCCATGGCTTTATACAAACTTGAATAAAAAAATTCTATCTCTTCATCGCTTGCAGCCTCCGTGGGCGCATAAACTTGTATAAGCGATAATTTATTGTTCTGTATATTTAGGTTTAGCAGTGCGACTCTATCGGAGATTCCAATGAAACTTTCTATGTTTTTCTTTTGATACAAGCTTATTAGGAAACCAACTCCATATTGCCCCTGTGTGAGTCCTGTATGACATAATATACAGTTTTGATATTCTTCTATTTTTGTACCCAAGCGTCGCGTTTCCGATAGTCCAATTATATCAAAATTTACATTTTTTAGTGCTTCTGTGAGTTCTAGTAAACGTCCATAAGATGACAAAGTTCTGACGTTGTATGTTAGTATATAGAGTTTGTGTGTTGTTCTTGATGTATAGTTTGATATTTTTCTATTTGTTGTTTTCTTTGGAGGGTTATGGTCGTAATCTTCCACGGCGACCAACCGGGTTGGAAGATATTTAATATTACTTGTTTGAATTGTTTCGTTTATATAATCTGTGCGAGAGGGGGGCCTTAATTGTTATAAGTTTTTGTTTCTGGATTCATTGTCCTGTGTAGTTGTTTTATTGCTGTCGTTTTTGTTAACTATAAAGTTTAACATACTTGTTTTTAAGACACCTTCTGAGACACTATTTGATCTTCGCACAGAAGAGTGTGTTTTCAGCATTTTGTTCTTTTTATTGGCTTGTGTGCTAGTCTCGCTTTGTGGTTGGGAATTATTGACCGGTGAAATGGGAAGTGACCTTTTACTATTGGGTTTTAATATGATAAGTTTATCATATTTTATTTTTACTTTATTACCCTTTTCTTTTTCCAATTTCACTTGTTCTTGTAATTCTCTCCTCTTCTCCAATACTTGTTGAGGGTAATCTTCCGTCAAATAATATTGAGTGTTTCTTAAAACTCCTTTCTGCTTGAAAAATATTAATTTTTGTGCCAAGAGTTGTAAAAGTTACAATTACTGGACGTGGTCTATCTCCCAATTTCCCTATCCTTTTTATCTCCTGTATATCCCAAGGTTCTAGGATAATAGTGAAGCGTTCCTTTATAAAGTTGGTTATATTATTTTGTAAATTTTCATACGATGTTTCCCTTTCTTCGATTCCAAAGAAGACTATATTCCTCTGTCTTGCCTGTTTTTCCAAGAAGTAGATTCTTTTTTCTTGATTTTCTATTTTTTCTTTCAATTTTTCATGATTTTCCTCCCATTTGAGAAACCTTTCATCCAGAATTTTGTTGATATTCTGTGTGACCTGGTTAGCTACATCTTCTCCGCTTTTCCGAATTTCTTTCTTTTGTTCATTAAGTTCTTTTTGAATATTTCTTAGAGCGCTCATAATTTCCTCCATGATTTAAATACTATGTTGTGAATTGTATTGCTTTGTTTAGATAAATGAGGTGCCCTCTTGTGATCGGTCTTTGTACTATCACGTCAATATAATTATTGACTGACGAACGCTCGGATCTTCGTAATCTTGTATGAATTGTTATGGGCGTCATGCAATAGATGGCTCTGTACTTATACTTACGCTGACGTCTAACGAGATAATTGAAATTGTAACGGTAGTAATTTATTCAGTTGAGGTTATGTCTTGTATCCAAGTTACACTTTTGTTTATTTAAAATAGAAACTTACGCTTTTTTATTGTTTATTTACACTTTTTACACTGAATTAAATTTCCAGACGGATAAAAGGACTTCAGCGAGAGAAAAAAGACTAAAACATTAATGGTGGTATAGTCTTCAGTTTTTGTGATTTTCTAGTCTCTATTATCCTTGTCTCCAATATATGATATTTTTCACACTGTTTTTTAGCACTTTACACTTTTACACTCTTCAGATACTTCTTGATTATTTCTTATAACTTATTTAATTAGGAGCCAGTGTTTACAGTGGCAAGTGGCTCCCTCTCCTTCTAGTTACTTAAATGACTCCAATTTTATATTCAGAAGGGATACGTGTTCGCCTCACTACACCACGGAAAGATATAAAAATAAAAGTAAAACTGAAATTTACTGTTTTATTTGAATACAAATTTGCGTGATTAATCAGTGAGTGCTGTTGACTGAATGAGGACCCGATCCACGCGGCTTGCCGGGACATCGCTTTCCCCGCGTCGAGGATCGTGCTTCTTCCTGATTGGTTCCGCGGTCGTTACTAGGCAGTTTGACCAATGACAGAAAGCGTCTGTTTTTATCGCGTACTTTTCCACTCGATTCTGCTTGGGTGGCATGTGACAACACGCCACCGGACGTGGCTGTAGGTACATCGTATGAAATTATGATTTCAGCAAAATCGAGTGAGTGAGCGATGACGCTATAAACATGACTTTTATGCTGATATACAGAATCTTTAAGACACATTATCACATTCTTGTTATCACAAGAAAAGAAGTTATTCATAAAATATATTTATAAAGTTGTTCATTTGTACACACATCAGTCGTGTAGATGGTACGCTTAGACTATGATTGGAATAATTGCTTTATCTGAGAAAATACATATAATTAATGTTTTGGGTAAGTTTACCATAATTGGAATTTAATAAGAAAAATAATTCCTTTAGCTAAATGTGGAAACAAATATAGGAGCCTGGTTATGATAGAGGCTTAATTGAACGAAATATTCTTATTGAAGAATATAATAATCATACTGTTATATTTATTATTCAGTAATAAGAAAAGATTATGAACTTAAAGTAATAGTGAATTATTCTAGAATCACTATGTGGAAGTTGTTTTAGAATTTATTGTTATAAAGGAATTACTGTACTTTAAAGTCGTTCTTCATACACTTCAAGTGGAAAATATTTATATCATGTCAGAAATGAAACAAGAATTTTATATTGGCGACTAAATGTGAACTGCCTTCGGGGCCATTACTATGTGAACTGCCTTCGGGGCTACTAAATGTGCACTGCCTTCGGGGCGACTAAATGTGAACTGCCTTCGGGGCCATTACTATGTGAACTACCTTCGGGGCTATGACTAAATATGAACTGCCTTCGGGGCTTGACTATAAGTGAACTGCCTTCGGGGCTTGACTATGTGAACTCCCTTCGGGGCGACTAATTGAAACTGCCTTCGGGGCGACTAAATGTGAACTGCCTTCGGGGCGACTAAATGTGAACTGCCTTCGGGGCGACTAAATATGAACTGCCTTCGGGGCCATTACTATGTGAACTGCCTTCGGGGCTTGACTATGTGTGAACTGCCTTCGGGGCTTGACTATAAGTGAACTGCCTTCGGGGCTTGACTATGTGAACTGCCTTCGGGGCTATGACTAAATATGAACTGCCTTCGGGGCGACTAAATGTGAACTGCCTTCGGGGCCATTACTATGTGAACTGCCTTCGGGGCTACTAAATGTGCACTGCCTTCGGGGCGACTGAATGTGAACTGCCTTCGGGGCCATTACTATGTGAACTGCCTTCGGGGCTATGACTAAATATGAACTGCCTTCGGGGCTTGACTATAAGTGAACTGCCTTCGGGGCTTGACTATGTGAACTGCCTTCGGGGCGATTAATTGAAACTGCCTTCGGGGCGACTAAATGTGAACTGCCTTCGGGGTGACTAAATGTGAACTGCCTTCGGGGCGACTAAATGTGAACTGCCTTCGGGGCCATTATTATGTGAACTGCCTTCGGGGCTATGACTAAATATGAACTGCCTTCGGGGCGACTAAATGTGAACTGCCTTCGGGGCCATTACTATATGAACTGCCTTCGGGGCTATGACTAAATATGAACTGCCTTCGGGGCTATTGTTATATGCACTGCCTCCGGGGCTATGACTATAAGTGAATTGCCTTCGGGGCTTGACTAAGTGAACTGCCTTCGGGGCTTGACTATAAGTGAATTGTCTTCGGGGCTTGACTAAGTGAACTGCCTTCGGGGCTTGACTATAAATGAACTGCCTTCGGGGCTATTACTCTGCCTTCGGGGCTCACATTTTTAGGTGGAAACATTTGAAATACCAAGACTACTGCCAATGTTGATGCTTTGGAGTTGGTGCTGGAGTGGCCGTGCGGACTGTCCTTCGGGGCGAAGGAATTGTCGGATGGCCGAACTGATGGAGGATTATTGATGTGGCGCGGTACAACACTATCGATGTGTCACGTCCCTGCGATGGAAACAGAGTGAAAAGAAGTAGAGCAATGGCTGTCGATAAAATGTGTACTGTGTGTTGGCGTACGATATAATAAAAGGTATTAAATGTTGTTGTAACGACGACTCCGAGTCATATTTACCTTCTAACACTATGAAGTTGCCGTTTTGTGTGAAATAAGTTAAAGTAATTTTTTTTTCAAACATCTTCATTTCTGTTATTCAAAGTAATCACCCGTGCAATCGATGCACCTTTGCCAACGCAATGGCAATTTATTGATGCCTTTCTTGTAAAAATCAACTGGACGGGAGGCAACAAACTTTTCAAAGGCATTTTGTACTGTCTCTCGAAAATTGAATTTTTATCCCGTTAAAAAGTTGTCCAAATTTTGAAAAAAGTCATAGTCTTGTACCTACACAAGATCTGGTGAGTGTGGCGGATGAGGGAGAACTTCCAATCCCAACTCTAGCAGCTAGGAGACTGTTTGTTGTGCAGTTTGGGGTCGCGCGTTGTTGTAAAGGAGCAGCAGGGACGAAGGATTGACTAAAGCTGGTCGCAAACGTACAAGCTTCTCCATCATTGTCTTCAGTTCTTCACAGTACACATCTACAGTAATACTCATGCCATTTTGTAAAAAGCTGTGATGAATCACACCGGCACTGGACCACCAAACAGTGACCATCACCTTTTAAGGGGTTATTTTTCGTTTAACACATTGCTTTGGTGCTGAACCAGAATTTACCAACTTGCTGAGCGCTTTCGATTGTCGAACAGAATCCATTTCTCATCACAGGTAACAATCCGGTTCAAAATTCCTTCATTGCTGTGTGTGTTGAGCAATGCGAGGCAGGTCTCGACGCGTACGTTGCGCTGGCGATCGTTAAGTTCGTGTGGTACCTATTTATCAAGCTTTTTTACTTTTCTAATTTGTCGCAAATTGTCCAATATTGTTTTGATGCTAACATCAAAAGCTGCTGCTAAATCACCTGTAGTTTGAGTATATCAGCTTCCACAATCGCTTTCAATTCATCATTGTCTATATAACTGTCCGGACGACCACGAGGTTCATTATTCAAGTCATAATTTCCAGAACGGAAGCGGGCAAAACCAATAATGGGTTGTGCGTTCGTTTGTTAAGTTCTCTCCGTAAACGTTACTGATGTTACGTGCCGTTTGTGCCACATTAGTGCCACGACAGAACTCATATTCCATAATTACACGAATTTTTAAAATGTCCATTATGAGGAAAAATGTTCACATAATGAAAATACAACGCTAATCAATAAACAAAAGACTGACTTTGTAAAAAGAATGTCATGTTTTTAAAACAAAATTAATTTGAATTTAGAATTCACAGCCAATCAAATTATTATTATTATTTTTTTTTTGTTTGAAACGGCCAGTACTGATGAACGGCAATTTCATAGGTTAAGACCTAATATGATCTCGGTTCAGGACATACATGTTGTACTACTACTGGGATCCAGTTCGACTAAGGTTGTTTTTTAAATAAGATAGGAGTCCCTCTTTTTAAAGGGTGAAGGTCTTTGACATGTTCATTATAGTGTATTTTCATTTTATTGCTTCTGAAATTAGCATACATTTTGAGTTTTCTATAATTATTTAATTTATGTCTAAGTTCCTTATCTATTTACTGGTAATCTAGTTCTTAATGACCTTGACATTGACATTAGAAAAGTTGACTAAAATTTTTTTATTCACTATTATTAAAATTTAAGTTAAATAAAACACAAGTGTGAAAGAATGATGAATATATCTCTACAAATAAAGAAGTTATAAAACATTGAAGTCGCGCTATCAAAAATAATTTCGTTCCGTGCGACGGCTCAGCGTATGACGTCACGCTGCCCAAATTCATTGGCATTCAGTCATTCGCGCGCTAACGAGTCGCAGTGCTTTGATTTTTTCCATAGATAAAAGTAATTTGTCGTGTTGGCTGAGACCATTGAGACAAACAGCAAGCGTATAAATATTGTAAGTATAGTTCTAATGTGTAAAAGCACGGCAGTTGATACTCCAAATACCTACACAGCGGGAACAGAAAGAAAACTTTGCTAACCAATAATCATAGAGCCCATAAATTTGACAGCAGCGTTGTGCCAATAATGTAAGGTTTCAGTGAAGAACGTAACATTTTAGGCAGGTATCTTACGATTACCACGAAAAAAATAAAGGATGAAAAATATTTTTTAAATTGGCTTTTATTGCATTTTCTTGCTAGTAAAAATAGTTAACAATAATTTTATTCTTATTAATGTTATTCTTTAGTATTTTTGACGTTACAACAAATTATTTAACGCAACAAAGCTAAAATATATAAAATATAGTTACAAATTCAATTTATTGGCCAAATATTTATAATGATATCAGTAATTATGTGGGTAACTGTGAAATATGTTTAACATACAGAAAAAAATTTAATTTAAAATTTAGAACTCTGACACAAAAAAGGTAACCTTTAAAAAGTGTGAAATAACACAAATGTCTTCATTGTCTAATGATTTTTGATCCTTAAAGGCGTCTGGGACACCTAATTATTAGGTATTTTAAGTTTACTTAGCGGTCTCAGACGCCTTTAAGGGCCAAAAATCATCAGATAATGAACAAACTTGTATTATTTCACACTTTTTAAAGGTTAGCTTTTTTGTGTCTACGGTTTTTAGTTTTCATTTCATTAGTTAATATTCCTTATTCCCTTTCAATATAGTGTACATAATTCTACTAGTCAAGCCCATTCATTTGTTACCCGTATTGAGGGATTTGTGAAAAAAAAATGTAAATCGCCATTTTGTGATGGCGGCCATCTTGGATTTGAAATTTGTTATAGCGTGTAGTATTCTACTAGCCAAGCCCTTTCATTTGATACCCATATTGATGAAGTAGCAAAAAAATATGATATCCGCCATTTTGTGGCGGCGGGCATCTTGGACTGATTTTCATCAAACATATATGTCAATACTGGGGTTGAACTAATTATTGATTTTAAATCATTAAACTCTTTTTATGCATATTATTCCAAAACAAAACTGAATTTTTAATTAATAATTTTCATAAATTAGTTGTTTTTTCTGAAAATTTTTGTATAAAGTTACCCAGGAATCTTGTCATTCCGAGGAACTGTTGCAATTCTGGAACATTATTAGGACTAGACATGTCACTCCACTGTTATAAAAAATCATCATCATCATCAGCCCATTTTTACCCCACTGCAGGGGCTTAGGCCTCCCCCAGGGTGAGGAGGGGGGCTTGGAGCTTCAGTCCACCACGCTGCTCCATTGCGGGTTGGGAACTGTAACGACCGCCATCTATTGACAGCGTCCGGGATCGACTGCTTAACGTGCCCTCCGAAGCACGGTGTCAGTGATATTGTGTACTTAAGTCAGAAAAACTCATTGGTACACGCCCGGATTCGAACCATGGCCCTGTGGAGCCTTATAAATTTGAGACAGGTTCGTTGCGCTCTGGGCTGTCACGACATATTAAAAATAAATCTTAAATATTTTATTTCTTGTATACAGATATCTGACTTTTCTTTGTTAAATTTTAAACCTATTTCAAAAGCTCTTTGTAATACTTTTCTAAGTCTATCATCATGTTCAGTTATAGTTTTACCATATATGAGAAAATCATCCATCATAATTTTGATTCCTTCAATATTTGAAAATCTTTTAATTATTTCTCCGTGGAATATTCCTGGTGCTGAATTTATACCAAACGGAAGGGGTGTGAACCTAAATCTGCCTAAGGGGGTTATGAATGTACACAGCTTTGACGACCCATCGTCAAGTTCTAGCATCTAAAATCCTGACTTTGCATCTACTTTACTAAAATATTGTGTGCCAGGCAGATCAGTTTTGATTTCATCGATATTTGGGAAAGGTAAATGTGATCTTAATAATGCTGAGTTTAATTTCTTAGGATCAAGACATACACGTAGACTACCATTGGGTTTTGACACAAATACAAAAGAACTTACCCATTCGGTCGGTTCATTGACCTTAACAATGACCCCTAAATTTAATAAATTTTCAATTTCTAATTTTAATTTGTCTTGAATTTTAAATGGTACTCTCCTACACGCATCTATACTTGGCTTTGCATCGGGTTTTAGTGTTAAATGTCACTTAAATTTTTTTATTAGACCTAAGCCATCAAAGGTATTTAAATATTTTTCTACAATTTAGTTACTAGTCAATGAATTCAAATTTTAAGAAAATTTTACATTGTGAATATGTTTAACTATTTTAACTTTTCAGATGTTACTCGACCAATTATATTTTGACACTTTAGACTGACTGTATGAAACTGAATGTTGTAAATGTTACCATTTTATTTGCTTTTTAAATGACATTGACCAATTGTTGGTATAAAATCTCTAGTAAATGTAGATAAAGCAAGATAAAGTATGTAAACTTTTATATAAATCATTCGGATGTATCATTAAATTTTCAAAAGTACCTATTTTGAGAAATAATATTTGTATCTGCACCGGAATCAATTAAAAATGGAATATCTTGGCCCTTTACACACATATTAATTACCCAATTATTTGACTGTTTAACCTGATTACAATAAACACAATTTAACAATGTTTTCTTGCGAGACTGAAATAAAATTTACTTACAATTTTACACATTTTTGCAAAATGGTTAGGCTTTTTACATTTATTACAAATAGTACCTGACGCTGGGCATCAAAATCTATGAATCTGTCCACATCCCGAGCATCATCCCTGTACATGTCTTGTTTGACTTCAGGTTATTGAAGTGATTTTATGTGAAAACTGTGTGATTTTATGAAGGTTTCATTTTTGCTTAGAGATCTGAAACCCTAACAATTATTAGAAAACCTGCACTACCAAAAGCTTGTTTATTTGCAATATTATTGCTTCAGTTTTTTTAGTTTTTGGACGCCAACTGATAATTGCCGTATTGTATGCGAAAAGAAAACACTTAACCAAAAACACTGCAACGCAAAATAATTGATATTTTTATTGATATAAACGGAAAACGACATCACAGTAAAAAAGTTTATGATGCAGGTATAATAAAAGTTCATTTTTGCAAATAAGTTTCTTACTGCTGTGGTGTCGATAAGGACTGAAACATCCGCATGGTGTGGGTTGCAGGCGGCCCGCGAGTGCGGTCTTATACATTCGCGATCGTATTTCGTGAATACGTGAAATAAGATTTATGTTAATCGCTTCTCCGCACCGTAATAACACGCAACGGATGGAACATGTCAGGATAAATAATACTGAAGTGGCAGGAAGGAATTTTCTTAGAGAATGACGACGCGGGAAGAGAACGCGGACTTAGGAGTGTTTCTGCAACATAACGTGATTGCTTTTGCCTGTCTAGACCTTGACAAGTTACTATAAACTTGTTCTTTCTTTCTATTCGGCCGATGTTTTCCGGCAGTTGTACTTTCTCAGGTTTAAGTCGATACGGGCCATAACAATGTCGGCTCTATTACAAATAAAAATGTTCCCAAGCCGATACAAAAATTGGTCATAATACGTGTAAACACGCGCAGAAACGGGACTGGATACGAGGAGCTACTGGTTAGGATATGTTAGCGGGAGCGGGTGGTAGGACAATAAGTGGGAATGTTACCATCTGGGAAGAGGCAATAGAAAACGTTGACGAAGTGCGGTCCAAATCTGACTGTAACGGTTCTTGGACTCCTTGGTAAAGCCACAATTTATATAGGACTGCCATTGACCCAAATACGTTGTGGGAAACGATAATTCGTTTCCTTTGAGATCGTTTCTTGCATAATCGATGAATTGGCACGATAATACGAATCATGGATTGCGCCTGTCACAACGTACACATGTTACTTGCTATATAAATCGATTTATACCCTATACTGGCTTAAGCTTAGATACATTTACTAATATGTTAAAGTACCTACATTTGTTTTTTGCGTTACATAGGTATCACCCAAGAACAGGTTATTAGAAAAATTTGAGGGTTATCAACCACAAGGGGGCGCTGCAGTAAATATATTCCTTTAAAATCGCTGCCAATTTTGATGCGGTTTTCAGGATTCCGTACATCCGAGATGAACAAAAATAAACCCTTATGGGATAGCTTTGGTGTCTGTCCCAGCCTAGTTTCGCCGAATCTACTAGACGAAAAAGGTTGAAATTTGGTACGTAAACAATGTTAGGTGACCCATTCATGGACAGTAAACAAAAAAATTTAAAAACTTTCTTCAAATGTATCATGTGATGTATCAAACGAAAGAAAGATGGAGAGGGGAAAATCAAGTGACAATGAAAGAATTCACAGAGAAAACGGTTACAGTGGAGAGAAGGTGAAGAACAAATTCAGGGTTCTAAAATTCTAAAAAAAATCATTAACAAATAAGCAGCAGATGATCTCCAGTCTTCTTTGAATTGAATGTAGACAAAGCAAATTGTGTTCTCGTGGAGGTACCCCAGTTTTTCTGTATGGTCGCCGTTTACAGGTCACCTAGCTTTCAAAACCCCGATAAATTTAACCAATCCATCGATACAGTATTGAAAATATTTCACGCAGTCCCTGTCTTATCTTTACCTTTACGGGACATAAAAACATAGATATTAGGGCACCGCAGCGGACAACCTGCATACAGCAAATTACCTATGTGTATCAGCTGAGCACGGCCTGGTCTCTGACATTGACTTGCCTACACATGACCAAACTTGCTTGGATCATATATTTGTTCTCGCAAAGTGTAGAGCAGAATCGATTGTCTGTTCGGCTGACCTAACTGATCCCGACTTGTGCATGGCCAGAATCGCACTTCATTCTCGGATAAAGTCTATCCGTTATATTAGACGTCAGACGCCGGCGTCGGTATCCTTTGAGGCGGCAGCCAAGTGCCGGCGGCTGTCTTTGTGAACTTTTTTCGGTAAGCGGTGTCCACGTGTCAAAGGATGTGGGTTAATATAATGAACAAACTATACCTTCAAAACTAAATCGCACAAAAATGAAGATTGATTATGATTCATATAAATCTGAAATGCAATCAGTGGATTGGACGTTGATCAGCAATTTTGATGTAACGGTGAGCAAATTCTCGTCTATAATTTCAAACGCAGTATGTAGACATACTGAAGCAGTCAGGGTCAGCCGCTCAAAGTTGATAATACAGCCGTGGATGACCCCTGGACTGATAAGATGTTCTAAGCTCAGAGATAGATTGCACAAAGAACGTTGTAAAAACCCAGAGAATATAGCCAAAAAAATGATTTACACAAGGTACAGAAATGTTTACTTCTCTTCTCAGAAAGCTAAAGTCGGAATACGATGACAGGAAACTATCTCTTAACATAAATTTACCTAAGAAACTTTGGAATGCCTTAGGTGGATCACACACAGCTCTAAAAAAACCATCTCATCCGCCACTGAGTTAACTAAGTCTAAATCCACTATCATTGAGTCTCTTGATTACTGTAATACCCATTATTCTTTGGTAGGAAGTGATTTGGCAAACTCTATACTTTCAAAATAATATGAAACTGAAAACTCACTTGCCTAACAAGTAAATAATGTATTGAGTAACCCTCCCGTGAATTCTATTTTTCTTGAACCCACAGATACTTTATGATTAGTCTTATAAAAGCACTTAAGCGCTTCCGGTCTGGACGGAAACAGTAACAAACTTCTAAAATCTGTAGGTCACATTATAGCTGAACCCCTGGCAGCTGTTTTTAATTTGAGCATTTCCTCGGGAGTTTTTCCAGTTTTTTTTTCGTTCCGATCCATAAGAACGGACCTAAAAACGTTCTTGCAATTATAGACCTATCTCACTTTTGGGTGCTTATTCGAAACTTTTAGAACGAATCATCAATAAACGTCTTATCAAATTTTTAGAAAAAAATAAATTGCTATTTGAGCGTCAATTTGGATTCCGTGGGGGTAAATCGACCGAGGACGCACTGACCCTTCTTTCGGATGTAGTGGTTTCACACATGGATAAGGGCCAGAGCTGTGTCGGTGTGTTTTTAGATTTAGCAAAGGCATTCGACACGGTTTCTGTTACCATTTTGCTCAAGAAACTGGAAGCTTTAGGTATTCGTGGTACTGCCCAAAACTGGTTCACCAGTTATCTGACTGACAGAAGCCAATGTCTGAAAATTGGGTATTTGGTGAGCTGTCCTGGATCCGTTTGGGGCCCACCTTATTCATCGCTTACATAAACGACATTACGTCCGTACACCTTCGAAACAGCGAAGTACTGTGTTATGCAGACGACACGGCGATAATATTTCACGGCAGGTTTTGGCAGGAAACAATCCATTTGGCAGAAGCTGGTTTACAAAAAGCTTGTAGGTGGCTGAATCACAATCTGCTAACTTTAAATGCACTTAATTAAAACGCAATTTTCGGGTTTTCATAAAGCCTCTGCATCTAGGCCTCCATCTACTCTAATGTCTATCAAGGTTCACGCACAATGTTGTTCATCACCCCGAGACCCTTTGGACCAAATTTGTAATTGCCAACACATAAAGAGTGCTGTCTCGTCGACATATCATGGATAGATTATAGTGATTGATGAAAATATGAATTTTAAAGCCCATATCACAGTAACTGCGGTCAGAATTCGTAAGCTGATGCATACGTTTAAACTCCTACGAGAGGCCACTGATGGAAAGCTGTTAAAAATAGTATGCATATGCATGCATTATAAATTACTGCATCCTGGCATGGGGTGGTATAGCCAAAACTGTCCTATTGGTGCTGGAAAGAGCCCAGAGAGCTGTTCTTAAGGTAATCCTGAGGAAACCCCGGCGTTACCCCAAAACAGATCTATACAGACCTTAAATCTATCAACGTATAAGGATATGATAAAATATAAGTATATAATGTATAAGGATATGAGTCAGGTTCTACTTCTAACCAAAATTTCAGATGTTAAAAAAGACATAGTAGTTAATGTGATGATTTATAGTGTGGAACCCTCTCTACGTGAGCGACCGATTTTTTAAATTACATAGGCATCACCTCAGAGCAAATTCTCAGACAAGTTCAACGGTTATATGCCACCAGAGGTTGTTGCAGTAGGTGTGCTTTTTTAAAACAGGGACGTATATTTTGATGCGGGTTTTTGCATTACACAGGTATCACCTCAGATTATTTTCCTAGATTACTTTGCAGTTATAATCCCAGAGAGCACAGCAGTCCTCTCCTTCTCTCCTCCTTCCTTCCTTCCTTCCTCCTTCTTTTCCTTCAATTTTTTTCATCATCATTAGTTTATGTCGTTGGACACAGGCCTTCGAATAAATAACTTCACATAAAAAAATATAATAAAGTGGTCCCTAGTGTTACAAAGTGTTCTTAATAGTTCCATAAATTTTAAAATTTGTTTGTCACTTTGTGCAATCATAACTGGAGTAACACAAAACCTATTCCGATGCGAATTTCACCATTGTGAAGAGTGTTCATTTTGAAATGTTTAACTTCTTTGTAAAATCAAATGTCTCTCAGTTTGTCTGGCCGGCATTACTGGCTGGTCATAATTTGAGTTGTAGTAATGGATGAATTTTGATGCGAATCGCACCAATGTACAGGATTTTAGTTCAGAAAGGTTTGAGTTTAAGTTTATATCTTAATAAACTTTAAAAAATTCAATACCTGATAAACCCCACACATGACCATCTATTTCCAAGCTAGGCGCTAGCATTGTGGTTACTAGACAACTGATATAGACACGTAGATATTTTTACACTACATACGTATATAAATATTGTATATTCGGAAACGAAACAAACATACATGTTTATGCACATAAACATTTGTCCAGGGCGGGAATAGAACCCGCGAAATTTCGTTTTGCAGTTAGGATCTCTTACCACTCGACCGATCGGTCAGTCGATTAGATGTCCTAAAGCGTTACCAAAACAAGTAGAGGCAAAGATGATTTCTATAATATGTATAGAATTTATAGTGTTTAAAAAAAATCATCGCATTGTGTCCCTACTACGTTTATTTTTAAACTAGCTTTCCGCCCGCGGCTTCGCCCACGTGAACTATAGTTGTAACGGCACAGCTAAATGTACGCGATGTTCCAGAATATTATAGCACTTTCTAGAAAATTCTGCGACTTAACTACCTAAGCAATATCTATACCTAATTTAATGAAAATCCATTTGTCATTTTAGCAGGTAGAATAGCTATCCCACAAGTCGGTCCCGAAATCGGTCAGCCGTTTTCGAGATAAACCGGAACAGACAGACAGACGGACACTATAATTTTATTATTATAGATAGTACAGGAAAAAAAATTTTCCACTCCTGACAACGCCCTTTTATGTTTTCAAAATTGCAGTAAATTCGGATCAGCCCTTTCAGCGATTAGCCCGAACAGACATACAAACACACAGACAAAAACCAATTTATGTCACTCCTAATGACCTCCTTTTTATGTCTGTGAAGGTTTATTGAAATGGTTTAGTCGTTTTGTACATTAGCCGGAACAAAAAGACAGACAGACAACCACACTGACAAAAAGTTACCTATACCAATCCTGACAACCTATTTTTAATGTCTGCATAGTTTCATTAAACTCTTTAAAAGTTTAGCTCGAATGTACAGACAGACAGACAGACAGACAGACAAACAAAAAGTAGCGTATGTCACTCCTCACACCCTTCTTTTAACGTCTGCGAAGCTTTATCAAAATCGATTTAGCTGTATTAGAGTTTAGCTCAAACAGGCAAAGATACGGACAGATAGACAAACAAAAAGTATTGTATGTCACTCTTGACAATCCTTTAATCATATCTGTGAAGTTTTATTGAAATTAGTTTATCACTTTCAGGGATCTGTTCGAACAAACAGATGGACGGACAGACAGACAAACAAAAAATATTGTATGTCTCTCCTGACAATCTTTTAGTCACATCTGTGAAGTTTCATTGAAATCAGTTCATCCCTTTCGGGGGTAACCTCGAACAGACAGACAGACAAAAGTAGCCTATCTCACACCTGATAATACTCTCTGCACGTCTGCAAAGTTTAATTGCAATCGGTTTAGCCGTTTTGGAGATTAGCTCAAACGGACAGACAGACGAACAGACAGACAAACAAAAATTCGCTTATGTCACACCCGATAATGCCCTCTGCACGCCTGCAAAGTTTCATTGAAATCGGTTCAGCCGTTTCGGAGATCAGATCGAACAGACAGACAGACAAAAGTATCTTATGTCACCCCTGATAATGCCGTCTGCACGTCTGTCAAGTTTCATTGAAATTCATTCAGCCGTTTCGGAGATCAGCTCAAACAGACAGACAAAAAGTACCCTATGTCGCCCCCGATAATGCCCTCTGCACGTCTGTAAAGTTTCATTGAAATCAGTTCAGCCGTTTCGGAGATTAGCCGAAACGGACAGACAGACAGACACTTCAATTTTATTAATATACATTTGGATTTAGACTAGAAATCCAACCCTTTCGCATAAGTAGACAACCATAGGCATAGTATCTAACCACTATATACACCAATTGAATTTATTAGTTGTTCTTAGTGAAAATAAGCAATACATTTTCTCTTCACGAATTTAAAAATTTGAGATTTTTGTTTACGTTTTTCTGTGTACTATAAAAGTAAAGCTCTGTTATCGGTATTTTTTACAAAATTTTAGGGTCTGTTGTTTCAGAGATATTTCCAGATTCTAAGAAGGTTTCGAAAGAGAAGTTCGGCCGACATTTTCGTAAAAAAAAATAGAACACTTGACGACTTCGTTCGATGAAGAGGTGAAAGTGTGGGAAGAGTGAATCTCCTTGTAGCACGATATGGGGCGCGGCGGGTCCGACTACAGTAATAGTTTGGGTGGCGCGGGTCGCAGGGGGAGGCGCCGGCACGAGATCCCGCCGTTTAAGTCTAAATCAGTTGGCGTTTTACGACCGTTGTGACCTTTTCCCACCGCCTCTCCGCGTCTTTCCCGCCCTTCTATTTTAAACAATCGGCGTTTGGTTTCTTTCACTGATATAGGTACTACTATTCGCTTTAGATTTAGTAACGTTTCTTGATCTTGCGGCAGCTTGCGACGAATTGCGGCGCCGAGAGGGGTTGCGGCCGAAGTGCGGCCACCTCGCCAGAGAGCGGGCGACGACGCGACGCCGCGCGTATCGCTTACAAAAGCGGAATATGCAAAACGTCACACGACACGTCGCGCGTGATTTACGCGCAGCGTGGGCGCGAGCGCGGTCTGTGCGTGCCGTGCCGGTTGTATTTCACGCATAATTTATGGTCACGGCGAGTCTCGTGCGCCGCCACCGTTACAAAAAGTTGAGTAAATTACCAAATCTAATCTATACACCGGTATTAATAACGTTAAAATGCCACTTTAGAAATATTACTTATTTTAATACGTATTTTTTTGCCTGCTGCGACTTTACTGACTCGAGTTGTGATTAATTTTTATCGATGGTTTGACCACAGAATATAAAAATATTTGGCGGTAGAACATAATGTCTACAGAAAAATAGACCAAATAACGATGAGTACTATAATGACCAATGACCACGCCTGCTGGCGCTGCTGGTGCAAGCACTCGCACTCGCACGACTCGTCTCAAACCACGCCACAGATACGAGACTCACTCGAAGCATGCTGATATAATAATATATTGGCATTATTGTAGGCATGCCATTTCGCATGACATTTACTAAACGGAGCCCAGTGATTCTCTTTGACCTCTGATTTTCCAGGTGTCATTTTAGAGCTGATTAAAAAATTTAGAGGAAATGGACGAAATTGAGAATTGAGAATGTCGTATATTCCGAGGGTTTATTTCGAAACTTGGCACCTAGGTTTCTTTTGACCTCTAGTTTTACAAGCACAATTTTGAAACTGACTATATGAAGTGGAGGAAATGGAGTAATTGAGGATTTCCTGATTTCCCAGCCGGTTTTTTTGGAATTTGGCTCAGAGTTTCCTTCTGACTTTTAATTTTGCAAGTACAATTTTGAAACTGATTGGAGGAAGTTGAGGAAGTAGAGGAAATGGAGTGACTGGGGATTTTCTGATTTCCCAACTGGCTTTCTTTTACCTTGGTACAGAATTTCCCTCTGACTTAGTTTTGCAAGTACAATTCTGGAGCCTATTGGAGTAATTTAAAGGTGTAATATGAAGGACATAAGGAAATTGAGAATTTTGTTATTTTCGGATGTTTTATTTCTAGTCTAGTCTAGTGAAGCTGATTTAAAGAATGGAAGGAAATGGAGGAACTGAAGAGGAAGGAAGATTTCTTTATTTTTCAATAATTTTTTTGCTTGGTACAGAGTTTCTATTTGACCTCTTATTTTGTAAACGGGGCGCATTGGAGGAATTGTGGATTTCTTTATGTACCTGCCAACGGGCTTTTTTGAAACTTGATACAGAGATATCCTTTGCCTAGCAGTTTCGTAGTACCATTTTGGATCTAATTGCAGTTAATGGAAGAAATGGAGGAATTGTGGATTTGCTTGTTCTCCAAAAGATTTTTTATAAACTTGCCACAGAGAAGCTGTTTGACTTTTGTTTTGCGAGTATCACTGATTGAAGGAATGGAAAGAAATGGAGGAATTGAAGATTTTCTTACTTTGCATGGAATTTGTCAATGTAAAAAGGTTTCCCTTCACTTCTAGCGTTGGAGAAATAGAAAAATTAAGAATATCTTTATTTTCTATCACGTTTTATAATCTTGGCACAATGTTGTTCTTGACCAGTTGCTTTGCAAGTACCATTTTGAAGCTGATTGGAGTTGAGGAAGAAATCCAAGAATTAAGGATTTTCTTATTTGAGGAATAACCGGAATTGAGGATTTTCTTATGTTTCAATTTATTTTTTTGGAAGTTATCACAGAGGTTCTCTCTGACCTCTTATTTGGCAAGTATAATTTTGAAGCTGATTGCAGGAATTTGAGAAAATGGAAGAAATAAAAATTTCTTTCATTTTCCAACGGATTTCTTTGAAACCAAGCACATAGATTAAACCTTGATTTCTAGTTTTTAAGTACCATTTTGGAGTTTATTGGTATATTTTGCAAAAGATTTTTTTTTAAATTTGGCACAAAAGTTCCCTTTGACCTCTAATTTTGAAAATACCACTTTGAAGCAGATCGAAAGGCTCATAGGATTATGGACCCAAAGGTCATATGATAATAAAATACTTGTGAAATTCTTACGTCTGGTGTGTTCACATCTAAGTTTGAAAGGCTAAGTCTAATGCTTTACCGAAGCATGTCGTGTGAAGTCTCAGGTTGCATGTATGCGTGCTTTCATGGGCATTCCCTACCTACAATTTATCTATACTTCTATATACAATTACGAGTATATAAAATTCTTTGGATGTGTGTTTGCAGCGATTTGACATAAAAGCTGCAATCTCCCTATTCATTAATTAATAATTATTTAATTAATTATTTAATTAAAATTTTAATTATTTTTTTATAAGTAACATTATTTTAGATTTATAAGGCAAATGTAAAAATTTGGTAAATATCGTCGATAAACAGGAATTCAATAAATACTTTTAAAAAGAAATTAATAGGTACCAAAAATATCCCAAAAACAATCAAGGTAGGTAAGTAGGTACCTACCTAATATGTATGTGCGTAAAAAACGTTAGGGCTTTTCATTCAAGCCCTAATGTGGCTCTCTATCTATTAATATCGTATTATTATTTTAATTTATTTATTGAAGTAAAACTTCTTTATTGCCATATAATAATTAACATTGTTTGCATGACAACTGTCATGTTTGTTTCATAATAAAATTTATTTAAATAAAAATTATAACATTCAAGTTATATTGTGTGATACTATATATAAGTATTTGTTAAATAGATACCAATCAAACAAAAAAAAACATTGTATGGTGCATTCTACATTGCTCAATAAAATTGTCGGATTAAAGAGCTTGTTATTCTCTTCGAGCCAATATTTTTTTACGCAGTCAGATTGTTTTTATTAGGTAGTCACTGTTTTAAAAAAAATGAACTAACCCTGGTCTTTTCAACGATATGTGAGCTGATAGTGAAAAAAACCCAAAAAAAAAGAATTAAAGTAGGTATCTATCTACCTACCTGTCCTTACGTTAACGTATTTTTTTTTTTGTAGTTTGAGTCAAAATGGTAGCATAATAGTGTAATGTATTTGGAATTGGCTATTTACTAGCTCATAATCAAAACCTAAATTATTATAATAACAAAATGTTTCTTTATTCACCCTGCATGTCTTTACTTACAAGTCACAGGTAGGTACCTACGTTTAAATTCTTCAAGACGTTTAAGTTACAGAGCGTGCCAAACAAAAAGATATAGATAAATAAATAGGTACACTCGAAAAACATGATCTTTCTGGGACAGTGGGGTATAAAATTATGGCGCCACCCAGCTCCGCAAACGTCGTCGTTCGTTTTTGGTCGCATACCTTGGCAGGCTGAGACGGATGGCCGCCATCAACCGGCGCGGCTCCTGCCGCTGTGGCTGCTGCACGGACGCTCCACTCTGTGGCAATACTATATTTCTTCAGTTAGGGCCGAACCCTTTGAGATCACTTTGATGTAAAAGTCTCAAAACACACCGTGTACTGCAGTCTAAAACACACCCGAAACTGGGAACCGGCGATATGTTTAACTCATCGAGCTCAGGCTTTGGAACTGTGGGAACCGGGCGTGCCCCCTCCCCGCAACCGTAGTCTGCGCGCGAGTCGGCGACCGGGCCGCAGCGCGCAACTGAACCGGCTTTTTGTTTTTTTTTTTATTATTATTGCGGAGGCGGTCCACCACGAGTGTCAATGGTACGAACATTATGAAAATCGGTAAAGTACGAGACCTAGTTGCATATCTATGCGGACGACCGGACAGCACTTCGGCCGCATGGCTAAGCTACGTACAGTAGAAAAGTTGGTTGTCGCTAAAATGATACTTAAGCGTAGACCGTTCCAATCACACTTTATGGCGGATGTGAACATAGGCACGAATCGCGTCGCAGTAACCAGTTTTAGGTGTAGCGGGATGCAGTGGAGCGAGAGGTATATATATAATTGTACCTGCGCAAGCACGTTTATAGCGTTGTATTACGATCCGCTATGGATCCGCTATAAAGTTTGAGGCGAACTATATAGTTTAATTTAATTCTGTCCTCATCTACAAAGTTAGTTTTTTATTTTAAAATCGTTAAACCACCTAAAAGGCGTTGCCCAAGAAGGAACAGATTCGCCTAAAGCTGATTTTAAACGTTCAAAGTTTAACGCTATAGATAAACCAAATTTAAAGTCATAATCGCTCATAGCAAGCAAAAACCTGCTATCCAACTAAGGCCTTTTCCCGGGACACTCACTTCCCATTAAACACGCTAGATCGCTCGTTAGATCGAACCATTTCAGAAACAACCTCTTGACATAAATTATTTGTTCGGTGACATTCAATTAATAAGTGTTGCTTATTATAATTGAAAATGCTATTACACCCTGCAAGAGTTTCTAGATGAAAAACATTTTTGATGTTTAGATTATAATATTATGATAGGCTTTGCATTTTATTTTTTATTGTTTCGTAGTTTATATAACATTACATGATTAGTAACTATTTTAAAAGCTAGAAACGGTATT
Source organism: Luffia ferchaultella (assembly GCA_949709985.1). Taxonomy (NCBI): domain Eukaryota; kingdom Metazoa; phylum Arthropoda; class Insecta; order Lepidoptera; family Psychidae; genus Luffia; species Luffia ferchaultella. The sequence goes on along the minus strand of OX453249.1, from coordinate 225,251 downwards.
AATACCTATTTATAAGTTTAAGATTAGATTAAGATTGCTGTGCCCCAACGAGGTTCATGTTGGTATGTTAAAATTTAATATTGTAACTAAGACATGAATGCAATAAAGTTTTGAAGTTTGAAACTCTACCACTTCATGCTTAAATTAGAAAATAGGAAAATAAAAACTCCAATAGCAATTTGCAATAGCAACTGTATAGTAAATAACACTATAGTAACTGACCACCAAAAGATTTTATTAAATTTATCTGACACAGAATTTAAATATAATTATCCCAAACTTAAATCTATTAAATACTTTGAAAAAACAAAAACCGTCTTGCCAACAAAAATGTACATGAATTACTTAACTGTAACGATCCGTATTTAATGATGGATACCTAAAATCATAAAAAAATGTAGGAGGCTATTAAAGAGAATACGGGAACTGTCTAGATTCCTAAAGGTTATAGAATATTAAACCGTGGAAACAGGAACAGAATGCAAAAGCAACTTTGCGTTGAAAATTAAATCTTTTCCTATAGACTCAGTTAGTCAAATTATTTTTTTTACAAACGTAGGCAAACCTTTGGCCAATTAAATAACAACTTGTTAAGATTTTGACATTCAACAATCCTAAATCTTACACGAACACCCAAAAAGCATCTTTTGCTTTCCTCACACAAGTGATAGGTAGTGAGGTTCATGACAATATCATGAATTTGAAATCTGATAGTGCACCAGGATGGGATAACCGACTAGTTTCCTCAAGATTGACAAGAAATGTATTGTCTCGAAAATTACACACTCAGCTAATACTAGTTTCAGGAACGGAGTGTTCCCGTCTCGTTCCGTATTAATAATTATCATCGCATTACAATACCTACTGTTATTTTTTTTTAAATCGACCTAGATTCTGGCTATAACTTGAAAATAGTATGTAGGCCACCATAGTAAACACTAAACTGATCCGTGAATATTATTTCTCAAGGGTGTTTGTGCGCCCACGCCATATCTTCATTAATATTTCATCAAAACCAATGATGGAGTCATTTTTAAAGTTACCTTCTTCGCGAAATACCTACTAATCCTAAAGAGGCGCAGGCGCGAGACCAGAGTTCTTTTCATATGACACATGATGAATTTTACAAACTTTTTTTTTAAATTTTAATAATAGTAAGTATTTTCATACAGTGAGGTATTGCCGCCAGCCTTTTGGGCACTTTGCCGCACGACACTGACTAAGATGACGCTTTTTATTTGTAGGTACTTTTAATTTTTAATTATGATAACTACTAGGTAATAAATACAAAACAATAATAATAGTATTATAAAATCTATATATACAATCTAAAAAGCTAAAAATAACCAGTCCCTGTCCCAGTGCTTTACCGCGTTGGATCGCTATGGCGGCGAGCCTCTGTGCCAAAAACAACCCAGAGCGGGGGTCATACAACCTCCCCTTAAGTCGGCGACTTATGCTCCTAATTAATTTTTTGGCTTCGAGGCTAAAATAGCCCGTCGTCCCCACAGCAAAAAAACGAAGATATAAGATTGTTCCAAGATTGTGTATTTGCTGTGTTTCAGATGGGCCGCGTACTCAGCGGCCGCCCCAGCCACACGTGTAAAGTTGAGGTGTGATCATAAAAATACGAATTGACTGGAAGCCCTCTTTTGCGTTTACCGTCTAACCATAGTCCGAGATTCAGTGCGCAAGGTCCCCGCGCGCCGGTCTTCACCCTCGCGAAATCCCCGCGTGCCGATCTCCAAGCCCGCAAAATTGCGTAATGTCACTTCAATACTGTGAAGTGACATTTATAACTCTATCAAAACCAAACGCTGCTGTAAAATATTTTTTTACGGGTGTGATAGAGCGAAATTGCTGACGCAAGTTGCTTCCCGTTATAAACACCTCCTTTTTTCCCAAGACACCAGGGTCAAGCCGTCAGGCCTCTTTCCGTCCGTGCGACTAAGAACCGTGGTTCAGCAACACAGGGCAACTTTGCAACAAATTTTATTTTTCGACGTGAAAAGTGAGAGTGAAAAAGCATTTTTAACCAAATTCAAAAATAAAAGGGTGTTCTGAGTTTGACCTGTATGTTTGTATGGATGTATGTTTGTTTGTTTGTCCGTGATTATCTCGCGTTCGGCTGAACCGATTTTCATGCGGTTTTCAGGAAAGTATTTTAAAAAATAATTAAATAAAAAACAAAACAGGTTCGCCAGGGACTGGTTATTTTTAGCTTTTAACATTGTTTATATAGACTTTATATTTGTAGAGGTATATCAAAATTAAAAATTAAAAAAATAATAATAATAGAAAAAAAAATCCAAAACAAAAATGATAATTCAATTTCTTTTTTTTAAACGGAAACAAAAATGATAACAATTTAATTAGTTTTTTAAAAAAGGGGGAAAAACCCAGCCACTGAAAAGCACAAAATAATTTGTATATACGCCACTTCTATCCTTATCTAGTCCCTATCCCGTCTCTATTCCTACCCCGTAAAGCAAAGTGCCAAAAACTAATTAATACCTAATAATAAGATAAGATAATTACTAATTTTATCTGAGTAGGTATTTACTTAGTTTTTGAAGTCGGTGCTTGTTCGGTTGTTCGGTTGATTTTGTTGGTTTGGCACCGACTCCAAAAACTAAGTAAAGAACTACTCCAATAATTATTAATTATCTTATCTTATTATTCGGTAGAAATAAAGACGGGATCGGGACTGGATAAGGTTAGGAGTGGCGTATATACAAATTATGTTGTGCTTTTCAGTGGGCTGATTTTTGAATGTGGTTCCCTTTTTTTAAAGAAGAAATTAAATTGTTTTCATTTTTGTTTCGGTTTTTAAAAAAAGAAATTGAAATATCATTTTTGTTTTAGTATTGTTATTTATTTAGACTCTAATACTTGTAGGAAGAAGGGTAGGTTGTCGCGTCCTCAGAGCCGCGTCTCGCCGACCAGTAGATGTTGTAGTAAAACAAAAATGAATTTACTATTAAAATAAATTTATTAAACTTAATACAAAAATTATTTACAATATTATAGAACACAAGTCTATAGGATAACTTGCGTACCTGAGTGCGGTGGTGTTTCTACTGGGAAGGATTCAGATTGTAGCTAGGTATTTTATACGTTTTACGAACTTGCGTTTCGTTCTTTGATTGGCCTGATGTGTTTTGACAATTTTGTGTTTTGTCCAATCAGAAAACGTTTGGTGTCAATTCGAGAGTCTACAGTATTTGGGCCGTGCGATGTCACGTGTCAGTGAGCCAGCATAAATATTGTTTTTAAATAAAAATAAATGACGTGAAAACTGATCGGAAAATGTTGCGACATTGGGGTCAGCGATTTGGACTTTAGTATAAGCGGTCAATACCCTTATATATAGGTAACTATCCAAATCAAAAATACAAAATCAAACAATGTGTCTCGATAGTTTATCCCATTTAGGCCTCGTCTACATAATATTTGGATGTAAATTGAGGCGTTTGCCTGCCTCTACCTTTGACTCTTGAATTACTAAAAAAAATCTCGAAAATATCTAAAATGAACGTACTATTAGCTATAGAACGAACTCACTATGGGTCAACTAGTTCACGAGTCAAAATCGTTTAAAATAATTCAGGATTTTAGTGTATGATAATTTTTTGTTGTTTGTTAACATGGTTATGAAACATTACTTTGTGCCTCAGAATAATGACTAAAGTACTAGAAGGAATGTAAATTTTACATATGTTTAACTTGTTCTAACATGTAGAATAAAGCATTAGAAAAAAAAGATAGCTGATACGAAATCATTGCTGCTTATGATCAGAACGTAGGCCCCAAATTCACTTCAACTTAATTATACGATGAAGTAAATAGTGCGTAGCCAACAACGTTATCGATATATTTAAAGTTAAATATTTCTATTGTGGTAATAAAATATATAGGTACGTTTATTTCTTTAGACTTGTACATTATTTTCGTTTCCAATAAGGATCATGGTACGGTATATAAGTAATAAGTATTATGGGTACAAACAACGACAACACAAACACTGATTATGACCCGGCACAAATATTCAAAAAATATACGATAGACTGAGGTTCGAAACCAGATCCTAAGTTAAAGTTACTAATAACTGAGCGGTAACATTTACGAAACAAACTAATTAATGAATTATAAAAGAACAAATTAGTAAGCCAAAAAATTGAGTCAATGTAAATTACAATTTTTAGGATTCCGGACATACGATTTGAAAAAACGGAACCCATAAAGGATCACTCTTTTGGTATCTATACTTATCCGTCGATCACAGCCTATTCTTTGTGAATCTATTAGGCAAGAAGAACTTGTTTTTTGGTACAAATAAAATTTTTGTGGCTCAATTAGGAACGTATAAAATTGATAAACTATTTTGATATTGGGGATACATTTTAGATGGCAAATTAAAAAAAAAACGTGTGTAAGTGCATTCATCATGTGATATAATAAATGAAAAAAAAACCTGTTAAGAAAAATGCATAGTTTTAATAGCAGGAAATTCTAAACGATAAATCAATTCTCATTTTGGAACGCAAATTAGAAAAAATCAAATTCATTTTGTGATACATCAAATGAATGAATACGTTATGGGAAATATGAATATATACAACTTTTTAAACCATACAATATAAAATGTAAAAAAGAAATACCATAGTTAGTTTAAAATTTTACTTGTTTCGTAACAGCCAATACAACAAATTATTTTATAAATCATGCGTTATAGGTAAATCACAATTTCTTGAGCGTTCTGGGTGGCTTGTTTCTTCGGTCTACTTCGCTCCTCTCATTGGCACAAGCAAAACCTATAAGTCCATTTAAAATCAAAGGACCGTTTACTTGGCGTTTAGTTTACTCTTTTAACGGCTTTTATCCATTCACTTCGTATGTCTGGATCCAAAGAAAAACTACTTCAATTAATACTTAGCAAATTTCCGTTTGCTATTTACCTTCATCGTTTAAATAAGTTGAAATGAATTTGGGGGCTACGTTCTGATCATAAGCAGCAATGAATTTGTATCGGCTATATTTTTCTTTCTAATGTTAGAACTGTGATACTGTGTAGTATATAACTTCTACATGTTAGAACAAGTTAAACATATGTAAAATTTACATTCTTTCTATAACTTTAATGATTGCTCTGAGGTAGGAACCTCAGAACAGAACAGCCAACGTTGGTCACATCATCGGTGACCAACGTTGGCTGTTTAATTGGTGAAGTATACACAGTACTCACGTTGGCTCTTATACTAGTTCTGTTCCGTCAGAGCCAATGTGAAGACACCCGATACAGGAATAAATTTGCTCTAAGTGCTTTCTGAAAAAAAAATTGTTTAAAAAATTTACAAAAAAAAGTTTTAATTTAATGATTTTTTCATTTGTCTTTGCGGATGGGGCTCGACAATACTCGACATATGCACTCAATGCAAGCAAATCGCCTACGTGTGGACGGCTCGCCAACGTTAGCGCGCGGATTCCTTTGAAAAAACCGACACGCGACGGCCAATGTTGACGCCAACCAACGCCAACGTTGGTGCCAAGATAGAAAACCTCAATTCACACGTTGGACAAATAGCATTGGGCCAGCTATTAGACCAACGTATGGAGCCGGCGTTAAAGTTAAGTGGTCCGAGAATCACCCCCTGCTGATTGTCATAAAATTCAGACCAGACTTGGACCAGACAAAATAAGAAAATTGTACTCTCAAAGTTATGTATGTATGTGATATGTCATCGATATACGGTATGTATAAAATCTGTGGGTAAAATCCATGTAATACCTCAGCTTTGTGCAAAATCCGTCACGCTCTTGCCCCGTTTTTAGGATTATTTTACCTTTTTTAAGCGACTTCAAAAAAGAAGGAGGTTACTCAATTCGACCGTATATATGTTTTTTTTTTTTTTTTTTTTATTTTATGTGTGTTCAGGGATAACTTCGTTGTTTATGAACCGAATTGGACGATATTTTTTTTGTGAAAGGGAGATATCTCCGAAATGGTACCATGATAAGGAAACCATGATCTGATGATGGCATCCTAGAGAAATCGAGGGCCACCTTCGAAAATCGTATTTTAAAGTGTCGTATTTTAAGTATTTTGATAAAGTACGACTACTAGTACTATTGGTCGGGTCGGGAAGGTCGGGAGCCGATCTGATGATGGAGCTGAAAGACAGTGGAGGGAACTCTTCAACGACTTACAGCAATTACCTGGTGTTTGGACTTGATTCATTTCTATTGATGAGATCTTTGCACCCATACGGATTATAAGTGCCATTACAGGTCTGATGATGGAGACCATGCACAATCGAGGGAAGTCCTCAACGATTTACAGCAATTACCTGGTGTTTGGACTTAATTCATTTCTATTAATGAAAACTTTGCACCTATAAAGGTTATAAGTACCATTACAGGTCTGATGATGGAGACCATACACAGTCGAAGGAACTCCTTAACGATTTATAGCAATTACCTGGTGTTTGGACTTGATTCATTTCTATTGATGAGATCTTTGCACCCATATGAATAATAAGTGCCATTACAGGTCTGATGATGAAGACCATACACAGTCGAAGGAACTCCTTAACGATTTACAGCAATTACCTGGTGTTTGGACTTAATTCATTTATATAAATGAGAAATTTGCACCCATATAGGTTATAAGTACCATTACAGATCTGATGATGGAGGCCATACACAATCGAGGGAACTCCTTAACGATTTACAGCAATTACCTGGTGTTTGGACTTAATTCATTTCTATTGAAGAGAACTTTGCATTCATATGGGTTATAAGTGCCATTACAGGTCTGATGATGAAGACCATAAACAGTCGAGGGAATTCCTCAACGATTTACAGCAGTTACTTTTTGTTGAGCTTCCTTCATACGGTTGAATATGCCAAAATGTTCAGTTCGCACAAAAATAATAATTAAGATTGAAGTTTTACATAGGAATACCACTGCCTACTAGGCATGCTGATGCGTCAATTTGACACTGAATTTACGTTGCGGTGCTGTCTCATTTGAGTAGCGCGTATAGAAGTCCCATTTATACTAAATACAAATAAGTTACAGATGCGTTCAACTAAAAATTGAAAAATAAAATAATTTAAAAAATAAATAAAAACCGACTTCAAAAACATAAACTAAAAAATTAAAAATAAAATTTTCACTTTAAAGAAAGGAGCATTAACAGGCGGCATATAGTTAATGAAGTCGGTGCCAACTCAGACACTTTAAATGGTTACTTACCAGGTAATAACAATTACAGCAACGATATATTTATAACAATAACAAAAATAGAACACAATTTAAAGTGTCTGAGTGAGTAGGCACCGACTTCATTAACTATATGCCGCCTGTTAATGCTCCTTTCTTTAAAGTGAAAATTTTATTTTTAATTTTTTAGTTTATGTTTTTGAAGTCGGTTTTTATTTATTTTTTAAATTATTTTTCTTGTTGTATTTCTACAAATTCATTTAATGATGAAATCACCTGGTTCATGTTTAGGGACTTTATAAATGAATAAAATGTAAAATCGAATTTTGTTGTTATTTCCTCATAAAAAGCTTTAGCATTCTAATGGTTTGGAGCACTTGCATAAACGAGCATTTTGCGACGATTGATGTATTTAGATATTTTACTTTGTGGCGCGAAATTGCAACTAGACGATGGCGACGGATTAAATAGTAGGTCACGGATGGAGTGAGGTGCGGCCGCACTACTACCCCCAAGGGTCTGGTAAGAAGTAAACAAAAATAAATTAACAAAATCCAACCTTTATTCAGTCCCGGTCCTTAGTCAGTAGCGGCGGCACTTCTAAATACCTCATCTTATACTGAAATGTCTTACAATGGTTTCGCTGTAAATTAAGTTTTTCCTGCTAATTTTTTCAAAATTATAATCCCATGGTAAAAAAATCGAGCAACTATCGGGGGACATTGAAAATGTACATCAAAAATTAAAACTTATAACACATTTTCGTTAAACAATCTATTACATTTTTCGAAAAAAGTTATGGAGCTATTTTGAAAAATTTGGTACTATACATGCTTCGCGAGCTCCTGCATCTTTTGACACCTTTCGTACACCTTTACAATTTTATGAAATAACCGAATTTCACTTTCCGGGGTAACTGATCTGATAATCATTCAAAGAAAAGGGCACCTGCCCAGCCCACAGTTTTCGACCGATTCCAAAATTTCTTTTTCCAAACGATGAACAATCTATCTGCCTCAGAATTTTTTTCATTTTGTGGTATTGGCTTTCGTCTTCGAAATAATCAACTTTTTGTAGAAAAAATCGGTAAAATTTGTTGTTTTATATCACTATTTTCGATTTTTCGAAAAAATTAAAAACCGATTTAATAATAAAAATTGGTATCATAAGATGCCCATTGCATCTTTTGACACCATTGCCTTTTGTCTATCATAAATTTCAGAAATATAGCCGAATTACACTCCCCCACGAAAACGATCTGATAAATATTTTCAATGATAAAATACATCGATCAAAAGTCATTTATCATTGAAATTTATTAAATATTTTATCATTGAAAATATTTATCAGATCGTTTTCGTGGGGGAGTGTAATTCGGCTATATTTCTGAAATTTATGATAGACAAAAGGCAATGGTGTCAAAAGATGCAAAGGCTTGTGGGCATCTTATGATACCAATTTTTATTATTAAATCGTAACTCGTTTTCGTTTTCGCTCTCCATAATTGCAATTTTGCTTCAAATCGATGTAGGTATTTCCCTCATTTGTAAGAAAATGACCAGGTAAGAACGACCTAAAATATTTGGTGAAAAGTGTCGACTGGTCGTGCAGTGCCCTATACTTTGTCAATTTTGTTTAGGTGCTATGTCGTGCTCTATCCGCGGCGCGAGTGTTTCTATTTACAATTCCGCAGAGAGCCATCAGTGTCGCGACGGGGCCCGGGAGGCGGTTTGTATGGTAATGCGTGGGTGGTGGATGGCCGAGATAATGGCAAAGGTGCACAGGGTGATCTTTTAAATCGAAGTTCTATAAACAAACAATGGTGAGTGAGCGAAAGCGCCCTGTATCAGTTTCGCTCAATTTCGCTCAAAAGGATCTTTGATGAACATTCCGATTGTGAGCATTTTAAAAGCAAAGATTGGTACAGGATTTACCGACAAGGTCGAAATTTGAGTTGAGACCGTAAAACTAGAAACACTATCAAAACAAATATGAACCAAAATGTACAAATACTCAGTAATCAAAATAGACATTTCATTAGCTAATAATAATTTTGTATGCGACCAGATGACGGATCATTAATATTTTACATTTGAAATATTATTCCCAACTAGCAACATGACCAGAACAACTCCAAAAAATGTAAATCATTTTGCGTCTTGTTGTGAAGATAGATAAAAGATGTAGACAAAATTACAAAAAAAAGAAATATTTCAATCGAAAAACAAAATTGGTGTTTATAAACTCTTTCCAAGTGTTTATTTTCTAGATGACAGCAGCTCCCTTAGAACTTAACTATGTCACATGTAACAAAAGTTAACTTTTAAATGCGTGGTAATATATAACTGTCTAATCTTATTCAGTTATCCCATTTATTAGGTACTTATTTAAGTTAAATAGACTCCATAAATAAGTATACTCTTATTTTTTAAACTAAAATTTGACACGCAATTCAAAGTACGTGGACCATATTAAAATTTTCTGGATTCCTTTAAATAAGACCTGATATTTTACTTATGATGCATTTATTGTTTTTCAAAGTATATGCCGCCATAATTGACACATTTTTGCATTCAGTGCAACCATTGTAAAAATCAGTTGTATCAATTACGTTAGAAACCTCTTGAATAACTTCACGGACTGCACTCGCCGCCAATTCAGGGCTCGCAAAACGTATGCCTCTAAGTTTATCTTTAATTTTAGGGAAAAATAAGCTTTCTAAAAAAAACCGACTTCAAAAACATAAACTAATAAGTTAAAAATACAATTTTCACTTTAAAGAAAGGAGCATTAACAGGCGACATATAGTTAATGAAGTCGGTGCCAACTCAGACACTTTGAATGGGTAGGTACTTAACAGGTAATAACAATTACAACAATGATATATTTATAAATATAACAAATAAGAACACAATTCACAATCTGTGACTTGGCACCTCAGAACAATTACATTCTTGTATTTACATATATTTGTTTCATTTTCTACATGTTTTCCACATGGTGAATTTCAGTGTGAGTGAAGAAGATGTAAGTATATATAACGGTTTGCTTCAACCAGCTTGTACCCCTTTCTCAGTGACATTAGTCTGACTAGTCAGACAGACGTTTGCATCAAATTATTTACATTTTTAATAATATAGGAGTAAATTATTAAATAAATTTGTGCGATATAAATTCGCCACAAAAATGGCTTGGGTTGCAATAAATGCCCACAGTCACAGTTCCTCAAAATCCACAAAGAATTTCGTTCCATCGGTAAGTGCCAAATGCCTTTATTTGCTTTTAAACACTAAGAAATGAACTATTTTATTATCACGTATTTTTAAACACTAGCCTACGTTACAATGAAAATTTTAAAATTATTAAACTATGATAAGACAGCTTAAAAGAAGTAAAAAATATTTAATTACATATTTACGTTTGTTAAAGTAATTGACAACATATGTTTGTTTTTATCATTATTTCATATCGACATCTTATTAATGTACCAATTCGGCCTAATAATCTTCTCATAATAAAAAATCGGTCAAATGCAAGTCCGACTCGTATAAACACGGTTCCGCATCAGAAACTATGAAATAATTATGTAAGTATAAAATTTTGTTCGAAATATACCACTTATTCCTCTGTAATGTGCTCACAATCTCTAATATTTATTTCTCTGATTATTTTAGTTTATGTTCCTGCATGCTTGAAAAATAGAGTGGGTATTCCTCACTTTATATTAAATGCACTTTATTTCAATGACTTCAGTTCAGTGAAATGAGTCAGGTTTCGTTCAAATTTAAGTATAAATCTTTTTTATTAACCAACCAATCTTCATTATTATTATTATAATTATTATGACTCATTATAAAAAGAGCCCACTCACAACAAAAAGAGCCCAATCACTCGGCTGCAGGCAATCTATTATTGGTATGGTGATATGAGACTGCTTGACTATATGATATGGGTATTGTTGAATAGTATGTGGATATAAAAAAATTTTTTTTTTGTTTTTTTCGTAAATGTATATATTAATGTAATTATTGTTGTATGCATGTTAGATATTATAGATGAGGGATAGGATAGAAATAGGAATAGGGCAACCTGAAAATCAGCGCTGAATTGTGAGCCACTTAATACTGAGCACACAGCCAGCAACATGCTGAGGTTGCCCTAATTGGCATAAAATATGTACCTAAAATTAAAGTTAGATGTAGCTAGTGAAGTTTTTATTATTTATTTACAAAAGCCGTTAAAAGTGTAAACTAGACCCCCAGTAAACGGTCGTCTAATTTTAAATAGACATTAAAATTTACAATTTAAAGGATGGTTTAGGTTTTGCTTGTGCCAATGCAAGGAGCGAAGTAGACCAAATAAACAAGCCACCTCGAAGGCTCAAAAAATTGTGATTTACCTATAACACATGATTTAAAATATTTTGTTGTAAACAGCCATGTGCTAAACCTTTCAGCTAATACATAGTTGAAAGGTTTAGTATATGGGTGTTACGAAACTAGTAAAATTTTAAACTAACTTTGGTAAATTTTTTTGACACATTACATTGTATGGTTTAAACATTTGTATATATTCATATTTTCCATAACGTCTCTTTTCATTTGATATATTACATAATGAATTTGTTTTTTTTTTCTAATTTGCGTTCCATTAAATTTGCATTATCATTAAAACTATGCATTTTTCATAACAAGTTTTTTTCATTTATTATGTCACATAAAGAATGCACTTACATACGTTTTTTTTAATTTGCCATCTTAAATTGATATCCAACATCAAAATAGTTTATTAATTTTATACGTTCCTAATTGGCCCACAAAACTTTCTATTTGTATCAAAAATTAAGTTATTTTTGTCTAATAGATTCAGAGAAAAGAGGCTGTGATCGACGGATAAGTATAGACACCAGAATAATAATTATTTAAATTAATTAATTAAATCCTTTATGGGTTCCGTTTTTTCAAATGGGATACACGGAATTCTAAACATTGTAATTTACATTTCCTCAATTTTTTGGCTTACTAAATTGTTCTTTTATAATTTATTCATCACTAACTTAGGTTCTGGTTTCTAACTTCAGTCTATCATATATTTTTCAAATATTTGTGTCAGGTCATAATCAATCAGTGTTTGTGTTGTCGTTTTTGTACCCATAATACATATTACTAATATATCGTAACATAATCCTGGATAAAACGAAAATAATGTATAAGTTTAAAGAAATAAACGTACCTACATATTTTATTACTACTATCAATAGAAATATTTAACTTTATATATATCGATAACATTGTTGGCTACGCACTATTAACCTCCATAGTTTAAATAAGTTGAAATGGATTTGGGGGCTACGTTCTGATCTTAAGCAGCAATGATTTTGTATCAGCTATCGTTTTCTTTCTAATGCTTTATTCTACATGTTAGAACAAGTTAAGCATATGTAAAATTTACATTCCTTCTATAACTTTAGTAATTGTTCTGAGCTTGGCACCGACTTTATTAACTATATGCCGCCTAGTAATGCTCCTTTCTTTAAAAAGAAAATTTTATTTTTAACTTTTTAGTTCATGTTTTTGAAGTCGGTTTTTATTTTATTTTTAAAGCTGAAAGTTTATTTTATTGTTCAATTTTTAGTTATATGCAACTGTAATATATTTGTCATTAGTATAAGTGGGGCTTCCTAGATATTATCCTTAGCCCCTAACCATTAAGGAGTACTGTAGCTTTCCTCATCAGCCTGACATGATGACTTCTTGACGCAAGCATCTGTCAAACTAAATGAAGTCGGTTATGATGCAAATTTAAGACTTATATGGTGTTCTCATGAATGCCATCATTAGAATCGAATTAAATTTAAATTAAACCACACGGGAAGCACCAGCTTTCAAATAAAAAAAGAATCATCCAAATCGGTTCACCCAGGCAAACGTTAAGAGGTAACAAATATTTTTTTTAAATACATTTGAATTGAGAACCTCTTCCTTTTTTTGAGGTCGGTTAAAAAAAGTCGCATGGTGCGAGGTCTGAATTGTAAGGCAGGTGCGTCTTCAGGTTTAACTTTCAAATACGCTTCTGTTACTTTAGCGGTATGTGAGGACGTATTATCGTGGTGAAGGACGACTTTACTTCGAGGGCGCTTTTGCCGAAGTTTTTCTAAGACTCTGGGCAAGCACGTGTTGACATACCAATCTGCAGTTACTGTTCTTTGGTCTTCAAGTGACACTGTTGTGTAATGTCCTGATTTCCTGAAAAAAAGCAACCATTTTCTTGCTAACAGTTCGACTTTTTCTTTTCGGTTCAAAGCCTTACGCCCAGGTTTCGTCACCTGTCCCGATATTATAGACAGCCAATGATTGCCCTCCATTACACTTTGCTATCATTTTGCGACACCACTCTACATACAGTCGTTTCTAGTCTTCCGTCAAATCATGCGGTATCCAACAAATGTAAAGCTTCCGTAACTTCAGATGCACATGTAAAATCTTTTGCACTTGACTCATTCCAATGCCTAATACAGTACGGATTCGCTGACGTGTAATTTTTTATCAGTTTCAACTGTAAAGTATCAATATTAATTTCGGTAACCGCAGTCGCTGGTCGACCTTCACGTGCATCGCCATGTAGACAATTACGTCTACGTCTAAAATCCTTGAACCACGTATACACAGAGCTACGAGATGAAACTTTATTACCAAATGCCGATTGAAGTCTCTGGTAGCTCTCTAACTGACGTAAGCCGCAGCGAAAAACATAAAAAACCGTAGAGCGAAAATTTTCTCTAGTTAAGTTCATTGTAATTCCGACTCACAAATTTCAAACCGACATGACGTCACAATCAAGAAACAAATGACTATCTAGCAATTTAAAAAATAACGTGTTCCCAGAAAGTTCCATTTTCAAATTTCATAAATGGCTTTCTATTTTTTTATTCTAAGTGGGCAGTTCCAGAAACTTTAAGTATGTCCGTGCCTAACTATTACATATGGCATTACAGATTTGTCACCGAGAAAAAAATGCTTGAAATATAAACAAGTTCAGTGTAATAAATTTGTTATAAATAAATCCTCAAACAAGAAAGCGCATTCTTAAGCACAAGATCAATTCTAACAATAGAATAATAGATGGCCCGTCAAGCATCTCACAACACAACACACAATTGGCTCAGATAAGTCAATATAAAATGTATGTGAGCGGTAGCAGGAGTTTTAAAGTAAAAATATTAATAATCTAATTAATTATATATTACTTGATGAAACTTTTCTTAACCTATGTTTCATAACCTATGTTTGTATGATCAAGAATATGAAAAAAAGTATATTTTTTTGTCATTGAAAATGACTATCATATCCATTTCACGGGAAACGCATTTTTGGCCATAACTCCGAGGGTATGGAGTCTAGCCAAGATTTTAAGGTTTTAAAAGATTAAGAATTTAGTTGTGCATTGTATGACATCAAAATTTTGGAAATCGGTTAAATAGTTTTTGAAAAAAATTGGAAAATGTAAAAAAATCAGGATTTTTTCGGTTTTTTTTTTACTAAATCCACAATATTTCAAGAACGGGGACCGATATCGAAAATCAAAAAAAATAGCATCTTGGCCATTAACGTAGCTACGATATGAGACCATGTTTTTGGAAATCGGTTGGTAATTGTAAGAGAAATTATTTCCGAAAGATGAGATTTTTTGGTCGATCGCTTGTGTTTGTGGATATAAGTTACTATATTTCAGAGGGTATTCGTCGGATCGCTTCAAAGTGTTATACCAAAGGTTAGAAGGCGTCGGTAGCTACAGTTTAAGACCAAAATTTTTGAAATCGGTTGGAAATCGAACAAGAAATTTGACATAATATGTTAGATTTTATGGACGTTCGGGAACTTGTTAACATTACGGTCATCGCCTTTCGGCCTGTATTCGTTCGAATGCTTAATTATCGAATTCAGAACGTTTAAGGATATCAGAGGCTGCAGTTTAAAACCTAAATGTTTCAAATATGTTGAACTAGCGACCCGCCCCGGCTTCGCACGGGTAGCAGAGAATTTTTTCGTTGATTTATTTCTGAGTTTAAAGAGTTGAAAAGAATAGTGCCACGTTTTCGTGGCAATCTATACTACTATTATAAAGCTGAAGAGTTTGTTTGTTTGTTTGTTTGTTTGTTTGTTTGTTTGTTTGTTTGTTTGTTTGTTTGTTTGTTTGTTTGTTTGTTTGTTTGTTTGTTTGTCTGTTTGTCTGTCTGTTTGTCTGTTTGTCTGTTTGTCTGTCTGTCTGTTTGTCTGTTTGTCTGTTTGTCTGTTTGTCTGTTTGTCTGTTTGTCTGTTTGTCTGTTTGTCTGTTTGTCTGTTTGTCTGTTTTTCTGTTTGTCTGATTGTCTGATTGTCTGTTTGTCTGTTTGTCTGTTTGTCTGATTGTCTGATTGTCTGTTTGTCTGTTTGTCTGTTTGTCTGTTTGTCTGTTTGTCTGTTTGTCTGTTTGTCTTTTTTTTCTGTTTGTCTGTTTGTCTGTTTGTCTGTTTGTCTGTTTGTTTGTTTGAACGCGCAAATCTCAAGAACTACTGGTTCGAATTGAAAAATTCTTTTTGTGTTGGATTGTCTATTTATTGAGAAAGGCTATAGGCTATATGTATAAAATAATACTATCTGTCTGTCTCTCTGTCTGTCTGAGCAAATCTCCAAAACAGCTAAATCGATTTTGATGAAACTTCACAGATGTGGATAGAAAGTGGTCAAAAATGACATACACTACTTTTTGTATGTCTGTATGTACGTCCATTTGTCTATTCCAGCTAATCTCTAAAACGGCTAAATCGATTTTGATGAAATTTCACGGGTATGAAAAGGAGGTAGTCAAAAGTGACATACGCTACTTTTTGTTCGTCTGTCTGTCTGTACGTCTATGTGTCTATTCGAGCTAATCTCCAAAACGGCTGAATAGATTTTAATGAAACTTTGCAGACGTGAAAGAAGGTTGTCAAGAGTGACATCAGTTACTTTTTGTGGCTGTCTGTCGTTTGTCCTCACTGATCTATCAGCGTAGATAAAGCCGAAACTACTAAATCTAGGAAGCCGAAATTTGGAACAGTGGTTTATTTTATAACGTGAATATAAATTTAAAAAAAAAAGGAATATTTTGAAATTTCAAATTGAAGGAGGGAGGAATGGAGGGGCTTCGTATGAGAGTCTTTGTTCTTTAAAGTTAGAAACATAAAAATTTTAACATAAATAAATAATGACGTCTTTCAAGGTTTTTGGATATCAAGGGTGGAAAACGGGATGTGAAAAGTATGGGAGTATCGATTTTCTTAAAGGAGTGGGGAGAATGAAGATTGAAAGTTTGTATGGGTGTCCCCAATATTAGTTTTAGCAAAAAGTACCTACGTATTAACCATTTCGAATGTTAATACTACCTAAAACAGGAATGTGTAGTCTACGCAAGCGAAGCTGCGGGCGGTCGCTAGTAAAATAATATAATCTGTGAAAATCGGCTTTGGGTAAGTTCATTTTCAATGAAACCGATGGTTGCGGGGACTGCAAGATCTGTGGATTTTTTAGAAAGAGTTAACAAAGGAAACAAAGATATTCAATCAAGGACAGGAGTTTAGCTTTGAGTCAATTATATTCTTCCCAAGAGTATTAAATTCTGTTAGTAAGGAAATAATACTTTTGTATATATACATTCTTGGAGTTATGCAATTTGAATTGATGTAACAATTCTTTTTTTTCTATACTATAGCAAATTTACATTTGGTTCCACCAGATACGTTTCTTAAGGATGTAACAATGGTATTCTTTTCAATGTGTGCATTATCATCACCGGACTCAATTTGGGAACTAAGTAGGGGAAAATTACCAACTACGGACCGATCCAGTTGCTGCGCACTTTCGCTTGAAACACATAACTGTCATTAGAACCTCACACGACACCACGAAAGGCTAAGCGGACCGACACTTGGTCACGTGCGTAGGCTTCGCATGGACATAACAAATACGTAACAGAGTGTTTTCGTCTGACACAACGGACAATTACCCCCTTAGTGCGGCTTGCTGCGATGCACACATTTCCAGAATATTTTTTTTAACTTCCTGCTATCCAAAGAAAGTTACTAATTTGGGTCCGATTTCCCAAAATCAAGTTTTCTACAGATCTTTACGTTTCGAGGTCCTGGGAAGCCATTCTATTTCCGGATGGACGTCCGTATGTGTGTGTTTGCGTGTGTATGTGTGTGTTTATGTAACTTTTTTATCGTACGATATCTTGAGAACGGGTCAACCGATTTAAGACCCACGATACGGCATTCAAAAGGGTTTATCGAGACTTAGACTTGATTAGATTTTGAAGTCAATTAGTCGTGTTGTTTCAAAAATATTCAAACAATAAAAATCAAAAATATTTTTTAAATGTTTTTTGGATCATCATCATCATCATCAACCCATTTTTACCCCACTGCAGGGGCTTAGGCCTCCCCCAGGGTGAGGAGGGGGGCTTGGAGCTTAAGTCCACCACGCTGCTCCACTGCGGGTTGGGAACTGTAACGACCGCCATCTATTGACAGCGTCCGGGACCGACTGCTTAACGTGCCCTCCGAAGCACGGTGTCAGTGATATTGTGTACTTAAGTCAGAAAAACTCATTGATACACGCCCGGATTCGAACCTTGGCCCTATGGGGCCTTATAAATTTGAGACAGGTTCGTTGCTCTGGGCTATCACGACACCCATAACCTTTTTGGATAACTTTGAGATTTTTCGACCGATCTACTTGAAATTTTCTATACGTTTTTTGTGCAATAAAAATTGCGTTGAATGCCGTCAAAAAAATGAAAATCGAACGACGCGTTCAAAAAATATCGCAGTTTATAAATTTCCCAAAAAGTGTTTTTAACATAAATTTGAGAGTTTACGACCAATCGATTTTTGACTTAATGCAAAAAATTTATGCTTACGAAATTGCATAGAATGCCGTAAATTGCACTGAAATCAAACGAAGCGTTCAAAAGATATCGCAGTTCAAAAGTTTCCAAAATAAAGTTTTCTTTGAATATGTTAGTTCTTTAAGCTCAATAACCTGGTTTTTGAGCTTGAAGAACGCAAGTTTATAGAAATTCACGGAAAAGTTTCACGGATGGCCTGCAGGGTCAACCGATTTTCAGTCTTGTTTTATAATCTCCAATAGGCACGGTTCTTTGATGCCTCACACCTTAGAATAAAAACGTGAATATAGATTTTATCACTATGTCTTTATATTTCGTTCCTGCACAAGTTTTCACTGTGGTTTGCATAATGTCACTTTTGAGATTACTTCGAGATCATTTTCAATTCATTGCTTTTCGTGTCACCCTTCAAATAGATCAGTACCTACTAAAGGGTGATATGGAAAGTGACCCAGGTGATCTCGAAGTATTTTTAAAGGTGGGATATAATATCGCTTGCCGCCTACTTTTCATTTGTTTACATTACATAAATTTATTTTTCGAGGGATGGTGCTGTCGGTCCGTTTAAATAATAAACTCGAGGGCGGTTCAACTATCCGGTCGGTTACCTATCAGTATTTAGGACGTTCCACAGACAATATGTCGCCGGAAAGTCGTAGAACAGACGACGTGTACCTCAAGCAGTGTACGAATTAAAGTATTTTATACCAACTGAAAGGTTGAAGACCAACGCTTCATCTTTAATTAAAAAAAGAGGATTCGATATCCCGGCCTCTCTATTTTAGGCACGAGAAGCACACTCGTACATTATTCGCAAGTTATAATAAAAACCATACTACGATTATCTAAATGCTTTATAAATGATTTTGTCGAGTCCTTTTTGTTGATAGAAATATAAATGTTTTACCACGAACTCTCTTATTTTTATTTATTGTAATTTTAATGTACTTATTTGAAAATTCTGTCATAATCAAAAAATAAAGACACATTTTAACTATTCTACGTCTAAATAAACGTTTCTAAATTGGACAGATAGAGATTTGCCCCGATAAACGATTAGAGAGCCAAATCGACAGCTTCCTTTCTGAACGAATGAATTTAAGAGATATTGATGTATCGGTATATAAACCACCATGAAACACCTGACGTCGCCAACTCCTAGAAGGCTGACAGGGAACTCTTCAGCAGAGCGCATCGATAGGACAGCCGATTGAGTCACGGCAGGCGCTACCCGCCGCATGTATTTTTCTACCACAGAATAAGATATACATTTACTTGATCTGAAATTGAAGTAGGATTTTCAGTAATAAAGACAGCAGCGTACGGTGGAAACTCGCCGCAATGGGAAAAGTTACGCAATAAGAGAGTCAAAGTTGAGACACTTTTCCGTCACCGCGGGCACGCCGTTGTTTCAGCGCGAGATTTATGACCGAGGGCGCCTCCACGGCCACCCCCGGCCCGATGAGTTAGTGTGAGGTAGTACTGTCTGCGAAGGCCCGTTCCTATTCAACCTTTACTTAGCCTGAAAATGGCACTTTTAATAGATGTCACGCTCCTGGCGAAAGTGTGCGAGAACACTGCAGAATGTTTAAAGTCCAACTTATGAAGAAACTTTCAATTGCATTATTAGATAAATATTTAAATGGTGTATATTTAATGTATATTTAATGTATAATGACCTTATTTATGAAATTCCTTGGGAATTTCATAAATAAGGTCGATTACAAACATGTTAATTCCTCTTCAAATTATTCGAATTGGACCTTAATCGTTTAGAAGTTACGACGGGTATAAAGAAAAATGACATGCATGTTGTGAGTGAACAGCCCTGTGCTTATTCCATTAGTTCTAATACTTTTGCTTAAACTTATAGGTATTGTTGTACTACAGCCAATGATGGATACACATTTTATGATTTTAACTGCACTATATTTAACGACCGCCATTAAAATAAACAAAATTAAAAAGTATTTTCATTTAGATATCGAGTTGTATAGAGTAGATGGATGCGCGTGTAAGGGTGTGTGGGTATGTGGAGTGTGTATTTGTGTTTGTTTCATAACTTAAATTACCACGTGTTTGCAACTTCTTCAGTCGGTAACTCTTATAATCTCACGCTTAAAGGTGATTTTATCATTGTGAAAAATTACTACTTTCGTAAATTAGTTAACTATAGATACATTTTTTTTTGTTGTAAATTAAAAACAATTCAATATTTGTTCTAATTTAAACTTCTAATTTACTTTTTTAAATTTTGTACTAATTTATCTTTTATTTACCCGTGCGAAGCCGGCACAGGTCGCTAGTTTATCATTATTTTCATACAAACTAAGATTATTTTGTAAAGTGACACCAACAACATTGGCATTTATTCTTAAATAGGTACGTGAATGACAAAAATTTTGCCACAATATAAATAGAATGTACATGTAAATGAATTCTCAGTGGCCACCAGTGATGGCGACAGGTAATGGTGGCCAACGGGAATAATCATAAATAATAACGCATTGTCAGTTTTTAATTATTTTAAAAGCCACGAAAATTCAGACATATGAGCCTTTCCGATGACATTTCCATGTTCGAGCAAAAAATATTTTTACAATCTTTCCCGCTTTTATGCGTATGGGGGAGCTTCCTGTTACACGTTTACACTCTTATTATAATTAATAAATTATATTATTAGAAGAAACGAAACACGCCTTTGCTGACTTCGTTTCTTCTATGATTTCATCATACTATTAAAATGTTTTTAAAATATTGTTAATGCATGTAACATCCTAATATTTCCGTAGCTTATTTGGTAGGTATACGGCTAGACCACAAAACCAAACAGGGGTAGGTAAGTATCTACTTCAATTGAACCACTTGAATTAATTCCTAAACTTATCTCTTATTTTCTATTACCATTATTCATAGTTCATTTAGTATTTATTATTATTTACACTTATTTATTTATACTATATTTTACATTCTGTCTGCATTTCGCCCGTGTGAACTACACATTTGTAAAGTAAGGCGATATTCCAGGATATTATGACATTCTAAAAGAATCTTAAACAACGTGAATCACTTTTTTAACAAAGGGTATCGTTATTTTTATTATTTATTACTTTTTTAAATTAATATCAACTAAGAGCAAAATATTGTTGATACCTAGTAAAGCAATAAACTGCATCAAAATCAGCTTAGCAGTTTTAAAAGAAAC
Source organism: Luffia ferchaultella (assembly GCA_949709985.1). Classification (NCBI taxonomy): domain Eukaryota; kingdom Metazoa; phylum Arthropoda; class Insecta; order Lepidoptera; family Psychidae; genus Luffia; species Luffia ferchaultella. The sequence continues at coordinate 203,895 of OX453249.1, read as the reverse complement.
AGCAAAACTTATGTAATAAATTGCTCTTCAGCACTGTGATAGCTCTTCAGTGCTACTTACTTATACTATACCTAACACAAAAAATCGAAATCAGTGCAGCCGTTTTAAAGCACAGAACTTCTGCAACTCCCCCTGATGGCCCATTACCGCAATATGTTTCCAAGAACTGTTCTAAAATGATTCCTATGTAATACAAAAACTACATTAAAAACATATCTAATGCAGCTCCCCCTGGTGGCCAGCGACCGTAAAACATAACATCCGCGAATGGAAATCGCCAATGTGTCTATAAAAGTTTTCACTTTAAAAATTACTAAAACCCGTTTAATAGTTTTAATTTATACACTTACAAAACACACACAGACATACGCATATAATTAATTTTATATATTAGTATAAATAGTCATTGTCAGTGTTTCTATTATATATACTACTGTTACTATTTACTATTTACCTACTCTTACTATAGCTAATAAAATTTATCAAAAGAAGAAAAACGTATACGAAGTAATTCTATTCATTTACTGGTTTCTAGTATATCTAGTATCCCAGACAACAATGTTATTATTACCTGGGATGCGGATCTTAAAAACGCAATAAAACATCAAGAATAATATCACAATATAATTACTTCATTTGTACTTAAATACCTACTCGGAAAACGTTAAGCGTTTGAAATGATTTATTTTGTGGACTAGATCTGCCACATTCCCAACATTCGTATGGATGTGATGATGCGAGACCAAGTTGGACCGACACAGCGATGAAATAGGCAATTATTTTATAGCATCGTTCACAAACTTTCATTTCAGACTTATCCATGAAATAAAATGTTCATCTACTAAAGTTTTATGTCCACTAAACTTAATACTACTGTCTTCAAAGTGGAGAAAGCTTACCGGTGGCGAAACGAAGTCAGTTCTTTAGCATGAAACTTTTGACGTAGCAGGGCACGGCGGCGCGGGACGGGATGGAATAACGTGGTAAAGGCGGACAGAAAGGGAAACGCTTGGCCCAAAGCGACCACCCGCGGCGCGGCCACGACCCTACTGCGGCGACGCCCGCCCTGGCTCGGCGGGTGCGAGGCACCTTCGCTTCGCCGCCTCTGCCCTACAAGGTAAACGGACTCGTACCATAACCTATTCAGTAATAAAAATAACACATCTTACACACGACCATCTAATCCCAAACTAAGTAGAGCCTGTATTATGGGTACTAGACAAGTGATTTGATGTTTTGAAGTAATCACTGTGAAGTAGAATATTGTGTGGCGCATGCACATCTAAAATTCATTAGTAGTGTAATATTGGGGAGTCTGGCTCACTTGTTAGTGAAACAGCTTCCCCAATATTTTTTGAGGGGAACAAAATTTCATTAAATGTTAAGTGAAACCAGGCTCCCAATCATTTTGAGGTGAAAGAAGTTTTATAAAACTTAAACTCACCGCACACGTTAATTTCGTGTGCACCGCAGATAATTTCTAAGCGTGTAAATTTATGCTCCGACAACCGACAACTCTAAACACATGACAAGTTTCATCAGCAACAAAATTTTCACTCTAGAATATCTTACTTTAAGTCAGAGTGACAACACGACTTAGTCACAGAACTTTCGTCTTCTGAATGAAACGTTTTTTGCATCTAAAACAGAGCGTATGTTATTAAATCTACACCTAATCTAAATCAAAAACAAGATAAATCCGTTTAGCATATATTATTGAATTTTACTTTATGCACGTTTTTTTTATTTTATTTATTTTAATATATTATTTCGAACAATATTAGGACATGAAATGAAATATATTTTCACTAGAACTACAATAATTTTTCACAGCCTTTTCTCGTAAAAATTGCTTAATTATTTAAAACTATAATTTAGGTATTAACTTTCATGTTTTCTTACTCAAGTTATATTATTGCTGCAATATTATTTTCAATTTAAACTTTAAAAAGAATATTATTTTGAAATACAGATATAACCCTTTTCCAAGCAGGTTAAAATACTTCCATACTTTCATAAAAAGTAACGGGACCTTTGTTACGAACCACAAACAGTCCATCTTTTGTTCTAACGGATACACGTGTTAACTTGTGCACTGAACAACGTTTTAACTGCGTTTGAGAAGTTAAAATTTTATTGTTTTGAAGATTCTTTACAATGAAAATGAATAATGAACTAACTAACTACAATAGAAAAACAATGACGTTCAAATAATTGCTTATTGCGTTCAAATAAATACTTGTATGTACAGAAACTTTTAAGAAGATTTTTTTTTTGTAAGTATTGCGTAATTACTGTAAGTGATCCTGTTTTTTATTTATTACAGAAACCTTCCAACTATATTAGATTCTGACGAGGAAACATCAGCTCCAAGCACATCTAAGGTTTTGAAACGCAAATCATCAAATATATATATAAAGAAAACACGTCGATCTGATGCGTGACGACAGTGATACGGAAATTTCAGTGCAGAAATCGGAACTATCCGGTACATTATGGAAGCGAGTTGCTAATGGAATGACAAAACAGACTGAAAACAATGTGAATGGAGATTTCTTTTTGGAATTAAAACTTTACTATACATTCGAAATCGAGAAATTACCTTATGACACTCGCTGGAAATACGAAAATTAAGTGGCAGCGAGAATCCGCTGACTTCAAGCATTTTCAATGTCTTAGAAATTCGCAAAACCTAAAGCACAGTTCATTCCTGAAAAGAAAAAGTAATCATCTAGCGAACATCATCTAGGAACAAACAAATGTAATACTTAATCACTATTTCTCTACTTTCCCACTTTTTTGTAGGTATTCCTCAGTAATCAGTGAATTTAATTACAGATAAAATTAAATTTCGAGGTTTTAGTATAAATTAACGGACAATGCTTACAAAGTAAATATCATATAACTGGTTTACTTACGGTCTTGTATCATAACTTTTTTTTTACTTTGGATGAAATCTGTTAAACTACATATTTTAATTTTATTGTTGTGCACTACGGCATTTTATTAACATGGCGAATAAACTATATTGTAATATTTGTGGTATAAATGTTACAAAGAAAATATATTACGCACATCTTAGAACAAACGTACATAAAAAAATTGATTGTTACAAAGTCACATTCAAAATGTACGACTTCTAAATTCAGCATTCAAAAACAGACTTCTTTTAGAATAGATGGTATTCATGATAGATATTTAGTTCCAGAAGATTTTTTAAATGATGTACGGGTTTCAGTGAAAAAATTAATTAAATATATTCTTCACCAACATAACAGCTGTAAAATTAACTTTGAACTGTTTTGTTATTATTCTTTACCACACCAAATAAAGACCGAGTTGAAATCATTTACAGTGAAGTATAAAATTTTTTATCACAATACTGATATCAATGAATATTATAACCATATTAAAGCTACACTCATTCGAAAATGTAACAAATTTCAATTAAAATATTCTAGTTGGTTTATTTCCAGTAGAGATGAAACGGATATCCGGTGACTATCCGGTATCCGGCCTATCCGGCCCAAAGATGGATGGCAAGTTCGTACCTTGGATTGTGAAATTATGAAACCTTTACCAATAGTTAGACGTTTGATTGTTTGATTTTGAAAATTCCTAGATGTGGCACTGAAAAATATTAAGTCATGTTTAGGTTTTTTACTGCATTAACACAAAAACAATAGAATCTAGTGTGGTATTTGACAGATAATATGAAGTTTACAGTGTTGCGGATAAAGAACTTCTCCTCGGACATTTTAGTACCTAATTATCTAATCAGGGTCAAGTTTTACAGGTAAATTAGTAAGCTATATGTTCTTTAACTAGTGTCTTTAACACAAAGAAATTTTTGTTATAATTTCACAACTTAAAATAAATTCAGGTACACCACATGTATGGGGACTCGCCGTTGTTATTTACTATCCGGCACACGGCCGGATAGTAACTCAATATCCGGCTGATACCGGATATACATAAATTTCCTAAAAAAATCCTTTAAAACGTACATAAAATAAGATAACAGCTCGCAATTATGATTACTTTTATTAAAAGCGGTAATAAGAGAAAAAAACACAAGTTATAATACAACTTTTTCAAAAAATTAAATAAACTTAAAAGTTTGAGGTTTGAAGTGTCTGTCTGTTCCGGCTAATCTCCGAAACGGCTGAACCGATTTCAATGAAACTTTGCAGACGTGCAAAGGGCATTACCGCGGGTGACATAGGCTACTTTTTGTCTGTCTGTCTGTCTGTCTGTTTGAGTTGATCTCCGAAACGGCTGAACTGATTTCAATGAAACTTGGCAGGCGTGCAGAGGGTATTATCAAGGGTGACATAGGTTGCTTTTTGTCTGTCTGTCTGTCCATCTGTCTGTCTGTGTGAGCTGATCTCAGAAACGGCTTAACCGATTTCAATGAAACTTGGCAGACGTGCAGAGGGTATTATCAGGGGTGACATAGGCTGCCTTTTTATCTGTCTATCTGTCTCTCTGTTCCGGCTAAACTCCAAAACGACTAAAGCGATTTCAATGAAGCTTTGCAGACGTATCTATGTGACTACGTGACTAAATATTTAAATGCATATATTTTCGAAACCATCAATCGCAGACCTATCGTGTTGGTACTCAAACTTGATGTTTTGACGAGATCTATAAGAACACGTGACCAAATTTTTAAAAGCTGATATTTTCGAAACCATCAATCGCAGACCTATCGTGTTGGTACTCAAACTTCATGTTTTGACTAGATCTATGTGACCACGTGACCCAATTTTTAAATGCTTATACTTTCGAAACCATCAATTCCAGACCTATCGTGTTGGTACTCAAAATTGATGTTTTGACGAGATCTATGTGACCACGTGACCACTTTTTTAAATGCATATATTGTCAAAACCATCAATCGCAGAACTATCGTGTTGGTACTCAAACTTGATGTTTGTGACGAGATCTATGTGACCACGTGACCAAATTTTTAAAGCTTATATTTTCGAAACTATCAATCGCAGACCTATTGTGTTGGTACTCAAACTTAATATTTTGACGAAATCTATGTGACACGTGTCCAAATTTTTAAAAGCTTATATTTTCGAAACTATCAATCGCAGACCTATTGTGTTGGTACTCAAACTTAATATTTTGACGAGATCTATGCGACCACGTGACCACTTTTTTAAATGCATATATTGTCAAAACCATCAATCGCAGAACTATCGTGTTGGTACTCAAACTTGATGTTTGTGACGAGATCTATGTGACCACGTGACCAAATTTTTAAAGCTTATATTTTCGAAACTATCAATCGCAGACCTATTGTGTTGGTACTCAAACTTAATATTTTGACGAAATCTATGTGACACGTGACCAAATTTTTAAAAGCTTATATTTTCGAAACTATCAATCGCAGACCTATCGTGTTGGTACTCAAACTTGATGTTTTGGCGAGATATATAATATGTGACCGCGTGACCAAATTTTTAAAAGCTTATGTTTTTGAAACCATTAATCGCAGACCTATCGTGTTGGCACTTAAACTAGAAGTTTTGATGATGATGACTTCAATAAAAAGATTTTCAGGAGTGACATACAATAATTTTTGGTTGTCTGTCTGTTCGTTTGTCTGTTTGTTTAAACTGATCTCCGAAAGGGATAAATTGATTTCAATGAAATTTTACACATGTGATTAGCAGATTGTCAGGAGTGACATACAATGCTTTTTGTTTGGCTGTCTGGCCGTCTCTCTGTCTGTTCGAGCTAAACTCTAAAACATTTATACCAATTTCAATGAAACTTCGCGTACATGAACAGACGGGTGTGAGGAGTGACATACGCTACTTTTTGTTTGTCTGTCTGTCTGTCTATATGTATGTTCGAGCTAAACTTTTAAAGATTTTAATGAAACGATGCAGACATTAAAAATAGGTTGTCAGGAGTATTATAGGTAACTTTTTGTCCGTGTGGTTGTCTGTCTTTTTGTTCCGGCTAATCTCTAAAATAACTAAACCATTTCTATGAATCGTCGCAGACATAAAAAGGAGGTTATCAGGAATGACATAAGTTGGTTTTTGTCTGTGTGTTTGTGTGTCTGTTTGTTAGGGCTTATCATCGAAACGGCTGATCAGATTTTACTGAAATTTTGCAAACATAGTGTGTTGTCAGAAGTGAAAAGCATTTTTTTTATATACATATAAAAAATTGTAGTGTCTGTTAGTATGTCTGTCTGTTCCGGTTAATCTCCAAACGGCTGACTGTTTTTGGGACCGACTTTGGGAATAGCTATTCTTCATGCTAAAATAGCTAAGTATATGGATTTTTATGAAGTTAGATTTAGAGATTTCTTAGGTAGTTAAGTTTCAGAATGTCCAGAAAGTGTTACAATGTTTTTGCGCGTCACGTTCCTGTAACTGTCCCGGTACAACTATGTAGTCCACGCGAGCGAAGCCCGCGGGCGGAAAGCTGTGTTAAAATAAAATAAAGTAATTAATAGCATATTAGGTACATAAGGCATTACTAACAAAATGAATGTATTACTAACATAGCTTAAGGCTGTTGTCACTAATAAACATACCTATCTTTGTAATTTAAATATTTGATATTAAAAAAAATAACTTAAAAATAAAATAAATAGCGTAAGCGTGAGTCCGTGAAATATAACTGAGCCCCATATATTATACACTTAGATCTCACTGAAGACGTATGTGTAAATAACACCGCCCAAACATAGAAGGCCAATAATTATTGTATAAATCATATAAAATAAAGTTTTTTTTTCTATTCTATTCAAAGAAAACGTTACTTTGGAATTTTTTAACTGCGATATCTTTTGAACTCTTCATTTGATTTCAATGCAGTTTACGGCATTCTATGCAATTTTGTAAGCACAAAACTTTTGTTTAAAGTAAAAAATCGATTGATCTTAAAATCTCAATGTTATGTTAAAAAAATACGTTTTTGGAAAGTTGTGAACTGCGATATCTTTTGAACACGTCGTTCGATTCTGATAGTTTTGGCGGCACTCGACTTAGTTTTTTATGTTCAAAAAACGTATATAAGGTTTCAAGTAGATCGGTTGGAAAATCTCAAAGTTATTTTAAAAAAACGTTAAAAAATTGAGGTTTATTTTTTGAATATTTTTTTAACAACTCGACCGATTGACTTCAAAATCTAATCAGATCTAAGTCATTATGAATCCTTTTTTTATTTTTGGGTCAATCCTCAAGATATGTAAAAGACTGTTCGTCTCTAATAAATAAAAAAATTAAAAAAATAAAAATAAAGATATCGTACGACAAAAAAAGTTATATACACACATACGGGCGTCCAGCCGAAAATGGTCAGAATGGCTTCCCAGGACCTCAAAACGTGGAGATCTAATGAAAACTCGATTTTCGAAAATCGGACCCAAATCAATAACTTCCCTTGGATAGCGGGAAGTTAAAAAAAAAAACAATTTAACTGAAGCCTTGTGACTTCTCATTTGCATTTAACAGTCCACCGCTTTTAGGTGTATTATAAGTAAAAAGGAGTATCCAAACTGGTCCAATGCTTTTATTTAAATACACAAACTTACAACTTCTTCAGACGTACATGAATAAGATGGATAAGGAAATAATATAAACAGCACAATACAATTTGTAAGGTTTTTTTATTATTATAAATATTATTTATTATACTATTATAAACACATTATAAGACATACAAGGAGTAAGATGGTGGTGCTACGGGTGCTCACACATCGGAAAGCAGTGCGAGTAGACGCGCAGGGTGTAAGTGGGCGTGAGCAGTGCGCGCGGCCGCCGCTGCCGCCGCCGCCGCCGTCTCGGGCCAACGATGAGTGGCCAGGGCCAGCGCTGCCGTGAGTGCGCAGAGTGCCGCTGCCAGCGCCAAAGCGGGAGGCGCACGTCGTTCCGGGTACACAGACAATGCGTGGTGCGCCGCTAGCAGCTCGCGGTCGGCGCACTCGGTGCACGCAGGATACGGATAGAAAAGATGGCCGCGCTCGAGCGGCGCAGGCAATGCACGAAAAGCACCACGCCACGTGGCAGCCAACAGCCGTAGCGCACCGTCTGCCGCCTTCCAGTGCTGCAGATGGAAGAAGGCGTACGCGACGGCCTCGGAGTCGCCACGTTTGAGCACGTGCTCGGGCGGCAACGCCAATGGGCGTAGTTCGAGTAGATATTCAGGAACGTGAGGGTTGAACTCGACGGCGCGGTGCACAGCCTCGACGGCAGCCAGCTCGAGCGCGGAGGCAGGCGGCGGTGGTGCAGCAGGCGCTGGTCCACCTTCGCGGCGCCACCACGCATCCGGCGGCGCTCGCTCGGCGGCAGCACGCGCACGCAGCAGCGCCGCCGTGTAGCAGATACACGCCGATTTTGGCAGACTGATATCGTCATATCGCGCCAACACAGCCTGGAATATTTTTCAATAATAATGTATTTACTAGGAAAACCAACAGCTGTATTATTTTAGAGTAACAATGGACTAAAATATCATATATTTTCATTGCAAGTCAGTTTAAAGGGGGTGGTGGGAGGGTTAGTGTGGGGGAGGGGAGTGAAAGGGCTTGTGCGAAAACCGGGGCGGTATGTTATAAGACATATGTGTGAAGTGGTAATGCAAGTGGGAAAGAATTAGTACAAAATTATACAGAACAGAGAGACGGAAGCAGAAGTTAGATGTCAGTAGAGTGTGAGAGGGAATAAGATCAGTGGTGAGAGTGGACAACAACTACAAGGGCATAACGTCTGTACACGTCTGTACGTCTGGACGCGGAAGCTAGTATTAATATATTGAAGCCTTTTTTAAAAGTGTTTTTTAATTTGCGGTAACTAAAATTTTTTCAGGATTTTCCACCTTGTGGTTGAAAAGTTAAAGGAGCGGGGAGGACATTCTTCTTAGGCATTATTGTGACTATATATGGTGACCTACGCTGACATTTTGTTTGTACTTTTGGTACACCATTGTAGTGGTTCATAAACCACATTCACCTTCCTTTTATCTATGTAGTGTCAATAGTGTCTGAGTAAAACGGCAATGACAGATGGATCATAAGTGTTCCATTTTTGGCATTTGACTATGGAGCCCCAAATATTTGGAAAAGATATTTGTAGTCTTTAGATTCATGACCATTATCTTAGTAGTCACAAATCTTAAGTGAATTTAATTTATTTATAATTATATATTATTCTTGTTAATGAAAAATAGGACTGTTTAAAATGTCACAAATAAAAAAAAGAACATGTAAACATAATATTCAGACATACATAGTTGGATGATATTAACTCCTACAATCTTGAGAAAATTCTTGAGGTTTTGTTACTGTGTGTTTAAATTATTCATTTGCCTTGCCCCACGCATACCTAAGGTGTACTCTCGCTGTGCCTTACAATCTATAATGTAGCATATTAGTTTGGAAATTGGGGAATTGGGCGAAATATTCCACAACTAAGCGGACTGATCGCACGCCTGCATCAGCTGGCATCCCCGAAGATAAATAATAATGATAGTAATCATATCAGTTTCAATTAAATTATAATCTTCAAACATTGCCGAATCTGTGCAGAATCGATCACTTTGATCTGGAACTACTGCAAAAAGTCTTGAATATTTTAAAGGGGCATTATCGTCCCCAAGAGCCAACACAAGACATTGGTTATTTAAACTTTAGCATATACAAAATAATTATTTATTAGGAAAACCAACCGCTGTAATATATGTATGGGTCATGTAGTAATAAAATTCTTACTTCTCAAAATAAACTTTTCTAAACATTTTCTTTATACTAAAGAACTCCATTCAACATTAATTTTCTTCTTACTGTGATGATACCGTATTACATAGAACCATTCTATTATTATCTATTTAAATGGGCAAGTTTCATCAAAAGTAACGTTCAAACAAACTTGTGAACACAATGTGCAGTTTTATAGGTAGGTATGTATCCAAATGCAATGCAACGGATTACTTTATGCCATGTACTGGGAAGATAATATTTCTAATATTAGTTTTGATATATAGCCTTCACCAAGATAATTTTAAATCCGATCTACCAAATTATATGTCTACTAAACCAAAATCACTTCAAAAATATACCTGCACATCTGCATAGGCTCGTTGCGCAAGAAGCACTTCGATAAGATTCTCGTGGGTGGCGAGAGGCAATAGCGCGGGTGGCGCGTCGCGGGCCAGCTCGCGGAATAGGCGTGTCGCCTCACGTAAGCGACCTAACCGTCGCGCACACATAGCCAGGCGACGTCTCACGTGCGCGAGCACTGCTGCATCCCGGCGCGCCGCTTCGGCAGGCCCGCCGCCGCCCAGTGCTGCCGCTGACGCACGGGCTGCCGCCTCAGCGGCACGTAGCGCTGCTCGTAAAGCTCGCTCTGCCTCTTCCACTGTAGGTGCGTCCTCCTCGGCCAGCAGTAGCAAGGCGGGCGCACAATCGGGACGCGCTGTAAGTGCTCGACGCGCAGCAGCTACGCGTGCTGCCGGCGACCGCTCGCGCCAAGCGCGTGCCATCACTTCGTGCTCAGGCCGGCCCGCATCGGTTTCACACGTAAACAGCGTTTGATGTTCTTGCGCTGACAGATTCATATCGTAATAGGTGAGTGGTTCCTTGCCTGTGGCCCAATAAAAGCGTTGGTACTCGGCACCGCGTAGCAAATTCATGGGGTTACGCCAGACTTTGCACTCGGGTGCAGGCTGTGGCGAAACAGAGGCTGCCTCGCTTTCCGCGTTTGCCGCACTGCCTCCGCCCAGCCACGGCGACAGGTGCGACAGCGACACCTGCTCAATGAACGATGTGCCGTATTTACGAAAATACCACCATTCAAAGATCAGGATCAGCCCCGAGATCAACGATGACGTGCCCGTCAGTGCCACGTAGAACTTGGGAGTAAGAGTTGTCAGGAAAACGCTCGTGTCCCACATCTTGGCGCCGGACTTGTTTCTCCCTCAACAAAGGCCTTGTGAGCAGTCTCAAGTGTAATAAACGATACACCTATAGTGAACCCAAACAAAATTAAATGACATGACAGACGTACCTATACAGTATCGAGAAATTTCATTTTCTCTATACACTTTGTCCACAATCTCGTTAAAATGGCAATCAGCGCTTGTCCACAAAATTCATCACAGCAAATTCATTGAGTAGGTCGGCATCACATCACTGGCAAATAAAATATTTAAATATGCCACACACTATAACTAACCATGTTCCAATTTCTATATATGTTATCCGACCAGCTATATATATATATATATCATTCCAAGAAGTGATCATGGAGTATTACTTGCAACAAAAGAAAATTTGTTAGTTTTTTTGTAACCAATGTAATAAGGTCTGGCCCAAAACAATTTAAACTTCCCAACACTTCCATTATGGGCTCAGCTCCAGGCCCAGGCAACTTGTTCGCCGCGGTCATGGACATACCTACGGGGGCCAGGAGAAGTGATACCAGTTACTGTGTGCCAACTTTTCTTTTTTATTGTAGCAACATTATTTGCCAATGATACCAGAAACACAATTATCCTATGTTTTCAAGATTTTTTTCCCAAGATTATCGCAGCAGAATGTATATGGAATAACTGTAACAAAAGTGTTTTATTCGACTATGATCAATTCATAAACTATGCGCGTGCAGTGAGCAAATTAAATAAGAATTTAACAAAATCATTGTGTGAAATATTTGTACGAACTCTTTAATTAAACTGTTGATTATTGTCCCATTCCTCAAATAAATTACCTATTTTGTAATTAAAATCGCATATTCTTAAAAAAAATGTAGTAGAATTTATTTAAAAAATTTGGGAATGGTCAATTCGATAGGATCACTTTTTATAGTATAGGTACCTTTTTTGTTTTATATCCAAAATATGGTTAAAAATTTAAAAAAAAGAATTAGTTCTTTTGATTTTTTAAAAAGGTGATTGACTGAACGAAACCTGACGACCAAATGACGACATATTAACAAATCCATAAAGAGTATAGAGTTGAAATAGATTTCTAGTCACTGATTTACGACTGCTTGATTAAGATTTTTTTCGGAATGGCGCATGTGAAGTTTAGGTCATTTTGATAAAAAGTTTGTATTAACTGTAAAGGGTTGCCTTCTTTTAATAAACCATTCAAAGCATAATGTGCAGAAACATTAACATATTATACCAATATGTTTCCAATTGATCATAAAAACTGTACGTTAGAAAATATGGTGTTACCCTTACCCAGTCACTTTTATGAAACATGAATTAAAAAATTATGAGTGTATTATAACGAAATTGAATTATACAAGTAATAAGACAGTTTCCATAATACTTTGCTCTATTTAACGAACTCAAGTTGAATGGAAATTAATCTTAACAGCGCCATCTAGTTCCAAAGTAAGCAAGTTTTTGCTTGTATTATGGGCACTAGACAACTGATACACACGCTTAATATTCTTTGCAGTATATACATACATAGATATTTTGCACTCAGACACCAAACAGATAGACATGTTGATGCACACAAATATTAGGCTCGGGCGGGAGTTGAATCTGTGACCTTTGGTTCTGCGATTAAGGTCTCTAACCACTCGGCCAATAAGTCAGTCAATGTTTTTTATCGTCTAACAAAATGACTTAATTTTTTTCGGACGCTTATGGTGTAATCCACATTTCCTACCTCCAGAAATGAAAAACTCTCAACAGCGAATGTTATTTCGATTTGTGAACCGTTTTCATAAAATATTTATGGAAACACTACGGCATTTCACGAAGAAACAAATTATCTTTTACGTTCCACCAGGACAATGCACAAGTACAACATTTTTCGAGATTACCTTATCATCAAATTGTGTATTATATTAGACCTTTTATTACAACTGCTAAATCACAAAAATATTTACCGAAATAGGTTCAGTAGTTTTTGTGTTTATTATCGTGTTTATACAAATAGATGAAAATTCCCAAAATGATTGTTATAAGCATCGTCTACCCACACATAATAATAATAACGTCTACATCACAACAACCTCTTGGCCCTAAACTAAGCATTAACTTGTGTTTTAGGTACCAAACGAAGGCAACACATACATATAACAACTACTATTAAGACTAGTATTACCGGTACCAGTATCAATATTCATCATATAAATACTGACCCGACCTGGGACCTCCAGCTTCGTAGGCAGGGTCGCTACCCACTAGGATAAGCAGTCGTCATAACCCATAACAATTATTGTTTTGGAAAAATATCTTATGTACAGGGTTGACCATACGAATATGTTACAAATTTATTTATAAATTTTTCATTACATAACTATATAGTAAGATAATAATGATTTTTTATTAGTAAAATTATAACAAAATATTTTATTTGGTGTTTTACATAACTAAAAATTCTCACAGTTATTCAGTACTGATATTATTATTCGTAATCATATAATCCATCTAAATAACATATAATATCAATTTGCGATCTGAATCTCTTAAACTAGGTAAGAATTGTAACTATAGAAATTCTACCTCAAATACATGAAAATATTATTGCACATTACTACATGGTAACACTGCAAGTTTAGCTGATTATTCAGTTATGTATGGGGGCCAGTGGGGGCTAATCATTTTACGTCAAAAATAAGTGTGTGTGCGTGTGTGTGTTTAGATGTAGGAGTGTAAGAGGCATGAGGTTTGTGATTGCTGACTATTAAATGGTTCTAGGGGCAACCAGTAGTTGGCGCTATTTTTGTCGTTTTTTCTCCCCATAGAGTTACATTTCTTCTTCCCGTAGGGAAGTATATATTGTTCTGTGCTCAGCTCAGCCCAGCTCAGTCAGCCTAGCTTGGCTTGCTCATTGCTGTTGATCACTGTTGATTGCTGTCATTTCAATAACTGTCAATAATGGTCAATAACACATTTTCCAATTTTCAGTGTGACCGTTTTTCAATCGAGACATGTGCTGCAACAGCTGGTCTGTGGCTGCAACTAAGGTTTGCCTGTGCTAAAATAAGCTAAAACGTATAGATATTTATGCCAAATGTAAGCTATGAAATGAAACATTATATTTTTTTAATTAAGTATGTTGTTTATTCCGAATCCTCAACCACTGAATGCTCATTATTAGAAATATTTATGTTTAGCATATCTTGCATCGGTATAAAATACCTACAAGATTTGCTCTGTGTGCGACCTTGTTTAACATGTAATGTAAATGACACGTATTCAGTAGTAATTACCAATTTATTTATCGTAATTGTGCCAAAATAAGCTAAAATTAATTAGCGTGCTAAAAGTATTCCAAGGAGGCAAAAAATGCTAAACCGGCACACAAATATGCTGAAAATGGTTACACTGCAGGGTACCTAGGTATGATTAGAAAATTCGATACAGAAAGGCACAAATTAAATAAGGGAGGGTATCCGAAGAGTATGATCATTATTTGAGGGCACCTACTAGACTCTATGCTTGCCTACTAGCATCACAGACTAGCATGCTAATAGCACAGAATATCCTACTAGTTGGGCACATGTTGGACACCATGGGCACCATCGAGACTACGACGCATGGACGTAATTTACCTACTACGTAGGTTCACGACTGTGCACTCCCGAAAAATGAAACCTTTGCGTTACGCATAAGATTTACTTTAAATTGTGAGCCGTAAGGAGGCAGAATGAGTATGTAGAAGGTCGGCGAGTCCTTTTGTCCCTTTCTAACACTTGAAATTAGAATAAAATATTTCATCTAGTAGGTTTATTATCGATTTAAATATATGAATACTCTTCTAATATCTATTTTCTGTGACTCCTGGTTTTTGATATGTCTTAGTATTCGAATGATAATATTTGTTACATTTTACAAGTTTATAAAAATTTTCAGTTATGTTTAAAAAGGATATCTTAATAATTTATAGTTTTATACTGGCAATTAAAACGAGAATTTGGAGTTTTGACGTATGTATTGTCAAAGTTAAAGTTTTTGACGTCATATTACTAAGGTGACCATAATATTTTCTTAAGTTAGTAGGAATTCTTTATGAAAATTAAAAAAAAATGGATAAAGGGTTCAAACCAGTTTTTTTGCAATGCTAATTTAAAATACTATGTTAAAAACAAAAATATTCTGATATAGTAAAAAATATGTTTAAATTTATAGAATAGCATGATACTTACGCACAAAAATACCAATGGAGCATAAGAAGAAAATTTTAAAATGTCTAATTACATGAGTACAAAAAGGAGTCAGCAGCAGGAATCAGTCCAGCGTAAGCAAATGTTTCAGCGTAGAATGATATAGAAACACATGGATAATAAAAAATACAAAGCAACATTCAATTTTGGATAGATGACCCACCGTAAACAAGACGATGATCATTCGACCGATCGCGGCATGTAGTACGATTTGTTTCCCATCACAAAATTGATTAGGGTTGTTACATAATATAGTATGCGATTCGTCTTATTATATGGATATCGGATGACGACGATGGATCAAAATGTTCACCGTCCCAAATGTGACCTAAAACGTTATCACGTTAGTACTACCATTAAAAGTGTTACTTTTGGTTTTATTAGTTAGTAAGCTAAAATCAACTTGTCAATTGAAATTACTGGGTTTGTGAAAATTTCTGCTGCATCAGTTTTTTGGTTTAATTTTTTTATAAAAAATTATTCATCATATCTCCGTAAAAAAACGGTTTTTTTAATTTCTGTATTTTATTTTTGTTTTGCTTAACATGCTTACATGTCAAATGCATTCTTTCTTCTTTTTTCCTTTTTTTTCGCGCTTCCTGCGTGTGTATTTTAGCATGCAGATGGCACATCTAGTTATCGATAAATTATAATTCATTAACTGACTGTCGTTTATTCACTTTTGAATATCGTCGAAATCTGTGTCGTGTACTTTTATGGTGCTTACAATAATTTATATTTTCTAGAATTTATAACGTAAATAAGTAATAACATAATAACACATACAATCACAACAACGTCTAGGTCCCAAACTAAGCATTAGCTTGTATTTTGGGTACCAAGCGAAGACACCACGTATACATATAACAACCAAGACCCGGTGCCAGTATTAATATTCATCATATAAATACTGACCCGACCTGGGATTCGAACCCGGGACCTCCAGCTTCGTAGGCAGGGTCACTGCCCACTAGGCTAAGCGGTCGCCAAGTAGTTCAAATATAATAATAGTTAGTAGGTAAGATTAATTATTTATTATTTCCTTGACTAATAATTTTCGTAATTAATGAATTCCGGTTTAATTCCGGGAATTTAAAACTTTTCTTCAAAACCATAATTTCTCGGATGACCTTTAAAAAAAGCAAATTTTCAGATTTAGTGATCTAGACACAGTGGCAGAGCAAAACCGATTGAAATAGAAATAGGGATGATGTTTTAATGTCTAGTGTCAAAAAATTACAACTAAAAATTGAAAATAAAAATATTAATACTCTCAGGTTATTATATGCTCAAACCAATTACTTTATATTTTTCACCTTTTGAATTTTATTTACAGATTTTGTAAAATCTGTTATATCTTTTAGTTGTACTTTTGGAATATGGAAATGTAATAGTTACGAGTATTTTATATTTTTTAATGCGCTACGAAGACAGTTTTAAGATTTTTTTGATATTATTGATATAGGTACCAGTATATTAAATGATTATGACACATTTTTAAAAACTTTCATTAATGTTAATTAATGTTCTTCAGAGCCTTCTGTCAATCCTTTTACACTTGCAGTTTGTGGGTGAGTTATACCCAAAAGGCATACAGCGCTCTGCGTGTCCAATACAATAATGCGTTCAGGGTGCTGATGCGGCTGCCGCGTTATTGTAGCGCGTCTGGAATGTTTGCGGAGGCGCGCGTAGACGGCTTTCATGCCGTCATGCGCAAACGTTGTGCCTCCATTCTGGCGCGGGTGCGTGGCGGCCGCAACACCATCCTGGACACTATCGCTGATAGATGGGACTCTCCATTTATAGCCTATTGGATACACCTGCATGTCAAATAATTAATTTATTGTTTAGTTTGTTAATATTTTATTTTATTGTACTGTTTAGTTTTAGTACTTGTTATGTAAATACTGTGTAAATATGTAAAATTACTATGGGGCTAGCACCTGAAAATAAATGATTATTATTATTATTAACTTTTATAACGTGTCTAAAGAGTGCCATAAGCTCAAAAGACTATCTTGCACCTAGTATATATTTATATACTAAAATAAATAAAGGGAAAATATTAATGTAATTTATATAATATAGTTGATGTTTTAGTTTTATTTTGCTCATACTCATGCAACACTGAAAATGTTATGTTCACATCACAGGTGGAGCGCTCAATTATGATCACACATACTGCACTGTGTCCAAAAACATTACGTACGTCCCGCGCCTGCCTCACTTCCCGCCCGCGTAATGTTGCTAGATCGGGATAAATTTTCTACTGTTTCTGGGATAATCATATAAAATCAGAAAAAAGGTGTTTAATAAAAATATTTACAGATAGGTATATTTAGGGTGCGTTTATATAACACAAATTATTTCTTGCGGGGCAGCCCTACGGTCGCCGCGTACTTGTGTTCATTTATAGTAAGTTTTAACTATTTTAGGTACTAGGCCAAAACTCACAACATTCAAATTTCCTTCAGGCGCCAGGTGTTTACTTGAGTTTAATGAGTTTTTTGGTACAATACGAGTATGATTATAGAAAGGAAGTAGCATGACCTTCTGACACAAGTGTTCTTCATTTAATAGAAAGTTACTCACAACAACATGAAATTCATACATACCATTTTAGTTGAATAAAGGAAACAAACATTAATTTTTTTATACTTATTACAATAAATAAAACCCGGCTTCAATAAGGTAAGTTTTTAAAAGTAAGGTTAAGTAAGTAAAGTTTTTATTAGGTACCCCTTTGTTGTGTAAGCTTTTTATAATATTTTCTTTTAGAATTTGAACTGATTTGCAGTATTTTACGTTTAAATAAATAATGTAGGCACCTAATTTCATATCTAAATCTTTTTCAATAACCGCCGTTTCTATGATTTTCACCATTTATGTGGTCATCATTTACAAGGAATATATTATTTTTTTCAATGAATTTCTTGAAAATTGAAAGAACGATTGCTAAACGTTCGATATTTGAACTTATAACAAAATCTTCATTTGAAATTTTTCGGGCATGTGCTTCTTGTAAGTAATAATATAATAATACGACATTCATGTAAGGGGCCGTCCATTAATCACGTGAGGCTTGAAAGGGGTGGGGGGGGGGGGAGGGGTTTGACAAAAATCACGAAATGTCACAAGGGGGGAGGGGGGTGTAGTAAGATATCACTTGTATTTATTTTTTTAAACGCGCAATTTTTAAATCGAAAAGCGGTGTGTAGTGTACATCATTCGTTTATTATTTTTATACCAATCAAAAACAACCTGCAATTTTTCTGTCTACATATTTTTATCATAGTGCTTAATTTCAGAATAAAATAAGATTATACTTTATACCCGTATTTAAGGTGATATTCTAAAAGATTCTAAAAATTTAAGAATTTTTGTAGATACTAATAATACACGTGATGTTGGGTGGGGGGTGGGAGGTAGTCTTAAACCTCACCATGTATTACCAAGGGGGTTCAAGCATTTTTTAACCCCCCCTGGGTTAAAACATGCTTATAAAAAGATCACGTGATTAATGGACGACCCCTAATTAAGATTTTGGGAAGGGAAATAAAGTCTGCCTTTATTTTTCAATCCATATCACAATCCATACCACACCTGAGGCCAATTGCTTCTACACAAAACGAACATTTTATTGATTTCGACAGGTAATAAGCAACAGTTCCCGATAATAACCTACGATATATTTTGACAGATAATGAAGCTGAGGCAATTCTAAGACAATAATTTTGCAATGCTACCATTATTTTCACTATTATAAATCATTATTGAGTAGCTTTCTCGTTGTATCACATAGAAAGTCCAAATCAGAAATATGGATATCACCAATTTCTGAGTTTGATCGTGTAGGCGATTGTGGCTGTGTATCCTGAAATGAAAAACTTTAAGTCTATCATAAAATGAAAAAGCAAAATGCTTAATCAAAAACAGAAAATCAAATGTAATCAATTAAACATAAAAATTTTAGGTAGGTAAGTGCCTACGCACATTTTCCGAAATCGAAGGTTCAGATGTTTCTATATGTGACTCAGACAATTGTGATGTCAATACCAAATGCCGAAATAGCACGCCATTATTAGATAATTCATATATTACTCCATTCACCAAAATTTAATTTTAATCGGAATGCATAGAAGATTCTTTGTATTTTCTAGAAAAAAATGAAATTTTTGGTATAATAGATACCGAATTTCCAGTCACTAGTTGTGAATGAGTTCCGCATTTATCAGTACGGTATTGGATTACCCACCAACCACCTACCCGCCATCAACCCGCATTGGTTCAGCATGGTGGATTAAGCTCCAAGCCTCCTCATCCCGAGGGGAGGCCTAAGCCCCTGTAGTGGGGTATTAAAGGGATGATGGAATGGAATGAAATTGGATTATTTTATAATATAATTATGACCTACATAATGAACAGGAAAGGTGCAATATGAATAATATTTAACTAATGTATCTTGACTAATTCTACCTTAGTCAGAATAGCTGATTTCTTTAGTTTTTTTAAACCACATTTCGTGTCACAAAAATATTGCTCGTCAAGGTGAATCGAACAAATTACGTTCCGCTCTGATGGTCTCAAAAACTTATCTAGCCGTGTTCTTTGTATGACTTTCATCCAATTCAATTTTCTTTGTTCTTTGTTGTTCACACAGGTGCTTTATTACTCAAACAATAGAGTATTCTAAACAGGTATTAAATAAAAAGTAGATAAAATTTTCGATGGAACTGGCAACACTCACAAAATGAACGCGCCATTTTTTAAGTCAATCACAATATGTAAAACAAATTCAATAATTAAATAAATCCACTTTTGAATACGTTACTTACAAGTGAAATGTGATCCCATCCGATTTCTTCGTAAGCCCAGCAGCATTTTTGCATGTAGGAACGACACAAGACAACATTTTAAAATTAAAATTGACACTTGTGCTGTACATTATAACGCGGTAAGTGCAACGGAGTGACTAATCGCAACAAAGTGAAACCACTCTATTTAAGAGTGGTTTTTGTTTCTTCAGTTTCACGCTTACAGGCGCCTTCTGTTTATTCTGAGGTTCACATATCTGATTGCAAATCTAGATTAAAGTAAATTGTTTTAAGTTGTGTTGTAAAATTAATCTATAAAATATCATCGATAAAGATGTCGATAACATAGACGCTCTATTTTTACTTCTCGTACTAGGTAACTTCCGATCGCTGGACTGCATATGTTAACCCCTCCCACACTTCGTCGCATTCCTCGCCCCGCATTATTGCGTTCAAAAATCAAAATTCCAGTTGATTAAGGTCCTACTGTCTCCGGAGACATAGCTGCATAGACGCTTCAAAATACGCCGTGTAGCTTGTGTAATCCAGCGTACTCGACTCTGTTCACGAGGCGTACTGCTAGCGTACGTTTGCAATCATTTGTGAGAATGTCGTTACGAACAAACGAACGAAGGCGTTATTTTGGCTTAGTACTACATTCGACACCGAACACGACGATTATATTGGGTGCATCCATATACAGAAAAAAATATCAACTGTAGATTGTTCGTAAGTAGTGGCAAGAGAATTAATAGAAGATGACAGAGCATTTCACTCATTCTGTAGAATGAGTAAAACTACTTATCAGAATTTACTGCAAATCGTTGCACCACTGTTAAAAAAACAATACACCAATATGCGTGAACTATCTGAACAAATTTCGCGGCCCTTGCCGACATTTTTATGAAAATAAACATGTGCGCCCACTCGAAGTAGGTACGCTCGGGCGTATGACATGCTGTGCAGCAGGCGTCATGAAGCCTGCATCTGCCTGACGCTGCCGCTCCGTCGACAGAGCTACATTGTTTTGTATGTAAGCTGCAAGCAGGCGTACACCAAGCATACTATAATGACGAATACGCGTCTATGAAGCTATGCCACCGTGGACAGTAGGTCTAATGCTTGTTCTGGTCATACCATTATATTATTCCTATTTCTATGACACTAGGCTTTGTTCTTCTATATTAGTAATATTTCTTTCTTTGTTATTTTTTGAATGAAAAACCGATATCTATCTATCTATATCTATGGTGATAACCGATTTATACGACTTTCAAAAAAACCAGTCTAGTCTGTGAGCGTCGTCTATGGAATATAACTTTGAATATAAGAATTATTTATTATACGTATTAATTAGAAAATAAATATTTGTTGTCGGCGTTATCAACGTTATCTCCGTCATCCATCTTCGTTACTGTCTGTGGCTGTCTGTGATAGTGTAGTTGGTAGTAAGTAAATGTCAATTTGTCAATGAGTATGTCATTTTTGAGTTTTGACTATCAATCGTTAAAATTACAGTCTATCTTTATGGGGTTGGGATAGTATAACTTGATATAGTTCAGATCATTGCAGAATACGAGTTTACGTAATCATTATTATTATTCGACTTGATTTGCTGCTTTAGGGTGCTGTAAGCAAAGCAGTTGAGGCACAGTGAGTGAAGCACACTATGCTGAACAAACTAGGCAAGCGACAGATGGAGCAGGCAGCGGCGTTCGCGTCGTCAGCAGCTGGCTTCGGGACTGCAGCTTTCCTGGGAATGCTGTACATGACAGACTGGAAGGTTATCGTCACCTACATCCCTTTCTACGGCAGCAAATTCCCCAAAGAAGAAAAGAAGGATGAATAGATCGTTACATGTGAATAAACCCTCTATTCCTTTGTATACTTTGATTTCCGTTACTGACACAGTGATGTAATAAAAAATTGTACCTTAGATTTGAAGTGTTGATGACAGATGATGTGTTTTTATTATATCTTTACGAGTTCCTACAAATCTCTGGCAAATTATGGATTTTCTTCTCCTGGGGAGGAGAACAATTTTCGACATTTCCATTTTGTCAAGTAATTTGTACTGATCTCCTTTCTGTAATCATTTTGTAAATAATTAACCTATTATAAAACAATGTGATACTATCATTTCTTTTATTTTACGTTTATCACATATAACATTTA
The DNA here is from genome assembly GCA_949709985.1 of Luffia ferchaultella. Lineage (NCBI taxonomy): Eukaryota > Metazoa > Arthropoda > Insecta > Lepidoptera > Psychidae > Luffia > Luffia ferchaultella. Next base: position 181,745 of record OX453249.1, on the reverse strand, counting down.
TAGTTCATATATTTTTATAATTTGGTATAAATCGGGAGAGGCCTAAGCCCCTGCAGTGGGGTAAAAATGGGCTGATGAAATCGTACTTGTTCATTGTCTCATATTTAGGTAGGTACTATATTTTTAAATAAGGTAGGGGAGACTGGGGACACTAGACCCGTGTGGGACACATGGTACATTCAATTTACGAAAATTTTACTTAATTTATTTTTATTTACGATGACAGAAATTTTTGCCTATGGTACAGGCAAACTTTTTATTAGAATCTGATGTGTTAATTATTTGACGTTCAGAAGTAGTAAGTCTTCATAGGTGCTTTGGCGGAGCAAGATATTTTTGGTCAGTTTTTGCAGGCTATTATTTATAACTGAATTGCACAGATTGACATTCAAAACATTTTTATTTTGTAAAAAACTTGGTTAATCACACGTTTTATTGAAGAACAGCTATCATTTTAAGTATATAATGTACTTAAAAAAGATTTATTAACCTAATGTAATATGTAATGTAATATGGGAGGTACATGTTTTTAAAGGAGACTTGATCCCTTGATCAAGTCTCTTTTAAAAACATGTAAAAAACAGGACTTATTAGTTAATAACATACCTAATTTGTAATACAAGTATTAAAGTAAAATTATCTGTTTTTAGTTAGCCACGATGCCACTAGTTCTTTCCTCTAAACGTTTGGGTTCATTTGAATTCCCGTAGTCACTTAGACAGTTTAAAATAGAGAAATCAGTTTTTCTTAAAGTCTTGATAAAGAATATCCAGTTACGTCTTTGAAAGTGTTTCTTGGTTTCCATATTTATTTTAAGACCAACAACAGCTGAATCTTTTTTGATACTGATTAAAATAATGACACTATAATATTTCAATCAACCTCTTAATAGATAATTGAAAAACCTTTTCATGCTAGTAATAGTGTAATGTTTAAAGCGACTGATAAAAATAAACTTACAATTAAGAAATACTCATTTCATTTTAAAACCACACCATGTGTCCCTTGCTATGGGACACAAGATCCTCCCTTATTTTATCAAACTTAATCATATCTCGCTTGGTATGGGAGACTTGATCCTCCCTGGATCAAGTCATCCAACTAGGTGGATCATGTCTCCCTTACATGTGTGACACTTGATACAAACACCTTTCACCAGTATTAGTTGAATAGCTTTTACATATGTGGTATAATCCAAATTATCTATATATAGTCGGTAGATGGCATAATTATGCATTGTTTAGGCAAGAAATAAATTATTTCTATTAAAAAATATAGACATGAGGTCATCAAATTAAAGAGGGGGATCATGTGTCCCCAATCTCCCCTACGGGTTTCCAAAACAACAACTCTGAAAGTATTAATAATAATTTATGAGCGGGGGAGGCATAAAAACGTTCAGATATTTTAAAAATTTAATGTAGTAAAACCAAAGATAAAAGCATGTAAGGTAAATGGCCCCTCTTTCATGCTAGTACGTCATTTCGTTAGTTTTGTTGCCAGCGCAAAAAATAAACAATTTAAATATTATTCATTTAAATTTTATATTAGTACAAAATCTCTATGTTAAAAACTGTCTAGAAAATCGAGTACCAATATTTTGGCAACTAAATTGAGAGCAATGCGATGCTCGAAAGTCAGAGTCGGCCACTAACATCTGGGCGGCGTGGGTGGATTTACTCTCAATGTAAGGTTGAAGCTTGCACTTCATAAGCTTACGAAAAGGCAAAGGTAAGTCCATTTCATTAAAACTTTTAATCGTGCATGTTTGTGTTCCTTAACAATTTGAACTAGAAAAAAGTTTTAGCAAGCATAGAATTCCTTTGAAATAGCAATAAATCGACTCACGAAATAGTGGTCATTTTATTTTTTGTGTGTCCCGTAGTTCGTGTCACTACCGAATCAAGGACATTCTAGATACATTTTTGTTGCTTGTGTATTTAATAATTTAGATAATTTAAATATGAATTAAAAAATAAATAATGCATTTAATTAAGTTTCTTATGAGCGAAATTCGGTATATGTTTCGTTTACTAGAAAATGTATAATACAAGTTTGAAGGTGACCCGAATATGCATTTTTAAGGTACATTCGTATATCTATTACTAACATAATTTTGTTTGCTATTCCATTTATTTAATTTATATTCATATATTTTTATTATATATAGGGTAGTGAATGGTTAATTTACAGAATTTAAATATAATCTAAAAACGTGAGTGCGGGAACTTCCAAAAATCAATAACACAAAACAAGTGACTCTATTTTTAACCCCCGATGCAAAAAGAGGGAAGTTTGACCTTTGTGTGTATCTGTGTATCTGTCCGTGGCATCGTAGCTCCCAAATGGATGAACCGATTTGGATGCGGATATTTTTATATGAAAGGTGAGTTAGTCGGGAGTGTTCTTAGCTATGTCTGAAGAAAATCAGTTCAAGATGGCTGCCGCCACAAAATGGCGGATATCCTATTTTTTCACTATTCCATCAATATGGATATCAAATGAAAAGGCTTGCCTAGTAGAATACTATACACTGTGAAAAATTTCAAATCCAAAATGGCCGCCACCACAAAATGGCGGTTTACACATTTTTTTACTACTCCATCAATATGGGTATCGGATGAAAGAACTTGACTAGTAGAATACTATACACTATGACAAATTTCAAATCCAAGATGGCCGCCACTACAAAATGCCAAATCCCATATTTTTTTCACTACTCCATCAATATTGGTATCAAATGAAAGGACTTGACTAGTAGAATACTATACACTATGAGAAATTTCAAATCCAAGATGGCCACAAAATGGTAAATTACAATTTTTTTCACAAATCCCTCAAATATGGGTAGCAAATGAAAGGGCTTGACTAGTAGAATGATGTACACTATATTGAAAGAGAATAAGGAATATTAACTAATGAAATGAAAACTGAAAACTTGAAAATTATTTTTTTGTCTGATCATGTGAGTTAGTTTAACGAAATAACTAAGTTTAAAAATTTTGAAATAAAAATTTAATTTATTTTTTTTACTTTTCCCTTAGTTCGTGACAGATAAATCTATTGTAGGTAAGCATGACACGTGCCATGAGGCGCACACTTTGGCGTGTTCGAAACCGAATTGGGGCTCACAGCAGGCGAGAAAAGGCAGATGCGTAGAGTAGTTATTAGATATAAAAAATATTTTTATGTATTTGTGAAATTAATTTTAATACGTAATTATGTGTATTTTAAACATTTCGTGCTTTATAAAGACATATTTGGTTAGACACATTTTGAACAATTTTAAAACACATATTTTTTAAGTTGAGTTTTAATAATAACTTTACGTGATTTTATAGTGCTATAATTTTTTTTTTATTATACGTCGTTTGTTAGTTTTTCCTAGCATTTGACCTGGCGGATATTTAATTTTCTACTTATAAGAAAACAGTAAAAGGATAGCTAAGAAGTGAAAAATTAAAGAATTGAACAAAAGGGTTATAGTAATTCAATATTATTAATTTTTACTAAGTTACTTAAATATTATGTACCTAATAAATCTTAAAATATTAAATTGAAATATAAATTATTTTAATTTTATTTATATTTAACTAGCGACCGCCCGCAGCTTCGCTTGCGTAGACTACACATTTCTGTTTTAGGTAGTATTAACATTTGAAACGGTTTATACGTACTTTTTGCTGAAACTAATATTGGGTACACCCATTCAAACTTTCAATCTTCATTCTCTCCACTCCTTTAAGAAAACCGATACTCCCATACTTTTCACTTGCCGTTTCCCACCCTTAAAATGTGCAAATCCAAAAACCCTGAAACACGTCATTATTTATTTATGTTAAAATTTTTATGTTTCTAACTTTAAAGAACAAAGACTCTCACATGAAGCCCCTCCATCCCTCCCTCCTTAAATTTGAAATTTCCAAATATTCCTTTCTTAAAAAATTAATACGTTATAAAATAGGTAAACATCTGTTTTAAATTTCAGCTTCCTAGACTTAGTAGTTTCGGCTTATCTACGTTGATAGATCAGTGAGGACAAACGACAGACAGACACAAAAAGTAGCTGATATCACTCTTGACAACTTTTTTTCACGTCTGCAAAGTTTCATTAAAATCTGTTCAGCCATTTTGGAAATTAACTCGAATAGACATATAGACGTACAGATAGACAGACGAACAAAAAGTAGCGTATGTCACATTTGACTACCTCCTTTTCATACCCGTAAAATTTCATTAAAATCGGTTTATCCGTTTTGGAGATTAGCTCGAATAGACAGATGGACGTACATGCAGACATACAAAAAGTAGTGTATGCCACTTTTGACCACTTCTTTTCCATATCTGTGAAGTTTCATCAAAATCAGTTTAGCTGTTTTGGAGATTTGCTCGAATAGACAGACAGACAGATAGTATTATTTTATACATATAGCCTATAGCCTTCCTCAATAAATAGGCTATCCAACACAAAAATAATTTTTCAATTTGAACCAGTAGTTCCTGAGATTTGCGCGTTCAAACAAACAAACAAACTCTTCAGCTTTATAATATTAGTATAGATTATTAGGATAAGCTAATCCACAATTTTTGTTCTTGCGGAAGAATGTGTCCGGTGAGGCGGACAGATCGAAAACAAAACCAATCTGCTTTTGCAAGTCTATCAATTTGTTGACATAGGCCTAGCTATATACATCGATGGTTTTCATTTTATTAATGTTATTGTTTTGTTTATGACAAAGAAATTTCATATTTTTTGAAATGATTATTCTTTAATGCTTGATCATTTGAATTTACTCACATCTTTTTTATTTAAAAACTATCTTTATCTTCTTCTTCGTAATAAACAATTTACTCATTGATGTTTTTAATTAATAAATTATCATAACTCATTATAAAAAACTTTATCCCGAAATAGGGGCCATGAGCTCACGAACTTAGAGGCAGAGCCAAATTTTATCATGAAATAGGGTTCAAAGAACAAGACCACAAATAAATGAATATTAAAAAAAGTCCAACTAAAACTACGTAATTTAGGCATAAAATTATTGGCAAAACACACCAATATATCTACATCATAACAAAGCTTTTAAACTGATATCATGTTTAGTAAAATATTTTAAAAATCCTAAAGTCTTAAGACCCTTAAGATCCCGAAATAGGGGCCGTTTACCTTACCTATAGCTACCTGTTATCAAGCACTGTCAATATAACACGTGAAACTAAAGTTAGTTACTTTTACAATGTACATGTTCTTGATGGCTCGTTCCTCTGCTATGCTTTGCTCTTTACATGGATTATAAATGTCCATAGAGATAGTGCATCATAACAACAAAAATATGAGCAAAAAAATATAGTCTGACCGAATGGTTAGAGACCTTACCTGCGGAGACAAGGGTCGCACCGTGAGGCCTGGACCATAAGAACTTGGCTTAAAGTATTTTAAGTTACTACAACACCAACCGAAGCTCGAAAATGTTTTGGGGGATAAAAAACAACATGTGTGTCGATTGGACAGAACAATATCACTACCTACATATTATAAAATAAAGTCCCCCGCCGCGTCTGTCTGTCTGTCTGAACGCGATAAACTCAAAAATCCACAGATCTTGCAGTCCCCGCAACCATCGGTTTCAATGAAAATGAACCCACCCAAACCCGATTTTCACAGATTATTTTATTTTATTGCCACGAAAACGTGGCACTATTATTTTCAACTCTTTAAACTCAGTAATAAATCAACGAAAAAATTCTCAGCTACCCGTGCGAAGCCGGGGCGGGTCGCTAGTTCAACATATTTGAAACATTTAGGTTTTAAACTGCAGCCTCTGATATCCTTAAACGTTCTGAACTCTATAATTAAGCATTCGAATCAATACAGGCCGAAAGGCGATGACCGTAATGTTAACAAGTTCCCGAACGTCCATAAAATCTAACACGTGATGTCAAATTTCTTGTTCGCTTTCCAACCGATTTCCAAAATTTTGTTCTCAAACTATAGCTACCGACGCTTTCTAACCTTTGGTATAACACTTTGAAGCGATCCGACGAATACTCTCTGAAATATAGCAACTTATATCCACAAACACCAGCGATCGACCAAAAAATCTCATCTTTCGGAAATAATTACTCTTACAATTACCAACCGATTTCCAAAAACTTGGTCTCAAATCGTAGCTACGTTAATGGCCGAGATACTTTTTTTTTATTTTTGATATCGGTTCCCGTTCTTGAAATATTTTAGATTTAGTAAAAAAAAATTCCGAAAAAATCCCGATTTTTCTACATTTTCTAATTTTTTTTCAAAAACTACTTAACCGATTTCCAAAATTTTGTTGTCGTACAATGCACAACTAAATTATTAATCTTTTAAAACCTTAAAATCTTGGCTAGACCCCATACCCTCGGAGTTATGCCCAAAAATGCGTCTCCCGTGAAATGGATATGATAGTCATTTTCAATGACAAAACTGCCAGACGGATTGGCATATGGTTGACACCAATGGATGGAGTGATTCAAAAGGAAGGTTTAGGTGTATAATTTATTATTGTTTTGTACAAATTAGTTGAAATCTGACGATCATTGTTGAAGAAGTCGGAAAAAAATCAAGCTGGCTGGGAGCTTTTCAAATCTTTAAATAAACTGAATTCCGTTTTTTATGTAAAGGTGAAAAGGTACTCATATGGTGCGCAAAACGGAAAAAGAGGCATGCTTGACATTCAACATGTAATCTAATCTTACTAATGTAAAAAAGTTTGGATGGATGAATGGATGTTTGTTATTCAATCACGCCTGAACGGCTGAACGAATCTAGATGAAATTCAGCACAGATTGATTATAGTCTGGAATAGCGCATAGTCTACTTTTCTCGGGATTCGGGGGGAGAGGGAAGGGTTACTATGCGTGAAAGTACTCAATACTTTAGTTGTTTATGGCACTTGGAGCACTTAACACTGTCATTATTTACAATAATATATATTGTCTACATTTACATTTTAATGGTAAAAAGTCCGTCCGTCATCAAACGAAATAACGATTTTATAAGAGCCATTAAAATGAAAAAATGCCAGTCACGACGATGATGCAAGTTGGAAGTTAAAATTTTTTTGAGAATGAAGCTTTTCATGTTCATTTGTCTCAGATTTCATATATTAAATATACTGTTTTAGGTCCTGTAGTTTTTTTATGAAATAAAAAATATCTACAATTCTTCTTTCTTCTTCTCCTTCCACTGCTTCGTTTTGGGCGGCATCAGACCTAGACATAAAACGAATGAAATAACAGATTTATAACAAACTTCGGTTATGTTATCAAAACTTAGGTACTGCTTGGATACATTATTTTACTTTTTGTCTACTAAAATGTCTAATTGTGCATTTCATTTTTGTAGGCTGCTTAGAGAAATTTAATACCTTTACAGGGGATATAAAGATTCAAATAAAAACGTTCACGAAAGCTACTCCATAAAATGTGGATCCGTACCCAAGATTATTTAATATTACAAAATAGAACAAAGAAGTTAAAATACTAAAGAGCAGGTACAATATAAGATCAAAAAATAAAGTGGCAAATCCCAAAACCATTTCGCACTAAAACTTACCATACATTATCTTTTTTCGGCTTTTGCTTCTTTTTTATATGTTTCTTTATAATTTTTTTCTTGTTTATGTACATACGTCTTGGTAAATTTACATCTAGTGCCCTGAAAAGTGTTTATTCTTATGTTCACACAGAATCAATTGACGACAACATTTACAGTTCTGCTCACTACGGTACACAAGTAAATTTATAATAAATTAATAAATGAATCTTTCATTATTTACGTAAAAAAATTATGAATTTTAAATTTATAAATGTATATTTGAATATATAAGTATATTTATGAAAAATACCTTTGAGCACTATCCTCTTTCGAAGTAGATGGTAAAACATTTTGTAGTTCAGCAAAGATGAATCTGAAATAGGTTTCATATAATAAAACAGAATGTCGAGTTTGATAACCTCAACATATTTTAAGAGAATAAAAAATATATAATAACGACTAGATTTGTAAAATTATATTTTAAGATTTTAGTATATTTATGAAAAATACCTTTGAGCACTATCCTCTGTCGAAGTAGATGCTAAAACATTTTGTAGTTCAGCAAAGACGGGTCTGAAACAGATTTAATAAAATAAACCAAAATATCGAATTTGAACAAACCTATTTTAAAAAACTGACCAAATGCGAGTTGGACTCCGCACACTGTGGGTTCCGTGAATTAAAAACTATTTTTGTGTTGTTGATTATTATTTTTACAAATATTTTACGTACGTACGTAAAGCACTAGCCACCGGCAGCTGCAGATAATATATATTTTTAACTGATATTTTTATGATTTATTGAACGAACAGGGTTCGGAGAAATTAGCAATCACGCTAACCGTTGTGGTCGTTTCGCCACTGAGTCAAGCTAACACAATAGTACCTATTTGTTGCAAATGTACTAGTCAGCAAACAACGTTCGCTTTTTTGGATACATAGAATACATTTTGTTTTTGGTTTTTTTAGTAAAGTTCACTCTGATATTCAGTTCTCCGAAAACGCATTTCCTGTTTTCCGGTTTTTTTTTTTGAAACCAGGCTATTGAAATTGTGAAGATTTATCTCAATTACCTACTTATACTGTACCTAGCTAACCGTAAGGCCTCCGACAGAGCTCCGCTAGCGATTAGCAGCGCGTTTCGTATGCAGTTCTCTACGACGCCGACGTACCTACCTACACGACAGACATCAGCGTCGCTCTGTTGTAAGTCTAAAAACAAAGTTGCGAACGCACATCGCATGATATCTACCCAGTAGGTACCTACCTAGTACTACAAACACTCGATTAGGAAGACACCGTTTGAATGATTTGTGTGTGCTTTGCCTTATAACTAATTAGGTAGCTACCTATGTCTATTACTCACCTATCGACAATATTCATGATATTATTATTCTCTTGATGTAAGTTCGTGTCAGTGATCATCGTGATACACAGATCCGCTTCACCTGTAGATACTTTTCTAGATCTGAAAATGGTAGGTAGTTAGGTACTTGGTAAGACTTTTACTTAGCGACGTGCGATCGTTTGTTTTGTGGTAGCTCCTATAGGTACTACCTATTGCTTGTTTATAAGTAATTTGTAGCTAGGTATCTCGTTTCATTGGCTAAAATACTTTATTTATAAATATTAGGTATTTTCCAAAAGTAGGTAATATAAAAAAACAAAGCGAAATACGAATTTGTGAACCCTACATTATACGATTTATCTCGTTTCTCTGATTTTAGTTTATTTATAGATAGGTAGGTATATAGTTCAATAAAAATACAATAAAAATAAAACTAAATAAAACGCTAGGAATCGAACCTGCGTGCCTCACTGACATGATTTATCTCGTTTTACTGGCCTTCTTTATTCACATACTTCAACAGACATCAAACTTCATATTATATATCAATAAAAAAAAGCATGCGAGGGATCGAACCGGCCAACTTCAGAACGGTTTCTTGAATTTGTGTTACGCGCTATGGATACTAATTCCAGCAAGACGAAATTAGCAATACTATTGAAATCACAAACATGAAAAAAACATTGAATAAAATTTATAAAAATACACTTAGAAATTTTACTAGCTTACCTTATTACGTTCATCAACTGTTTTTGTCTATTTCAATTCATCTTAATTTTAAATTTTCTGAATAGAATTTTTTGTTCCCCATATTTCCGAAGCACAATATACCCCTATAACACAATCACAGCAATAAACGAAAACCAACGCTTGAAAAAAATAATGAAATTATTCGATGGTAATTTGTCTGCTCTCCAAAACAAGTAGTACGTGTACACGTTCTCACTTTGAGAGGCCGACTCACAGAACAATATATACTTCCCTACGGGAAGAAGAAATGTAACTCTATAGGGGGAAAAAACGACAAGAATAGCGCCAACTACTGGTTGCCCCTAGAACCATTTAATTGTCAGCAATCACAAACCTCATGCCTCATGCACGTACACTCTTATATCTAAACACACACACAAACACACTTATTTTTGACGTAAAATTATTAGCCCCCACTGGCCCCCTTAAATAACTGAATAATCAGTCAAACTTGCAGTGTTACCATGTCGTAATGTGCAATAATATTTTCATGTATTTGAGGTAGAATTCCCATAGTTACAGTTCTTACCAGTTCTTACCTAGTTTAAGAGATACAGATCGCAAATTGATATTATATGTTATTTAGATGGATTATATGATTACGAATAATAATATCAGTACCTACTGAATAACTGTGAGAATTTTTAGTTATGTAAAACACCGAATAAAATATTTTGTTAAAATTTTACTAATAAAAAATCATTATTATCTTACTATATAGTTATGTAATGAAAAATTTATAAATAAAATTGTAACATATTCGTATGGTCAACCCTGTACATAAGATATTTTTCCAAAACAATAATTGTTATGGGTTATGACGACAGCTTATCCTAGTGGGTAGCGACCCTGCCTACGAAGCTGGAGGTCCCAGGTCGGGTGAGTATTTATCTGGTGAATATTGATACTGGTACCAGTAATCCTGGTCTTGGTTGATATATGTATGTGTTGCCTTCGTTTGGTACCTAAAACACAAGCTAATGCTTAGATTACTAAAGCGCCCTTTGGGGCCAAGACGTTGTTGTGATGTAGACGTTATTATTATTATGTGTGGGTAGACGATACTTAAAACAATCGTTTTGGGAATTTTTATCTATTTGTATAAACACCATAATAAACACAAAAACTACTGAACCTATTTCGGTAAAACTTTTTAATTAGCAGTCGTAATCAAAGGTCTAATCTAATATACAATTTGAAGGTAAAGATGCAGAAATCAAACATCAGTGATGTAAAATCAAATAAATATATATAGGTAGGTAATTATTATTTACAAAAATTTGTTTGTGTAGTTGTCTACATGTTATGTATATGTGAGTAAAATATTTACACTAGATTTATTCATCATCTGTAAAACTTTAATATTATGACTAAAATATTGAGATACAGCGCTGTGGCGACGCGCCAGTGACTAACAATAACATTGTAGCGGTCAGCGGCCATTTGTGGGATACCCCTCACTGTAACTCGCAGTCGCACCGTTCTTGCGTGAATTTATGTTTAACTTAGTAGGTAATCTCGAAAAATGTTGTGCTTGTGCATTGTCCTGGTGGAACGTAAAAGATAATTTGTTTCTTCGTGAAATGCCGAAGTGTTTCCATAAATATTTTATGGAAACGGTTCACAAATCGAAATAACATTCGCTGTTGAGAGTTTTTCATTTCTGGAGGTAGGAAATGTGGATTACACCATAAGCATACGAAAAAAATTAAGTCATTTTGTTAGACGATTAAAAACATTGACAATCGCAGAACCAAAATCACAGATTCAACTCCCGCCCGAGACTAATATTTGTGTGCATCAACATGTCTATCTGTTTGGTGCCTGAGTGCAAAATATCTATGTATTTATATACTGCAAAGAATATTAAGCATGTATATCAGTTGTCTAGTGCCCATTATACAAGCAAAAACTTGCTTACTTTGGGACTAGATGGCGCTGTTAAGATTAATTTCCATTCAACTTGAGTTCGTTAGATAGAACAAAGTATTATGGAAACTGTCTTATTACTTCTATAATTCAATTTCGTTATCATATCCTTATAATTTTTTAATTCATGTTTCATAAAAGTGACTGGGTAAGGGTAAGACCATATTTTCTAACGTACAGTTTTTATGATCAATTGGAAACATATTGGTATAATATGTTAATGTTTCTGCACATTATGCTTTGAATGGTTTATTAAAAGAAGGCAACTTTACAGTTAATACAAACTTTTTATCAAAATGACCTATACTTCACATGCGCCATTCCGAAAAAAATCTTAATCAAGCAGTCGTAAATCAGTGACTGGAAATCCATTTCAACTCTATACTCTCAATGGACTTGTTAATATGTCGTCATTTGGTCGTCAGGTTTCGTTCAGTCAATCGCCTTTCTAAAAAATCAAAAGAACTAATTTATGTTTTTTTTTTTTAAGTTTTAACCATATTTTGGATATAAAACAAAAAAGGTACACTATAAAAAGTGATCCTATCGAACCGACCATTCCCAAAAATTTTAAATAAATTACAATACATTTCTTTTTTAAAGAATATGCAATTTCAATAACAAAATAGATAATTTATTTGATTGATGGGACAATAATCAACAGTTTAATTAAAGAGTTCGTACAAATATTTCACACAATGATTTTGTTAAATTCTTAATTAATTTGCTCACTGCACGCACATAGTTTATGAATTGTTCCATATACATCGTTCATAGTCGAATAAAACACTTTTATTACAGTCATTCATACATTCTGCTGCGATTATCATGGGAAAAAAATCTTGAAAACATAGGATAATTGTGTTTCTGGTATCATTGGCAAATAATGTTGCTACAATAAAAAAGAAAAGTTGGCACACAGTAACTGGTATCACTGCTCCTGGCCCCCGTAGGTATGTCCATGACCGCGGCGAACAAGTTGCCTGGGCCTGGGCCGACTGAGGCTCGGGCCGCTTGAGCGGGGCAGGTAAATACGCTGCCCGTGGTGTAAGCAGATGAGAACTATAGCGAACTCGCACAGACTGAATTAAACGTAAGCGTCACGACCTCAAAAATATTTAAAAAAATTATTATGGACATAGTACAAACAATACAGCCTAAACGCTTCTATGAATGGATGAAGAAAAATACAGAAAATAATAGTGTAAAGTTTCACAGCACTAAGATGGATAAGAACTTAACCAGATGAAATTTTTGTTATTTTTGAGCGCTTACTTTGCGATTTTTTTTTATCGAGAAAATTTTATGTAATTATGTTTTGAAGTCTATGAATGGATGCTTTAAGCTTTTAAAATCATGTATGTATTTTCTTTTTATTGTAAAAACTGCTACCTTCCATAAAAACTCAACAAGAAAAGAGTGCTCCTCGGTGCTCCTACAAAAAGGCGCAGCCTTAACTAGCGACCTACCCCGGCTTCGCACGGGTAGCAGAGCACATAAGCCATTGGTAGTGTTTTCTTCTGTCGTGGTGTCATATCAGGTTGTTGCATCGTACATGTGGATTCGATTTAATTTGATTTATATGTAACGTAATTTCATCCTACTTGGAGTATTTTTAATGTATTTTATTTCAAAATCTTTAAATATTTGAAAAAGTAAAGGATATATACATAAAAACGAACTAAAATACTTCTGTATATACAACATTGATAAATTCTGCCTAACCACACGTGTCGCATCGGTATGGGGACGACGACGACGCGCGGCGCGGCGCCGCGCTATTTATATGCGCCGTGCCCGGCGTCTTGTCGCGCGCTAGTTTTTATTTCGTTATAGGTAATTTCTAATATAATAATTTAAATTGCATGGTGTAAAGGGTAATCATAATCTGCATGAAATGCTGAAGGTAAATATTGTATTTAATTTGAAAAGGATTAATATTGTATTGTATCCGTATAAATCGTTTTCCAATCACCTCATATGACATCATTTTTTCAAACATAAAAATAGGTATAATGAGCTATCCATAAAAGAGGAACAATTCTTCCATATATTGTTTTGTTACCTATATATCAAAGGGATTGGGCGGCGCTTTTAATGAAAGCTCTCAGTCGCTAGTCGGCGTGATTTTTTCCAACATCTTCAACAATGATCGTCAAAAATAGCAGCGTTTTCGACGAAAGCTCCCAGCCGTCTTGATTTTTTTCCGACATCTTCAACTATAATCGTCATATTTCAACTAATTTGCACATAACATTGATAAATTATACACGTACACCTTCCTCTTGAATCACCCTGTCCATTGGTGTCAACTATATGCCAATCCGTTCGGTAGTTTTTGAGTTTATCGCTTTCAGACAGACAGACGCGACGGGGAACTTTATTTTATAATATGTAGTGATACGTAGTGATTTTCACTTAAATTAGTGTGTAATCGATATATTCATAGAGTTAATTTATTTGACAGCAGCGTTTGGTTTCAATAGAGTCATAAATGTCACTTCACAGTATCGAAGTGACATTACGCAATTTTGCAGGGTTAGAACTCGCCTTCTTACACGAGCTAGCTAAAGTATGAGTGATTAGATTAGTTTCTAGTCAATTCGTACTTTTATGGATATATTGCATTTTTAAATGGCGAAAACGGAACCCTTATAATTTCTTCAAATCCGTCAGTCCGTCTGTTTAAACCAGACACGTTAAAAAAATTACATTTAACAAACACTAACTACAAAAAAATAGGCCATTTGCGTACAAACACGCATTAAGTGTTCGCACGCACTAGGCCTATTTTTTAAAAGTGTGCACGCTTGGGCAAGATTTATCATGTTTCTTAGAAGGCAGATAGCTAACGTGTAAGTTGCTGAAAATTTCGTGACGCGGAAGAACCCGGAAGGATACTGTAAGTCTAATTGAAATTTCGAAAAATAAACTCCGTTAGCGGCTTTCGCTTAGTAATACATAACTTCTCAAATTTCTTTATAATAACAATGTGACAAACAAACGAATATTAAAATAAGAAGTACATACCTCTAGGAAAGTTTTCCATATTCTCATTCATTCGTAAATTATTTCTTTCTTAAACAATTAAATAGCAAATTTTGAGTTTCTTCACGGGGGACAAACAATGTAACGCAAGAGTGTGAGAACGATCGAGTTTCGATTGGCACTAGCCAAACGCGTTGTGTATGTAATGAGGAGGTGTGTATGGCAAATAATAAAGCAATTTATTAGTTCTATTAAAGACTTATGCGAACCGTAAAAAGGTTGAATTTTTAAAATGATGCCATGTTTTGATGATTCAGACCTCACAGTGGGTCGCTGGTTCGATTCCCGCCTGGGGCAAATATCTTCAACATGTCTATTTGTTCCATGTCTGGGTGTAAAAAGTATCTATATATGTAACTTTATATTATAAAGAATATTTAATCTGTAGGTCTCAGCTGTAGGTATATCAGTTGTCTAGTACCCCATACCACAAGCATAATACTTGCTTACTTTGGGACTAGATGGCACTGTGTGGGATTTCCCAGATACTATTATTATCACTCTTGTGAGAGTGAAATAATTGACACAATAAATCATTACCTATTTACTTATTTCCGAAATAAAATAGTACTAAAATTTTAGAAGCATGTGGTGTGTTTTCTCATATTGAGGAATGTGAAATTTTACTTTTTTTAAATTTTGTAATTTTATTTATTGTTTAAAGGTTTTTCTATGTAATATATATATATATATATATATATATATATATATTTTCGTTAAACTAAAAATACCATAATGCCATCACTGCCGCTGTTATGATTTTTATTTATTTTTAGTGATCAGGCTTTCAAAGGAGTACAGACGTCACTATATATTGAGTCAGGGAGTTTAAAACATAAGTCGACCACGCCGGTTTGCCTAACCCTTTCTCATCCCTTTCCACCTCGGCACATCCTTACAACACATATGCAGAAACATACACTTATCGATCAAACCATCAACCGATAAGTTCACCCCACAAAGAATTCTTGTCGAGCAAACGCCAAATCAAATCATTTAACACTTTGTCATCTTTAAGGCCAGTACTGGGTATCTTTGCTGGAGCGAAAACCTTCACAGGCCTAATTTCGTCACATATTGTCATATTAGAGGTAACAGAATAAGAAAACAATGAAACTCAATAAAATTTAATCAATCATAATTGAGAAGATTAAAAAAGTGCAAATAAGTTACTACTGAACGTGAGTACGCATTCGCTTTGAGCGGAGTTCGACGGGCGCAGGCGCAGTTGGGGTTTAACTACCTACTAGCTCCGTGTTCTCCTCCTACGAGGAAAGTCGACTGACGCACTTTCCTGCAATACGTCTACCCTAGGCATCGAAATACACTACATACTAATAATGAGTAAAGTGTTTATTAACCGATAAGTACCTACTCTTTTAAACTATCTTGCTCTCGTTCTGTAGACTACCTGTTATTCTAAATATATTGCACAGTCACCATATGTCCATACATATTACATATGAAAGCTACGCCCTCGTTAGGTCGGCGGCGCGACCCGGTACGGCAGCCGCCCGCTTCTACTCGTACTAATCTCGGCCTCGTTCGCTTTTGATTGAGCCTCTGCTCACTGGCACGGGTTATGTTATATGAGGATATTGCTCAGAAACGTAGATCGACATCGCCGCTGCCGAGGCCATCCTCGTCGTCGGCAGGTGGTTGCAGCACCGGTGCGGGAGGGCAACGCGGGCGCCCTTTGGTGCGCGAACCGGCGCGCTCCACGCCGTGCGCGTCCACGCACCAGCAAACGCCGAGCGCTGCGTGGCACTGCAGTGGTCGGTAGAAGCCCGCCGCATCGCACGCCGGCACGTACGCCCCTGCGCATCATACGTTCGTAATCAGCCAACCACTCGATCGATAGCGCTGGATGGGCACCTGTGATGAACATTGTCGGCGGCTACGAGGGATGTACCGGGCCGAGCGGGGATACTGCTCTGCAGAGCTGCGCAGGGTCGCGCCGCGCGTCGTAGACAAGCGCACCAGGCGCCGCGGGTCACACCGCCCGCGCCACCCGCGCACGTCGCCAGGAAGGGACGCAGGCAACGCTCCCGCTCGTCGTGCCCTGCACATTACATTATGGTTATCCATAATTCAGTTCGATACGCTCCTTTAGCGGTTGGTTATACGAGTCGAGCTTGACTCACTGAGGGCGTAGAGATCTCGTGGCGAGAGCCGACCGTCGCCATCTGCGTCCAGGCGCGCAAACATCCACCGCACTTCGGGCTTACATGAGCGCCAAGCTCGCGCCTCGGCCGCGGCCGCACCGTCCTCGCCCGCACCTGCACATATGTTATGTACTCACCATCTACAGAGGTGACGGATTATAAAATTAACAATAATACCGAGTGGGTATCGAATTAACGAACTTATGTATAAAAATCACGCCAATCGTTTCATGGAGGCTCTTTAGGGTTATTTTAGGGCGCTATTTACCTACCTTTCCATCATACACATCTGCTCTATAAATACCCAGGTAAATACCTATATTTTTTTCGTCACACACTTTTTATCCCCTTTTGTATAACGGCATTTAACGGCAAACTACCTCAAAATTTTCTTTCAAAATACTCTACATATCTATCGATCCCGCGCAGTATCACTGAGCTGATTCTACTATCATGCTTCTACTTCTGCCATCGATATCTAACTTATTAGTTATCAATATCACCATATAAGTACATAATTAAGTGGACATAATAATAAAACTGGAGGAATGAATTTCGTTTTGTTAGGCTGGGGTGAGTGTTCGCATTTTACATACAAATTCAAGATGTTTTTTTTTTCTTAATTTAATCACTACATATTATAAAATAAAGGCCCCCGCCGCGTCTGTATGTCTGTCTGAACGCGATAAACTCAAAAACTACCGAACGGATTGGCATATGCTTGACACCAATGGACGGAGTGATTCAAGAGGAAGGTTTACGTATATAACTTATTAATGTTTTGTGCAAATTAGTTGAAATATGACGATTGTTGTCGAAGAAGTCGGAAAAAAATCAAGCTGGCTGGGAGCTTTCATCGAAAACGCTGCCTCATCCCTTTGAGATATAACAAAATAATGTATGGAGAAATTGTGTCTTTTTTATAGTACTAAAGAAAAGCCCGCGATGGCACATGTCTATCTTTTATGGATAGCTTACTATACCTAATTTTATGTTTAAAAAATGGTGTCATGATGAGGTAATTGGAAAGCAATTTATACGGATACAGTATTAATCCTTATTAAATTAAATACGTTAATTACCTTCAGCAATTCATGCAGATTATGATTGCCCTTTACACCATTGAATTTAAATAATTATCTTAGAAATTATCGCGAAATAAAAAATATCGCACAACAGCTGCCAGGCGCGGCGCATAGAAACATAGAAATATTACTATGGAACAGACAACACGGCGCGAACAGCGCATATGTGTGCAGCAATGAGCAGTCAGTTTTACGATGTCGTTTACACAGACGCGACATACGAAACTTTGTTTATATTCTGCCTATTGAATTGGGTAATGTAAGGGAAAGTAGTGAAATAAATTGAAAGAAGCAAAACTGACGGTTTTAATTGCAATGTCTGTTTTAATTAATACTGTGTATACATATTTCCCCATTTAAATAAAACAATTATACATTAAACTATAATTGGTACGGAATATAGTTACTAGAATATGCGTTTGCACTAACTAAATTTGACCCGACAGTTCATCTCACTTTGCCTTATCGGTAAAGAAATAAACGAAGTGCAATGAAAATCATCGTTGCAATGTGATATAAACTTTACTTACCCTTAAACAAAGTTAGCTCAGTTAGCTTAGTTTCTGACTGAAAAATACGCTGTGACAGACAGACAGATGGTATAGGTTGAGTAATAAAGAAACTAAAAAATAATCTGTTACACCTATGTCATATAGTTCCCCAACATTTTATACCTACGTATCCAAACTGTACGGTTCACTCTTCGTAATCTATAATTTTCATATGGAAATGGCGGCAAATTTGTTTTGATTGATTTTAGTTGATGGTTTGCTTATCAATGTTGTATATAAAGAAATATTTTAGTTTGTTTTTATGTATATATTCTTTACTTTTTCAAACATTTACAGAATTGGAAATTAAATACATTAAAAATACTCCAAGTAAGATGAACTTACTATTAAATCCAATCCACATGTTGGACGCACCAAGGTGATAGGACACTACGGTAAAAACACTACGGCTTATATGCTCTGCTACCCATGCGAAGCCGGGGCGAGTCGTTAATTATTAAATAAAGTCCCCCGCCGCGTTTCTGTCTGAACGCGATAAACTAAAAAACTACCGAATAGATTTTCATATGGTTGACACCAATAAGCGGAGTGATTCAAGACGAAGGTTTATGTGTATTATTCATTAATGTCTTGGGCAAATTAGTTGAACTATTTTTATTTCTTATTTTTGACGATCATTGTTGAAGATGTTGGAAAAAATCACGCCGACTAGCGACTGAGAGCTTTCATTAAAAGCGCCTCCTAATCCCTTTGATATAGTGGTAACAAAACAATATACGGAAGAATTGTTCGTCTTTTGTAGGACTAAAGAATAGTCCGCGATGTCATATGTCTATCTTTTATGGATAGCTTACTATATCTATTTTTATGTTTAAAAAAAATGGTGTCATAAGATGTGGCAATTGGAAAGAAATTTATATGGATAAAATATTAATCCTTATCAATTTAAATACGTTATTTACCTTCAGCATTTCATGCACATTATGATTGCCCTTTACACTATACATGTAAGAATTTCAACCTTTTATTCCAATAATAAATTTTAAAATTACTATAAACTACACGGTGGCTGAGAACATAACGCTACCGTGTGTTAACTAGACGCCAGCGACATCTAGTTTCAACTGTCGCAGTTTTTACATTTAACATTCCGCCCACCAAGAACGACAATAAACGTTCTTCATTGTTTGAATACGGAATGAACACCGCCCACCATGAGGTCAAGGGGGTGTGAGATTAACTTGGCTTGACAAACATCAAATACAATAGTAACATAACAGATTACTTAAAATTATGGCACACAGTGCTTATTCTGTGACAGGTAAGACACAAAGTTTTGATGTAGGTCTCTTGATGAGAGATTCCTTACACTTCAGAGAGACAACTCTAGTCACATTGTCCAAACCTGGATGCTTAGTCACAACTCGTCCTAACAACCAACGAGCTGGAGGAAGATTATCTTCCTTGATGAGAACTACGTCTCCCACATTAGGCTCAGGTGTCAACTTCGACCATTTGTACCTCTGCAAACAGTACACTAAATATTCAACAGACCATCTACGCCAAAAACTCTGCACCATTCTTTGTGTCAGTTGCCACCTTCTCAAGGAGGAAATGTTGCTCTGTTCGTAGTTATTGTCAGGGACGATAACTAACGGCTCTCCTATTAAAAAATGTCCTGCAGTGAGAGGAGACTGATCATCCGGAAGTATTGACAGAGGCCTCGAATTAAGACAAGCCTCGATTTGCGACAAAACCGTCGACATTTCCTCAAACGTGAGGCTTGAATCTTTCACGACACGTTTCAAATGGAACTTGGTTGACTTCACGCCAGCCTCCCACAACCCACCGTGATTCGGTGCGTGAGGTGGAATGAAGTGCCAAGTGACGCTTTGGCCGCTCAACCACTCCCGAATATCCACTGCCACGGAGGAGACTTGCGGGTCGACAATCCCTTTGAGTTCCTTGGCTGCACCCACAAAATTCGTTCCATTGTCGCTCCAAATTTCACTGACATGTCCTCTTCTAGACACAAGGCGTTTAAAACATGCGATGAATCCTTCGGAAGTGAGGCTACTGACAGCTTCCAAATGGACAGCCTTGGTAGCCATACAGACGAAGAGACTGATATACCCTTTGTAACATCGATTGCCGCGACCCTTAGACATTCGAATGTTTATTGGTCCAGCAAAATCCACACCGCTTTTCAGAAACGGGCGAGAAGGGGTGACTCTTGCCAGAGGCAACTGCCCCATGAGTTGGTTTCTTGTTGTCGCTGAATTTTGGACACATGTAACACACTTATGTACGTGATTTTTCACTAAACTTTTAGCTGACACGATCCAATATTTCGTACGTAAGTAGTTAAGCATCAACAAGGGACCACCATGTAATGTCTTCTGATGAGCATCCTCGACGATCAGGTTTGTGAAGTGACTCTTGTGAGGAAGAATGATAGGGTGTTTAGTGTTTTCAGGAAGATTTGCATTCTGTAATCTCCCTTGAGCTCTCAAAATTCCTTTATCGTCACGATATGGATTCAATGGTTTCAGTTTGCCTTTGTCTTCGAGTTCTACCACTTGACATAGCCGTATGCAGATATCAAGAGCTTCGTTGCGTTCTGAACTCGTGACATAAGGTTCGAACTTGTAGAGATTCCTTTTGACGTCCTTGACCCTTAAGAATCTCCGACAAAGGGCGACAATGCGGATTAGTTTCTGTAAAGACGAAAATCTTGTCCACAAGGGATCTTCATTTGGCGAATCCATAGTCAAATGAACCTTGATTTTTCTTTGTTCCAGATCAGTGGATACAGATTGCGGCCTTGTGTACTCTAGATTTGAGTCTTTGAGCCAAGTAGGACCTTGTAGCCACAAACTGGACTGAGCTAGTTCTAAAGGCATGCTGCCTCTGGATGCAATGTCTGCAGGATTCTGAGAGGATCGAACATGTGCCCACTGTGTGTTATCAAGTCTCAAAAGAATTTCCGAAGTCCTGTTGCCTACAAAAGTCGTCCAACGGCTTGGGTGACTACTTAGCCATGCCAAGACCACAGTTGAGTCCGTCCATCCATGAACGTTTGACTTGTCAATGCTCAATACTCTAGCTACTTCAGTGAGTAACTTGGCTAGTAAAACTGCTCCCATCAATTCGAGTCGTGGCACCGAAATTTGCATGGTCGGAGCCACTTTTGTTTTTGCAGCAACAAGATTGACGTGTACTATGCCAGCAGCATCAATGTTTTTCAAGTAGACTGCTGCCGCGTATGAAGATATTGATGCGTCGCAAAATCCATGAAGCTCGCTAACGACATCATCCGCTTTAGCTTCGATCCATCGGGGAATTGAAATGTCTCGAACATGAACTAAATCTGACCGGTAAGTGAGCCACTCCTTTAGCAGATCATCCGGTAGTTCGTCATCCCAATCAATTCCAGCTAGCCAGATCTTCTGAATCATCACCTTGGCCACGACGACACAAGGTGCGACCCATCCTAAGGGGTCAAACAGACGTGAGATGTCCGAAATCACTTTTCTCTTCGTGATAGGATCATGCAGATCAGGAAGTTGTACTGAATAATGAAACGAATCTGATTCCTTGTCCCAGGTGAGTCCAAGTACTTTTACTATTTCATTCATTTTAATATCTACTTTCTTATCCTGAACTTCCTTTCCATCTTTCATAATCTTTGCTAAATCCTTGCTGTTAGTGACCCATTTTTGTAAGTCGAAGCCTCCTCTACCTAACAATTCTTTCATCTCATGATAAATTTTGATTCCTTCAGTTAGTGTTTCACAGCCTGTCAACAAGTCGTCAACATAAAAATCTGTCTTAGCCCTTTCTGCCGTTTCAGGAAAATCTTCACCCTCGTCAATGGCCAACTGCTGCAGCGTCTTCACAGCCAGGTAAGGAGCACACGCCGTGCCAAATGTAACTCTTCCTAACCTATATTCTTCTATTTCAGATTCCGGATCGTCTCTCCACACCAGTCGCTGAAAATCTGCGTCCTGCTTGCTGACCATGACCTGACGATACATCTTCACTATATCTGCGCTCAGGCAGATTGGATGTGTGCGCCATCGCATTATGATGTGACGTAAGTCTTGCTGTATCGTGGGACCGACCATCAATGCATCGTTCAAGGATACTCCGTGACTTCGGCATGAAGCATCGAACACTACTCTGATCTTGGTCGTGGTCTTGTCGTCGCGTATAACGGCATGATGTGGCAAATACACACTTTCAGATTGCTTATCGTCTGTGCCGGTTATACGTTCCATGTGACCAAGATCCAAGTACTCGTGCATCACCTCGGAATAACTCGACTTGATTTCAGGGTTCTTCTTGAAGCGACGTTCAAGAAGTTGAAGTCTTTTGATCGCAATGTCTCTTGTTTTTTCATATTTGCATTGAGGGTCGTCCTCGCGAAAAGGTAGACGCACAATGTACCGTCCTGTCGAGTCTCTACGCGTGGTTTTACTATAAAACTCTTCACACAACTGTTCTTCCTGAGTGAGCATTTTAGCTTCGAAAGAATCGGACTCTAATTGCCAAAATTGTTTCAACAATTCGTTGTCGTCTACGTGAACATGCATACTCGTGATCACGTTATGATGGCAATGGGTCTTTGAAGTGGCTTGATCATCAACATCATCTGAATGATGTGTGAGACCGGATAAAATCCATCCTAAGGCTGTATTTTGTACAACAAGAGCGCCGTTAGGACCCTTGATCAATCCTTGTCTTATAATGCGACCATATACGTCGCTACCTAACAAAATGTCGATTTTGTTTGGTGTGTCATATTCCGGATCAGCCAGGCTGATCTGGGCAAGCTCAGGCCAATCTATGCTCACAATCTTCTCAGTTGGAAGTAAGCTCGTGATGGCACTCAAAACGTGAGCACGTACTTCGATCTGGAAAGTAGGATCGTGACGCGATTGTACCTGCATGACAACAACATACTTTGACGCCAAAGTATCCTTGTCGCCTCCCAAGCCAGATATTGTACTTCTGGTGGGTGTTTTGCTGAGACCGAGCAGTTGCACGGCCGATTCAGTCACAAACGATGCTTGCGAACCCTGGTCTAAAAGGGCTCTAAGTAAGCGCACGTTACCGTTTCTTGCTGGTGATTGAACAAGAGCGGTTGCTAGCAATACCTGATTAGGTGCTGCTTTCTTCGAAAAATGTGCCGCGACATTCGAAGGTGACGGAGTTTCTGATGGTGTTGTTATTGCCGCTACTTCCGGTTTAGGTGAACTGGAAGCATGCAACTCTTTCTTTGGATTGGATTTAGGATGAAGTAATGAATGATGTTTGTTATTACAGACGTGACATTTGGTGGAAGTCAAACACGAGTTGACTGTGTGGTTTCGACCTAAGCAGTTAAAACAAAGTCTCGAGGTTTGGACAAATTTGTGACGAGCATGATAATCCAGTTTGGCAAAATCTTTACAATTAGCTATTTTGTGTCCACTCTTTTCGCAAAATGGACAAGAGTTGTTTGGTGTTGCCGCGTCAGTAGCAACTGTGTGCAACACCTTTGGCTTTGAAAGATTTGGGGTCGATTTTGGTTTGTCCAAAAATTCTAATGCCCGAAATCTTGACTCTAAAAACTCTCGCATTTGACGCAGGGTGGGAAGCTCGTCTGAGACGCTTATCTTAATTTCCCATTGCTTGCGTGTTTCAGAGTCGAGTTTCGTGCAAATGATGTAGATAATTATGACATCCCATGTACCAACATCGACACCCAGATTTTTCAAACCATTTAATGTGTCATTGGTTGTATCTAATACATCTTTAATTGATTTGGATGATTCTATCCTAACGCTCTGCTGTTCCATAAAACGCTTCAATAGGTTACCAGCCAAAAACCTTTTGTTATTATATCTACTGTTTAACAAAGACCAAGATTCTTGGTAGTTGGCTGATGCGATAGGAACATGCCGCAAAAGCTGCTCCGCCTCACCGGTGAGGTGACCTTTCAAGTAGTGCATCTTCTGCACGTTGTCTAGTGATGCGTTGTTATGGATCAGTGACACATATAAATCCCTAAATGTCTGCCACTCTGAATAAGTACCCGAAAATATCGGGATCGTGATTTTTGGGAGCCGCACATTGTTATCTATTCTTGAGTTGTGCTCATATTGATTGGGCTTGTCTGAAGTAATTGGAGAAAGTCTAAAGGCAGACAATGCCTCTTTGAGATCTGACTTATAATTGGTGTAGACATCTTCAATATCCTCCAACATGTCCTGTTTGAAGTATTTGTGCTCAAGAATGACTTCGTTTTCCTCACTTTGTAACAGTTTATGGTTCTCAATGGCAGCTTTCCACTGTTCCTCCAGCGTTTCCAGTCTGGTTGCATGATACGACTCTTTGGCTAGACGATCCTTCGGCGATTTTTTATAGTTTTCGTATGCCTTTGTTATTCTAGCCAATTTGAGCTCTGATTAAAGCGAGGGAAGACATCGTGGAACCGTCTTTGGACTTTACAAAATACTAAGACAAACTTTAACTTTATGTTCGAATCCGAAAAATTTTACAAGTGTTTGAGAAATGTGCACACTGGGACGGAAAACGGGCGTGGATTCCCCGTCTGGTCACTTTTTCTTAAACTATTCTAAGTCTAAAGCATGCACACCGTTAAAAGTTAAAGTCCCGTATTCTTTAAAAAGATTAAGTCCAAAACACTGCTCGAAAATTTATAAGTCGATGAAATTAGCACTTTCACTTCCCGATAGAGGGCGCAACTAATATTTAAATGTACTCACAATTTTGTACTGGCTAACCACACTCAATTCGGCTTCCGTTTGTTTTGACGTCTTTGTTGTGACGTCACAATCCTTGTTGACGTAGCGTCGATGACGTCATTCGTCTTCGCAGCGCTGACGCCACTGTTCGGTTCCTCGGTTGGCGGGAGACTGCACCTCCAGTCCTCTGCGCACCACTCGTGGTTGCAGACAAGCACTGCACGTCTGTCACCGCTCCAACCAGTCGTACCGTCCAACCTCACTGCCCGAGGTTAGCGGTCGATGAGCACTGCTAGTGGCGATCCACCACTATATCAAGTGCTATACAGCCGAACGTCCGTTCAACTCAACCGACTCGATAAGGACCATGTAAGAATTTCAACCTTTTATTCCAATAATAAATTTTAAAATTACTATAAACTACACGGTGGCTGAGAACATAACGCTACCGTGTGTTAACTAGACGCCAGCGACATCTAGTTTCAACTGTCGCAGTTTTTACATTTAACAATACAATTTAAATTAATATCTTAGGAGTTATCTCGAAATAAGAACTATCGAGCGACAAGCGGCCGGGCGGGCTCACACCGACGCGACACGCTTTATGTAAAGTTAGACAGAATTTATCGATGTTGTATAGAAAGAAATATTTTAGTTTATCTTTATTTATAATATATTCTTTACGTTATGTTACGTTACATTCAAATCTAATTAAATTTAATCCACATGTTCAACGCAACGAGCTGATACGACACTACGACAGAAAAAACACTACGGCATATATGCTCTGCTGTTGCGCCAAGCGTTGTTGCCAACCGGCAACAACTCATTCAGTCACTCACCTATGCTCATCGCGACCGCGTGCCAAAAACGTGAATAAACAACTATTCAAAAATGTCGTAGTGGGTGTTTAAAACGTGTAAAAATCAATCAACTGCGAAGAAAAAAGATAGTAGCATAACTTATCGTCGATAATTAAACAAAACAAAACTAAAACCATCCAAAACAAATTTTTGTATGTTGATTTTTGTTTTAACTACAAGTAATGTCACGAAATACCTACTAAAGACTTGTATAATACTTACAATCTTGTGTATTCTAGTGGAAACGAACCGTATAACATGTATGATGCATGCATAATACAGTGTATTATACTTGGTAGAAAAATCAATGTGCTAGAAACAAGTGCCGCACGCACAGAATTTTATTCGTGCCGTCTGTCTGTTCTACTAATATTTAGTTCAGTGACTACCAGTGCGAAACGAGGGTGGGTCGCTAGTCATATTTAATTAAAGTACATATCCCGTTTTATTTGATAACTTGTAGGCATAGGTATTGTAGATAATGACATGATCTCATTACTGTAGTTTGGGGTTATAAAAATGCGACAAGTAGTTTTGACAGGCTTATCTCTTGATCTTAACTCTACTACTAAGCACCTAGTAGGTTGACTAGGCAGGTACAGTTCCAATCAAACTTTATGGCGGATCCGAAAACAGGCACAAGTCACGTCGCAATACCTAACTAGTTTTAGGTATAGCGGGAAGCAGCGGAGCGAGGGGTATATGACTGTTTTACCTTCGCGAACCCGCCTGTAGCGTTGTATTAAGATCCGCCATAAAGTTTGACGCGATCTGTACATAAAGAATTACGAGACCAAAACAAGTGGAAAGGTGAAGCCGTGTATCGATTGCGCGTTCCAGGCACACGAAAAGGCTTAAAAACGAACTTTGGTTTCTTTTACGGATAAGCAGTCTTTAAATGTTAGTAATTTCTTTGGCAGTTTTGTCGCATTTGTCTTTTTTTTGTAATAAAATTTAATGTTAAAGTGAATTTCGCAGGCACTTTCATTATTTTCGTATGCATACCTACTGAAAAATAATGTAAAAATGTCAAGAATAAATTTTTTCTTTGTTTTAATTTTAATGAAGAACAAAAAGTACAAAGTACAAAAAGTAAAATTTGATTAAAACTGCAGACCTACAAAATACGAAATTATTATTCCACACCCTATTATTTAGAAAGCTAAACGCGGTTTACTCGGAATTATTTTGCTCCATTAGAGATTGCAAGGCTACATTATCTTTTATTTCCTGCATTTACTTCACTAAATTATAATATGTATATCCCTCATGCTTATCATCACTGTTCACAAATTCATTTACTTGTTCAGCTTTCTCACTTTGCTTCCTTTACGCGTCCTTTTATACCTATTGTAGACAGGTACATCAAAACTGCTTACATTCACTTATATTTATTTACTTCTGCTCTTGCCTGGATCTGTATTGTCGTTACCATTTCCAGCAACGTATACGCTGATATGGTGCAAGTTGACGAGTAGGCAACTCGAAATTTTTACGAGAACATTGAAAACCTTCAGATTTTTGGTTAAAAAACGGTCTATGACCATTCGCAGAAACAAACTTGGTTCTTATCTGAATCCCGCTTGCACACGCAACATTCACTTACATCCCAAATTTCAATTTAGGTCTTATTTTATATTTGATTACTTTCGAGCTGTACCTATGAGTAATTATGCAAAATCTCGGAATTAAAATATACTGATATTGCATTATGTGCCTTAGGTTAGGGTGCGTGCATAATACTTGGGGCTGGCGCTGGAGGGACGGGCACGCCGCTCTGCTGCATCAGCACCGAGAACCAATCCAGCAGCCGGTCAGCCATCTGGTCCAGCGAGCACTCCACGGCTGCCGGGCCCAGCACCTCGTTGCTCGCGTCGAGAGGACGCCGCGCCAACACCATCCTCCCCTGCAGACAACCCAAAATTCATGTATTCAATGCATTCGATGTCAAAGGTCGTTGGACCCGTAACAAGTACTATTTTCCTAAGAAATTTAGTCTCTCTACTCGAAAAGGTATAAGTACTTAAATCGATTAGAAAATCTATTTGTACTATGTTCCCTTATGTCGGCCAGGAGAAAGTACCCTGCAGGCCCTACAGCTAGGCTTTGAGGGCGCGTGAACATGTGATTCAAGGCCATATCTTTTTATATCAAAAGAGTGTTGACAGATAAATCACAATAAATTGTAATGATCTTATAAGTGTTCCGTTTTTTCTCAGGAATGTGAATCAAGTTGAAATTAATATCAAATACTTAGGTCAACGGTCTACCGACCCCGTAAAGCTGTAAAAAACTCCAGCTTATAATTTCCATGACAATCTAATAACAAAATAGGGTCGCTGTACCTAATTATTTACCCTTTACTCTGCTTTACTCAGTTATTATTTATATTAAATATTAAGTTATGACGACCGCTTGGCTTAGTGGGTAGTGACCCTGCCTACGAAGCTGGGAGTCCGGGTTCGAATCCCAGGGCGGGTCAATATTTATATGATGAATATTGATACTGGTACCGGGTCTTCGTTGTTATTTGTTTGTAGTGTCTTCGCTTGGTACCCAAAACACAAGCTAATGCTTAGTTTGGGGCCTAGACGTTGTTGTGATGTATACGTTATTATTTGGTACCTCCCGTTTGCCAGAATCATAAAATTCGGCAAGAAACAAAATCTTAAGCACAACTACCTAAAGGAATAAATCAAAAAAACTTATTTTGTAGCTATCACATCGCTCAACGCTTTTCAGATTACAAATTTACATCCATTTAGAATCGCATCGTTAAAGTAGTAGGTATGTGATGTTAAACTATTAACGGGCAAAGTAGCAAAATACACTCTTGCAAATTTTTTATTAACGATGTCATATAAAGAAACGAAAGAGCTCATCGTACCACTTATCTAACACAAACAAATACACGCCCACTGAACTAAATACTAGTAGAACAGACGGCACGAACAAAATCTGTGCGCGCGGCACTGTCACCTTGTTTCTATCACATTGATATTTCTACCAAATATAATACACTGTATAATATATGTCTCATACATGTTATGCTTGGTTCGTTTCCACTAGAATACACTTAATTGCAAGTATTATACATAATATTTAGTAGGTATTATACATGTCGTGACATTCCTTGTAGTTTAAAACAAGTATGACGGCAACGGCAGAAAATAATGTAGGTACAAAAAATTGTTTTGGAAGGTTTAAGTTTTGTTTTGTTTAATTATTGACGATAAGTTATGCCACTATTTTTTTTCTTAGCAGTTGATTAACTTTTACACGTTTTTAACGCCTACGAAGGCATTTTTGAAATGTTGTTTAATCACGTTTTTGGCACGAGGTCGCGATGTGCATAGGCGAGTGACTGAATGAGTTGTTGCCGGTTGGCAACAACGCTTGGCGCAAACATTTGGTTCGCGGCGTCGGTTCTACTAGTATATAATTCAGTGTATAGTCAAACTTTATGGCGGATCGGAATACAACGTTTTAACCATTCTTGCGCAGGCACAGTCATATATATACCCATCGCTCCACTACGTCCCGCTATACCTAAAACGGGTTACTGCGACGCGATATGTGTCTATGTTCGAATCCGTCATAAAGCTTGATTGGAACTATACACGCGTAGGTATATAATATAGGTACCTATCTACCCTGTTGCACAGTTATGCACGCACACAAACACACCCTCACGCACCACACGCACCCATACTAATCTCTAATTTCGTTTGTTAATATTTTAGTGTATATTATGACATATTTGACAATATTTACCATATATGATTACTTAATGCGCTTCAACATATCTGATGGCAAGGAATTGGAGCGGCCCCTTGCCAATACCGGCAATGATGTCACATTAATGTGATTAAACATTTTATTACTGTTTTTGTTGTTATGCAAATGTTATATTTCATGCAAATTTTGTTGCAACCTCAGAAATATCTTTCTGTTAATTAAATATTTAGTAATAACATTACTAATAATTTTGTAATTTGTGTAATATAAAAACATATTATTTGGTGATTACAGACCTAATTTTTTTGGGTAAATTCAAAACTCAAATATGTAGTTAATCTGACTCGTTTAAAAATAAACACGTTTGAAACAACGTTGAAGGCTGTTACGTTCTGTTTTACGAACCTTAAAAAAAAATTTAGAACACCATAATATTCCACGGTGTGGAATACTACATTTAAATTCAATATCACTTTCTCAACCCAACCCTGAGAAGCTAAAATATTTGCAAGTTTTTTGGTGGTACCTAGCCTGATACAATAGGTACCTATCTAATAAAATAATCGGTCTACCCGGTCGGGGTGTGGGCGTCGTCGGTCGCGGCGGCAGGGGCAGAAGCCACGACACGAGACTCGCACTGCAGGCGCCGGCCGCCGCACGCAGTTGTGCAGGTCTAATCGACACAGCGACGAGTACGTGCGGTTGTCAGAGCCGCATAGGAATCCGCGCTCGCCGCTGCCGCCGACCGTTCCACCACATCCCACGCACCTGGACAATGCACACGTGCATACGAGTAAGTAAATGATTAGTCAATGAAGAGTCAAGAGAGTAAGTACTCATTCCGAGGACAAAGTACTTGGCCGAAGGCAACTGACCGAGCGCGCCACTCGCGTTCCGGTTCGAGGTCGTTGCGCGTCACCTCCAACGGCGCGCCAGTATCAGCAGCCTCGCCATCCGAACCACCGGCCGCGGTCCCACCGACCGTAGACAAACTGAAAAACGATCACATCGAAACTCGTATGAGTGGTTTCTGGGTCAGAATAAGCAGCGCCCTTCTTAGGGGGTATAGGGGCCATAACGCTCACTGTGTATGCGCGGTGCGGTGCGCGTGGTGCTGCCGAGGCGCTCTTGGCTCGCACACGGCGACTCCGGCATGTACGACACACGTCTCTCGGCGGCGACACACCACTGTGCGACAAGCTTCGCCTGTCATACACACAAGGCTGGTAAAAATTTTAACGTAAGAAAGAACGCGGTTTATGGATGGTGAGAGTTGGTGCCACTTGTATCGTTGTTGTTACGCTTACTCTCATCATGTGATATGGTATATGTACCCAGGGCCTGCTACAAGAATGGGCAATCCGGACATTTGTCCGGGGCGCCTAAAGGTACAAGTATACGTTGGCTGAGTGCGTTCGACGAGTGCGCTTGACAAACGTATAATAGACCGTCAAATCACTTTGATTTGACTCAAATATCTCGTGGGGTTGGAAATACGTACCTAGTACTTATTGAATCATTTTTTGTCATAGACATAAATGTTTTTTGTACTAGTTTGATCTAAAGTACCTATTAATTACCTATTTATTTCAAATGAAATTACAAATTATACAAAATTACTTACGTTTGGTTTCAAATAAAAAATAATTTATGTATTAGTTACGGACTTCGATCGATAAAATAATTAAGTGATATAAATAATAAAAAAAATATTTGATGAATTATTTCAGATTTGACATTACTATATGTAGTGCCTTCCCAATTAAATCCGGCTTCTTTCTTATTTCTACATTCCTTTTTGTAACTTCAAACATTTTTTGAAGTGATACTTTGTAAAAGGGTTAATATAGCATATTGTTGATGTACCTAATAAATAAATAAATATTGTCGACAATAAAAAAAATGTTTTTAAGTTGTGTATCTTCTTTAAGTGCGTTGTTAGACACGTCACGTCAAACAATCAGGGTTTGTGTAGATTAGGAAAATTGCATCAAATATTTATCAAAAATAACAGATAGGTATAAGATGTCGGATCAGCGTTGAATAGTCATAGTTTTGCAGAATGCAGATTACGAAAAAGAGATTTTTATTCCATTAGGTACCATCTTAGCACCGGTTTCCTAATATTTGGAGAGAGTAGAATACGAAAGTAGATACGAAAATGACTGTCTTCAATCATCATCATCATCAGCCCATTTTTACCCTACTGCAGGGGCTTAGGCCTCCCCCAGGGTGAGGTTAAGCCCCTGCAGTAGGGGCTTAACCTCACTCATGGACTTAAGCTCCAAGCCCCCCTGGCTTGGAGCTTATGTCCACCACGCTGCTCCACTGCGGGTTGGGAACTGTAACGACCGCCATCTATTGACAGCGTCCGGGACCGACTGCTTAACGTGTCCTCCGAAGCACGGTGTCAGTGATATTGTGTACTTAAGTCAGAAAAACTTGGTACACGCCCGGATTCGAACCATGGCTCTATGGGGCCTTATGAATATGAGACAGGTTCGTTGCGCTCTGGGCTATCACAACACTTCACTGTCACTGTCTTCAATACTGCATACAAACTGACAATAAACACAACTAAACGGTAAAATGGTCATCACTCGTTTGATATGGTGCAAATAATGAAAATGGAATTATTTAAATAAAACTGAAAATACGGCAAATATCTGTGACAGCCGAGAGCCGAATGACTAAGCACTAGCTTTTCAGTTAAAGTCGTGTGTGTGTTCGACCCCTGCCATAGGTGTAGGTATTATAAGTCATTCCATTCCATTCCATTCCATTCCAACAGTCCTTTGTGTAACCCACTGCAGGGGCTTAGGCCTCCACTCAAGGTGAGGGGGCTTGGAGCTTAAATTTACCACGCTGCGCCAATGCGGGTTGGCGAATTGGCGGTTGGCGAAAATTTTTATGTCGAATACCACAAGCTCTGTTGACATCTTCACTCCTGTGATGGTGGAAGTCAGCAGCCTCCATCCCACACTGGATCAGCTTGATGACCTTATGGTCCGAACTCTTAATTTAATATTGAGGAAATAGCTAGTTAGTTGTGATAGTTTTCCTTTTAACTACGTTATATACTCCCGTCATAATTTTTTTCCACATATCCAAAAACTACGGTTTAGCTGGTAGAGGGAAGGGACACATGACTCTAACAAAAATTAGGACTAGGAGTGCATATCTCAACAACTGTTTACTTAAATGAAAATTGTAAACAACCTTGATATCATTTTTCAAGACCTATCGTTTGGTACCTCTCGCGTTAATATACGATGAATTATTTTTCGTACTTCAGTTACATGTATGGCGACCAATCCCAAAAAAAAAATTTTTCTTCATTTCATTACGGCTTTGTGTAGCGGTTCATAGGTATAATAGGTACACCTACTTTCCAAATTTCATCTATATATTGCCAATAGTTTCCGAGAAAAACTACAGACAGACATACCTACAGACGGACGGACGGACATGGCGAGACTATAAGGGTTCTTTTTTTGCCATTTGGCTACGGAACCCTAAAACACATTTTGGGAAATTTGTAGACGGCGATAATTTTTGAACGCTTCGTTTGATTTTAATGCAATTTACGAATTTTGTATGCACAAAAATTTTGTGTAAAACCAAAAATCGATTGATCTTAAAATCTCAAAGTTATGTTTAAAAAACACGTTTTCGGAAATTTGTGAACTGCGATATCTTTTAAACGCGTCGTTAGATTTTGATATTTTTGGCGGCACTCGACGCAGTTTTTTATGTTCAAAAAACGTATATAAGGTTTCAAGTAGATCGGTTGGAAAATTTCAAAGTTGTTTTAAAAAAACTTTAAAAAAATATTTATTTTGAGGTTTATTTTTTGAATATGTTTGAAACAGCTTCACCGATTGACTTCAAAATGTAATCAGGTCTAAGTCTTGATGAACCCTTTCAAACGCCGTATTGGATATCTTATCGGTCAATCCGTTCTCAAGGTATCGTAGAACAAAAAAAGTTACATACACACACACACACACATCCGATCGTCAAGCCGTAAATGGTCAGAATGCATGGCTTCCCAGGACCTCAAAACGTGAAGATCTGATGAAAACTCGATTTTCGAAACTCGGACCCAAACAATAACTTCGCTTGGATAGCGGGAACTTAAAAAAATAATAGTGTGGGTTACCATACTGAACTTGGAAATTCATAGAATTTAGAGAACGGGAAACATGCACATATTTTATTTTACGGCAGACCTACTGTCATTACTCACTTATCACAACATTTTGTTTTTGTTTCAAAGTTTTCTTTTGACCCGGATAATTTGATTTAAAAATTAATACTTTGAATTTACCGTCAAAAAGGGTCAAAAGATCCAATTTACCTACACTCAAAAAAGACATTTTGTTAAGTAGACTGTCTTTGTTTATTACCTTCCGAATCGCAGTCATACATGGGTAGGGGCAAGTGCGTGCTCACCTGTCGACTCGTATGCGAGGTGTGGTGCTGGCGATTGAGGACGTTCACCTGTCTGTGGACCCTGTCCCTGTGAAATATGTCAAACCGTGTGGAAATAGTGCTGACTCAAATAAACATTTCGTAGGTATATACGTATAGAGGCGAGTAACTATAGTAAGAAAAAAAAATGATTTACGCCTGCTTTGTAGCCTGCCACAGTTCCAGGTGGGATAAATTGTCCTAGACGCTCTAGCTTAGATCCCTCGAAAGACCCATCGACATCCGCGGGGAAGCAACAGCTAGGTATAATGTAATAACGGTCAGATTAATACCATCACCTATCGATGCCATCATCACCCCTTGATGTTGTATGAATTTAAGAGAGTTTGACTAATTTTTCTCAATATATCCTTAATAAATTATTGATATATCTAATTAACCAACTTACCCCGCCAGTCTCACGGCGGAATAGAAAACCTTCCTACAGTGAGCTTTGAACCCACAGAACAGGGTTCAAACTGCTTGTTTTATAAATTCGTAGAATGGTTTTTGTATGGTTAACATATTCATAATCTCCATCACTAACGTCGCTTTTCAAACACGGTCCCGAAATAGATACCTAGGTAGGTAGGTACTAGATTTCAGTAGGTATGCGTACGATACGTATATGAACTACGTTGCAGTCACCGCGTTATATGATTTTATGTCGTCTCGTAAATATAATGCAATGGAGTGGGTTTTTTCCACAATTTCAGGTAATATACATAGGTACCTTCTTTGAAATTTAATATAATATATAAAAATTACTCGATAAAGGCCGTGTTGTTTTTGGTATTCACTCGCATCGGGAGTAGTTACTGTTATAGTACCTAACGACCGAAGATTGAAATGAAGGAGCGGTGAGAGATGCGTTTCGTTCGTACAGATCATCAAGTTATTAAGCGCTAGACGCTCATTGTCAAGTAGTGCGGTCGCCGCGAACCTGATCGGCGTCAGCGAATTCGAAGTCCGCGTCAGGATGTCTCCGGTTGGCGCAGGCCGCGCCCGCCGCCAGTGCCAGCACCACCACCGTAACGCCACGCCACATCGCACTGAGAGAGCGTCGCCGTCGCCCGCACCCTGCCGACTGGACTGCCCTTTGGGGCGTGTGGGGCGCGAGGGGTTGCGTCGGAAGTGCGCGCGCCGCTGCACCGTCCGCCCCTGGCGCCGGCTTAACAACGTGCAGTGTCGCCTTTGGTCTGAGCCTTTAGAACCACCGAAGCCACAAAATAAACAACACAATAGATCAACTTCAATCTGAACGACAAATTAAAAAACATTGTTTTTATGCGTCGTAGTCATAGATCATTGTCGTAGTATTCGTTTAATTGTAGATACCTACATTAATCAGGTAAATTGGCCACTTTGCGGCGATAGGTATTACTACTGAACATACGGATTTTCTATTCTAGATTAAATATTTTTTTTATAAAAGGTATAAATAAAGGAACACAACTAAACACCAAAAGTAGTCACATGTCCTTGTTCGCTTTCAGATTTTACTGCGTCATTACAGTTTAAAGTACCTATGAATTATACAGTAAACAAATTGACGTCTATATGTATATATAGGTATCGTATATGTATAGGTATCGTTCGCATATACCTACTGTTCGGTTTTCTTTTATGATGCGTGGCTCAAACAACAGGCTAGGTAAGTATATGTTTGATATGTAGGGAAACACGTAATAGACACTACACTGATGACAAAAAAATAAATTTAAGAATCAACTGCGTAACATTATCTAAATATATTTGGACGAAACCTAGAAATACGCTCACGACACAATCAGAAGTGTTGGCAATCACGATATCTTCGGATCCAGGTGTCTGTATAACACTAAGTAAAACTGATGATACCGAAAATACAAAGTAGGTACCTATAGAGACGAAATAACTAGCGATGAAAACGCGTGCGCGCGCATACGGCGTGTTCAACTGAACGTAGTCCAAACACTCCAAACTTATAGAAGTAATTATTATTATTTAGAATAATCATCTATATTATCAATTTCATTTGACACAGTGACCTATCCAAATATTTTTTATTACACACAAAAATAATAATAATAAAACTAATCCAATAATCCACCCCTCGTCGCCCCCGACGTAAATGTGCCCATGACGCTCATCGCATTGCCGCGCTGAATTGCAATGGCAATTCTTTGCACCAGGAAGGAACCGGAGCGGGGGTCGAGCAGCGCCGGATCAATGTAAACCACGGCTGTGGGCCCATACGTTTCTGCCGCCCACCTCTTTTTATCTAACTTAAAAATATCAAATTCAAATAAACTAAATTGGCTGTAGTTAATTTAATTACTCGAAATTACTAAGGGACTCACATACAGTAAATTCGTATATCATTATACTTTAATCATAAGGATGTAACGGAAAAAATATAATGGAAATGGAACTGATAGGACTGAGTATCTGGAATAAGTTACTGGTCGTTAAGGATAAATAAAACATTTGTCGAAATGCATAGAACAATAAGTTTTATTTCTTTTTAAATTAAGGTTTAACTAAGTTAACTTCCGAGTGGTTTACGGCGAGCTTTGAGAGAAGCAAATTCAGAAATAACGTAATCAAAACTCATATTATTTACAAGATGGGCCTCAATACACAAAATAGCCAGGTTGTTAAGTTTTTCATTTGACATTGTCGATCTTGAGAAGTTTTTTATTCGTTTCATTGCCGAAAAAGACTTCTCCGCCGAACAGTTTGTTGAAAAAAGAGATAGATACCTACATTCTGGAATCTGGAATTCCTAACTTAATAAGATATAAAAACATTGAGTCTAGTGAACCGGAGAATATTTGTAATTTGTTTTCGAAATTTTTTAGTTCTGTTTATGAGTCATGTAATAGCCTCAATTTAGACTCATTGCCGAGTGAAATTAATGACAATGCAAACGTTTTCTCAGATATTCAGATAACCAAAGATACTATTACTAATGTACTTAAATCATTGGACGTTGCCAAGGGCTCGGGCCCCGATGCCATACCCCCATTTTTTCTAAAACATACTGCAGATACTATCAGTGAACCTCTTGCTATCTTATACAATAAATGCATTGGCGATGGGATCCTTCCTCCTGTATGGAAAATTGCTAATATTACCCCTGTTCATAAAAATGGTAGTAAAAATGAAGTTGAAAACTATCGTCCTATTTCTCTGCTGTCTACACTATCGAAAGTATTTGAGAGGCTGGTTCATAATGCGATCTATCCAAGTCTACACAAAATTATTATACCTGAGCAACACGGATTCGTCAGAAAACGTTCCACTTTGAGTAACCTTGTAGTTTATACTAATTTTCTCTTTGAGAGTATGGATAGTCTTAAACAGGTTGATTCGGTTTATACTGACTTTTGCAAGGCTTTCGATAAAGTGGATCACGCAATATTACTTAAAAAAATTGCTTTCAACGGTATACGGGGCAGCTTGTTGCGTTGGTTTCAATCTTATGTCACAAACAGAACGCAGAAGGTTGTAATTAATGGCTTTGCTTCAAACGTGATAACTGTGACTTCTGGTATGCCTCAGGGATCCATTCTAGGCCCATTATTGTTTATTTTGTATATCAACGACATTGGCGTTTGTTTCAAAAATTGTCACTATTTACTTTATGCAGATGATTTGAAGATTTATTGCAATATTAACAGTGTTAGTGATTGTATCAAACTTCAAAATGATTTAGATAACCTATCAGTGTACTGCATCGCTAACAAATTGCAACTAAAATTATCTAAATGCAAGTCTATTACTTTTACAAAAAAGATTAATATCATAGATTTTTCATATGTTTTATGTAAGAAGCCTTTACATAAGGTATCTGTAATTAAGGATCTTGGGATCATGTTAGATTCTAAGTTACACTTGGATGTTCATATCGACCATATAACAAAGAAAGCTTTTCAGCTTTATGGCTTTGTTATGCGTACTTGTGTTAACTTTAGTAAATCAGCCTCATATATTTATCTTTATAAATTTCTTGTTAGATCACAACTTGAGTATGCGACACCAATTTGGAACCCCTTCTATGATAAATATAGTAATCAGATTGAATCAGTTCAACGTAAGTTTCTTCGTGCTGTTGATTATAAATGTCATCGAACGAGATCGTCCTATTCTCAGTTACTCAAAAAATTTTCACTAACATCTCTCAGGGAGAGAAGAGTGCTCATGGATGGGATGCTATTATATAATCTTTGCCACAGCAGATTTGATTGTAATCGATTGACCAAACAAATTTATTATCGAATACCTAGCAGCTCGAGGCGTATACGTACAACGTATCCTCATAAATTGTTCATGCCTGCGCGCACTAGATCAAATGCTGGTAAGCGTGCGCCTCTGTGTCGCATTATGAAAACATATAATAAACATTTTTATGATATTGATATATTTAAACTGTCACAAAGATTATTTAGGAGGGACATTTTGGCAGCTTTAGCTGAACATTTATGACTTTTTTTGTTTTTTGTTTAGTGTTTGTTTTTTCTAAATTTTGTTTAGTTTAAGTGTTTTTCATTAATTTTTTTGTTATATTATATATTGTATGTTGTGTATGTTGGCAGCTCTCAATGAGTTTTTATGTAACTAATTCGTGGACAGCGTAGTTGACTGTGCAATTATTATAAACTGTTTACTTATAGTTAGATATATAAGTCTTATTGTACACGTTGTTTGTTGTCCTAAATAAATAAAAATAAAAAAATAAAAATACATTCTGAAAGCAATATCCATGTTAGGAAAAACATTTAACAACTCTTTATTTCGTATTATGCTTGCCATTTGAACAATAATGTTATTTTCATCGTGATTGGTATTTTTCAACGTTTATTTGATCACATAAGCATAAACTGAGTGTGAACCGATTTTAAGTACCCCTCATAAAATATTTATTCTGCATTAACTAAATTTAAAACATTTAAAACTATCAACAGCTCGCCAATCCTCGTGCTAATACATGGATGAAGCATTTCCCTAGTAAAAGTAATTCGTACCTATGAGGACGATATCATAATCGCAGACTCACCTATCTTAGAATTTACAGAAGTGACAAAATGGATATAAGTAAAGTTGGCGTCGTTTTGAATTTTGGCGGCCACTTATCAAAGTTGTAAATTTTGAAAGATCAGTTTAAAAGAAGATAATCTTACTAAGGGGTATATAAAACTAAATAATATCGGAGCCGAGATATTATACTTTATAGTTTCACCGTAAAAACCAATAATTCTTGGTGAAATTAATAAAAACGACTACCTATTAATATATTTTGACTTAGTACTATGCAAGTCACTACATACTATAAAATAAAGTTCCCCGCCGCGTCTGACTGTCTGAATGCGATAAACTGAAAAACTACCGAACGGTTCATACGGTTGACATCAATGGACGGAGTGATTCAAGAGAAATGTTTATGTGTATAATTCATTAATCTTTGTGTAAATTTATTGCAATATAACGATTATTCTTGAAGACGTCGGAACAAATTAAGCCGACTGAGAGTTTTCATTGACAACGCTGCCTAATCTCTTTGAGATATAACAAAACAATGTATGAACAAAATGTTCCCTTTTTATAGGTCTAAAGAAAAGTCCGTGATGGCATGTCTATCTTCCAAAGGTAGCTTACTATAGCTATATCTATATTTAAAAAAATGTTCTCATATAATGTGGTAATTGGAAAGCAATATACACGGACACGATATTAATCCTTATCAAATTAAATACGTTAGTTACCTTAAGCATTTCATGCACATTATAATTGGCCTTTGTAGGAAACAATTTCAATTAATATCTTAATAGAAGGGCCCGTGGTCCCACCTTAGGAGTTATCGCGAAATTAAAACTATCGCGCGACAATAGAAATTGAAGCGGCCGGGTGGCCTCACACCGACGACGTGACGTGTAATGTAAAATTGTATATATTCTTTACTTTTACAAACATTTCCAGAATTGGAAATAAAATACATTTAAAATAACTGAACTGTAAAAATAAATGAATCTAATGAAACCTAATCCACACGTTCAATACAACAAGCTGGTAAGGACACTACGATACGATATAAAAAATACTACAGCATTTATACTTTGCTATCCTTGCGAACCCAGGACACTTTGAACATAGCACAGACACATGTGAATTGAATGGTAATTTCGCCATCCCAAGAACTATAATTGACATATCAAGAACATCTTGCTTCTTCAGAACAGGTTTTAAACACAATTATTCACCAAGACATTGAAAATGTAGTGTACAACGTGCCCGAAAATGTGAGAAACTGTGAAGCCTTAAATAAATACATCTTTAACTTAATAATTATATTTTCATTACGCATAAATTGTACCATAAACTACCGTGTAAGGGTATAAAACATCTATACATATATGTAACAAAAAAATACATCTATGTATAGCACTTGTTTAGTACCCATAACACAGGCTCTGCCTAATTTAAGACTAGATAACCGTGTATCCACTTTGAAATACGTCAAAACATTCGCATGTATGCATAAAGTCACTCTTATATACCCTTACAATATAGGCAGAGGATCAACGATCTACTGAAAGTTTTAAGTTTTAGTAAGAAGTTAAAATTAGTTAAAGTAAGAAGTTTTAAGTCATTTCTGAATGTTTACTAAACATTTAAGCTATAAAATATATGAATTATTTAGAAAGAAACCAAAAAATGACTGCAAAACCATTTAACTGAAACGAAAAAATATATTTACTGAAAAACAAAGAAGAAATGCAAGCTATGCTAGTGTTTTGTTTGAACAATGAAAAATCCACCAAATATTTTTTTCCGATACCTACTTAAACAGATATTAAACAGTAAAAGGTAGCGAGGGCAATCAAAAACTACAAAACACTTCATATGTATTAGCTTTTATTTGATATTCATATTACTGTAATAATGAAAAAAAAGTTTTATTCCCTCTCTCTTTTTTATTTGCAGACCTCATAATAAAATATATGACCTATGTAACTCCAATAAGCCATTTAGGCTATACTGCCTGCTAAAGAAATATCTGGGATTCATACATACATACACACATACACGTATGCATACATTCATACTCTCGAACAACATGACCCTCCACAGTGGGGTAAAAGAATAAATAAAATTGATTCACAGTCAGCGGAGAAATTGCCTAACAAATACATTTAAATGAAACATGTGAACCTCTTTTTCTGAAGGCGGTTCATTAAAAATTATACTTTGAAAGTATTATCCTTGTTTGTCACAACCGAGTAAAGAAAAGCAGTAGTAGCCGACTGTTTCCTAAGCCCGTCAGAATGAGGTATATTCGCACTTGCCCCATAACATTATTGAAGGGCCATAGCTAAGCTACGACATTATCATATTTACGACAAAATTTATTTTATAGGTGTTAGTTTTAGGTAGTGCTCCAAAATAAGAAAAAAAAG
The DNA here is from genome assembly GCA_949709985.1 of Luffia ferchaultella. Classification (NCBI taxonomy): domain Eukaryota; kingdom Metazoa; phylum Arthropoda; class Insecta; order Lepidoptera; family Psychidae; genus Luffia; species Luffia ferchaultella. The sequence continues at coordinate 140,065 of OX453249.1, read as the reverse complement.
GCCGCTAAAAAAACTACGCCACTGCTCCATACTAAGTTTGAGTAACTTTGTATGGAGCAGTGGCGTCGTTGATTGTCTTATAACATTATTTAAGGGTCATGGCTACGCTCCGATATTATTTACAGCAAAACTAATTTTATAGATATGTTAATTCTAAGTAGTACTACAAAGAAGTAGCAAAAAAAATAATGATGGCCAAAACAAAAACGACGCCACTGGTCCATACAAGGTTACTCATACCCATTAGCGAATGTTATTTGACGGTCAGTTGAGGTTCGACACATTAATCTCCAAAAGTTATGCAGCATCGGTCTATAAGCTTCGCCCATACATAATTTTAGCGTTCGGAATAAGTCCAAACTTGGTGGGTTTACTAGTAATCATTGAAGGGTTTTGCTATCCACCTTTCAGTTCGATCAGTTCGATGGTAGCATAATTATTCTCATCCAAATCATACATATCCGTAAAATTTCAATACTATACGATTAAAGATTGAAGAGATCCCTCGTGCATCATTAAGGCCTGGTCACCAGATTATTTTATTATCCAAACCACATACATGTGTATAAAATGTAAACTGTGTAGGTCAAGAGGAAGTGTGGTCTTAAATTAACTTGCAAGATTTGACTCAAAAACACATACAAACAAGTGAGGCAAAATACAATAATACTTTTTTTAAACAACTTGTGTAGAGGTCGTTATGGTGTAGTCCGCGCGAACAAAGCCTGGGGCGATCGCTCACTATCTGGGTTTACTGTGGTTAAATCTCTGCATGGATTAATAACATCAATGTGAAGACCACGCCGCCATAGCTGCAGGCAGAAATCTCTGAAGCTGGTTATAAATAACTATTACTCACAATTTAAATTAAATAGTTTTAATGCAATATTTAACAAACGATAAGCTAACAAGATGCGACGCAGCATTGGCGTCGCTACAGGTTGGCGAGGAAGTGCCATTTATCCACTGCAACAGAGAGAACATGGTTCGTTAGACTGGTGTGTGTGGGTGTGTGCGTGGGTGTGTTTGTGTTCGTGTGTAAGTAAAGTTAGTGTCTGAAGGCAGGGAATATACTTACCGCTGTTGGGGATGGGCTGCTGCAGACCTTTGGTGGGTGCTTTGGCCAGGATAGCTGCTGCCTCAGCTACCTCCACATGGCCTGGGCTGCCATCCACGCTCACGTTAGTACTGCACAGGACATAGGGGCCGTCAGCGGGCCGCGAGCGGAGAGCGCGAAGCTCGGCTGACTAATGGCGGGGCTCACCGGCAGATATCGGGCGGCGCATCGTCAGCCGTGACAAGTGTGCGCCAGAACTGGTGCACCTCATCGATGACGCGATACGCAAACTCGGCATCCTTTGGCTCGCCGGCGAAGGCGAACTCATTGGGCGGCTTGCCGTCGGGCACCTTGTACAAGCGGAACCACTCGACGCTGGCGCGCAGCAGACCAGGGCGGTGGCGTTCTACATCGCCCACGTCGTGCAGGCAAGCGGCGAGTGGGTCGCGGATGTCCACCGCCACCAGCTTCCAGTCAGTCTCACCCTCATCGAGCAGTGCCAGTGTCCCGAGCACCTTTACCTGCAGCACCTCACCGCGGGTCGCAATACGTTCGCCGATCTCGATCACGTCGATGGGGTCGTTGTCGCCGCGGGCTTGCGTACTGGGTTCTACGTGGTGCGGGTTCTCCCAGGTCTGCGGCAGCGCGCCGTAGTTCCAGATATAGCCGTGGTGCGGGAACACGTTGGCAACGTAGCGCAGCGCGCCCTTCTTCACGTCCTGGCGAATGGGGTTGAGTGGCTCGCCGAGGCAGATCTCCATCTTAGCGTTGGTCCAACGCGGCACCTCCACCACCATGTTGAGCACACGGCGCTCGCGGTCTGCCCATAGTGGCACGTCGTGCATGGTCGACACGGGTCCGGACGCATCTCCTGCGAATGACACAACAGTTTATTTGTAATTTGTTTTTTGGAAAATACTTTTGAAGTCGTTGCTCTGTTGAATATTATGTACTTAGTATACATTTTTTAACAGGAAAACGTGTTTTGTCTTCAAACAAATTTTCCTTGGCCGAAAATGTAAACGTTTAACACTATCTCGTTGCTCCTAAAAAAGCAGCGTGAAATACGAAACCTGCTAGGTTCAATTATAATTTTAACTGTTTAAATGTGAATATCGGTTCTCGAGATATGTAGTTAACTTCAAGGATAAGTCACTTAATATCTATATACCATACCTATACAGTTTATTAAAGTGTAGATTTGAGTATTTAACAGTTCACTTAATAATATTAACAACTTAGTATTGTGTAGGTATATTTATTGAAGTTATTTTCTATAAGCGTGATGTTGGTTATATTTATCTATGGGGGTTATATTTATATTCTTTTTATATTTTACTAGCGGCCCGTCCCGGCTTCGCACGGGTAGTATTCGTTTCTCATAAGAATCACTTTTTTTATCTCAGTCTTGTCTCATTCCCGTTCTTTCTTTCATTTTTTCGTTCCCATCGCAAAAATACTTTATTATTTCTGTTTTTGGCCCTAGTGTAGCTTCGTTTTCGTTTCCATTCTCATCAAAAATAACTTTTTTATCTCCGTCTTAACTCATTCCCGTTCTTCCCTTTCCCGTTTTTGTTCCCATCGCATAAATATTTTATCGTTTCCGTTCCTGGCCCTGGTCTCATTTCCTTTTTGTTTCCATTCTCATCAAGTACAACTTTTTTATTTCAGTCTTAACTCTTTCCCGTTCTTCCCTTTCCCGTTTTCGTTCCCGTAACACAAATATTTATCGTTTCAATAATTTCTGTCAGTCTTAATTAAATAAATTACACTTTTGCGAAATAATATTTAGTTATGCAATTATTAAATTACTAAAATGGCTATTAAAAAATAAGGGTTGATCGTAGAAGGGTGAAAATTGAGGATTGTATGTATTTTTGTATGTTGTATCATAAAAAAATAGAAATTAAAAATTTTGTCTAAAAAAAAAAATAATAATTTAGGGGTGGACTACCCCTAACATTTAGGGATGAAAAATAGATGTTGGCCGATTCTCATAGATACCGGATAAACACAAAAAATTTCATCGAAATCGGTCAAGCCGTTTCGGAGGAGTATGGCAACGAAAACTGTGATTACTAAAATGGCTATTAAAAAATAAGGGTTGATCGTAGAAAGGTGAAAATTGAGGATTGTATGTATTTTTGTATGTTGTATCATAAAAAAATAAAAATTAAAAATTTTGTCTAAAAAAAAAATAATAATTTAGGGGTGGACTACCCCTAACATTTAGGGGGATGAAAAATAGATGTTGGCCGATTCTCATAGATACCGGATACCTAAGCACAAAAAATTTCATCGAAATCGGTCAAGCCGTTTCGGAGGAGTATGGCAACGAAAACTGTGATTACTAAAATGGCTATTAAAAAATAAGGGTTGATCGTAGAAGAGTGAAAATTGAGGATTGTATGTATTTTTGTATGTTGTATCATAAAAAAATAGAAATTAAAAATTTTGCCAAAAAAATTAAAAAAAAAATTTAGGGGTGGACTACCCCTAACATTTAGGGGGATGAAAAATAGATGTTGGCCGATTCTCGTAGATACCGGATAAGCACAAAAAATTTCATCGAAATCGGTCAAGCCGTTTCGGAGGAGTATGGCAACGAAAACTGTGACACGAGAATTTTATATATTAGATAAAAAAATCTGCATCCAAATCGGTGCATCCGTTTGGGAGCTACGATGCTACGGACCGATACACAGATACACACACGTCAAACTTATAACACCCCTCTTTTTTCGTCGGCGGTTAAAAATGCATGAGCATAACTGCATATGTGTACTGTGAAGAACTGAAGACAATAATGGAAAAGCTCGCACGTCTGCAGCCAGCTTTGGTCAATCGGTTGTCCTCGCTGCTCCTTCACGACTATGCCCGATCCCATAGTGCCCAACAGTCTCCAAGGTGCTAGAGTTGGGATTGGATGTTTTCCCTCATCCGCCATACTCACCACACCTTGCACCTACCGACTATTACGACTATTACTTTTTTCAAAATTTGGACAACTTTTTAACGGGGAAAAAATTCGATTCCCGAGAGACAGTACAAAATACCTTTAAAGAGTTTGGTGTCTCCCGTCCAGTTGATTTTTACAAGAAGGGTATCAATAAACTGCCACTGCGCTGGCAAACATGCAGCGATTGCACGGGAGATTACTTTGAATAACAGAAATAAAGATGTTTGAAAAAAAAATACTTAACTTATTTCATACAAAACGGCAACTTCATAGGTTAGACCTAATTAATATCTGTCCTGGAGCTTATTTCCTAGGTTTTGGAGAGTGCTGATTACGAAACTGACATTATTACTTAAATACCGTGTCCTTTCACTTCTCTAATAGTTCTACTTGTATTGATTTTTAACATGTTTGATAAATCTAGGTTTTCTATCCCAACAAAAAAAAGATAAATTATGACGCGCGAACGCATTTTTAATGTTTTAATATAATTGAGCTAGTGTAAGTAAGCTGCTAACTGAATAATTAAAATAAAAAAATGCCAAAGTTGCAACATAGAATCTTTGAGTATTCAGCTGATACATTAGCAATATTAGCTTGTTATTATAAAAGAAACTACTACTTAATGATAATATTAAGTAATATTCTTTTATAATACACAACAGAAAAGTGAGCTAACAGATATAAAATGTAGTGGGACAGCAAAATTGGATCTTAACCAAATTTAAAAAAGAAACCAAAATACTAAACGGGGGCTGTCCAAGTATTACGTAAGCAGATTTTTCGCAAATATTAATCTACCCCTTCCCCTCATCAGCAAAAGTAAGCTAAGATCTTACCGCTCCCCACATGCTAACGTAAATATTGTTACAATTGATTGATTCACGAGCAGCACTTATAAGTCTAGAAATAAGGAATAGGTTTGGAATAGAGGACTGTAACGCACATAATATTCATTTAAATAAACTTTACTGACATGGTATTCAACATAGAGTAAGTAACAAATATTATAATCTTAAGTAATATTACGAACAAAACAAACTTTTTTTAAATTTTTGGTATACATATTAATTTCAATTAACAGTCTCAAGTCCATGACACCTGAATCCATGGTTCTAAGTTTTCGATGACATTGGATGTTTGCTGCTCAATGTTGCGTGTCTGCTCACTTTCATCCGATTTTGGAATGTCCATGTCGTTGTAATTCTAAGTAAATAATTACTGTTAAGCAAAGCAAAGACCCCCCCCCCCCCCAATAGTGCTTACGTAATACTTGAACGGCCTCTTATCAATGACGTACAGGAGCATTATCGCGACGTGTGATAACGCGGACGATTTGCCTTGGCCGCCCGGTACTTACGTAACACTGTCGTGAGAAGTGACACCAGTCTCAATGTCAATGATGCCAGACCCCACTCACACGCTCCACAAATATTGCTCTGAAGTGCATACTTGTACAGAAGTGTTAGATACAGTGCAAACATGTCTTATAAAATTACATATGGTATTATGTAACAGTCATTTGTGACAATAACTCCCTTAAAATTATTATCTACACTTCTGAACCAATACTAAATACACAGTATTAAGTACATAGATACACTTAGTGATTTTTACCATCAACTAATGCTGTTTTAATCATTGAGCTGAATTTTGTAACAATAGTAAGGTGTGAAAAGAATACAGAAGATCTAATTTTAATGCAATTTAATCAATAAGGAATTCCTAAACTATATTTAAATTATAATTACTTATCCTAAATAGACATTTCCTCAAAGTTTACTATTCAAAACTTGTTTTAGGTTTAATTGAGGATAAATAATCTGCTACCTTGTATTAAACAAATACAAATTTAGGAATAATTTGTGTAACTACCTCAGTTTTTTTAAAGTATTTTAATTTAAATATTTTAATTTAGTGTTTTCTTTTACTTCCATTTATAATATATATATGTGTATGTATATGTATTTGTGTATATTTATATAGATATAAATTTGTATTTTATTGTACTAATAATATTACCTACCTAAATTATTTTTATCATTATGGGTATAGAAAACAAGTTTGTTTTTTGCTCAAAAATTCAATTATTAATTCTAAGTGAAATCTGTTAATGACCTTTTCTTTGTGTTATATTTAGTAACTTTATTTTTTGTCATTTTGGCTATAGATTTTGTTAAATAAATAAATAAAAAAAAAATATACTTACATATACATAATAATATTCTAAAGTAAATAAAAACTGTTTTGATACTAGTATTTTTTTACGGGTTGGACTAGTGGTCGGTGACACCAACTGCTGACCCAAATGTTGCAGGTTCGATACCTGTCCAGACAAATATTTCTGTTTATGAACATATTTATTTGTTCTATATTATGTGGTTGGAAAATGTCTATATGAGACAATTTCAAAATATGTCTCCGTTACACAATAGAAACACACAGGAATATTAACAATTTATGTTGACTAGTGAATTTGTGTTACACAACTGAATTAACTGGGGTGCATCTAGTGGTACTGTTTATCAAATTCGAATTTAATATATAATTTACTTTGATTATTTCAAAAGACAAACAATAAAAGATGAATGGATATTTAATTTGTGTATAAAATAAAAAATTTGGTAAAAACACTACATAATTTATTTGTAAGGGTTACTTACAAATTATATTCTTATAACTGCAATGAGAAAGTTACAAAAAACAACAAAGCAATTTCTGTTTTTGGTTGGCTCCTTTTTACCTTTTCGTCTTCTCGGAATAATTGCGATCTACCACAAGAGTCGTTACGACGATTTAAATGAATATGGCTATTAAACGGATTACTCTCATAATTGTCACTAGTCGTTAAAAGGTCATTGTGGAACAGCCCTGTAAAAAATTCATGTAATTATGGACTATGAGTTCCGTCGTGGCAGTAATGCGGCACAAACGGCACGTAACATCAACAACATTTACGGCGCGAACTTAACAAACGATCTATGGGGGTTATATTTATATTCTTTTTACAAAGTCTTTTGTTTCTTGATTTGCGTTGTTTTCATTACATTTGAAAATTTTTCTTCATAATGGACACTTTAAAATTCGTGTAATTATGGAATATGAGTTTCGTCGTGGCATTAATGCGGCACAAACGGCACGTAACATCAACAACGTTTACGGAGCGAATTTAACAAACGAACGCACAACCCGTTATTGGTTTGCCCGCTTCCGTTCTGAAAATTATGACTTGAATAATGAACCTCGTGGTTGTCCGGACACCTTGGTCAACAATGGTGAATCGAAGGCGATTATGGAAGCTGATGATACTCAAACTACAGCTAAACTAGCAGCAGCTTTTGATGTTAGCATCAAAAAAATATTGGACCATTTGCGACAAATTGGCAAACTAAAAAAATCTTAATAGATGGGTACTCCACGAACTTAACGGTCGCCAGCGCAACGTACACGTCGAGACCTGCCTCGCGTTGCTCAACAGGCACAGAAATGAATGAATTTTGAACCGGATTGTTACCTGTGATGAAAAATGGATGCTGTTCGACAATCGAAAGCACTCAGCAAGTTGGTTAGATCCTGGTTCAGCACCAAATCAATGTGTTAAACGAAAAATAATCCCTAAAAAAAATAAAAACTGACTTCAAAAACATAAACTAAAAAGTTAAAAATAAAATTTTCACTTTAAAGAAAGGACCATTAACAGGCGGCATAAAGTTAATGAAGTCGGTGCCAACTCAGACACTTTAAATGGGTACTTACCAGGTAATAACAATTACAACAACTATATATCTATAACTATAATAAATATAGAAAACAATTTAAAGTGTCTGAGTGCATAGGCACCGACTTTATTAACTATATGCCGCCTGTTAATGCTCCTTTCTTTAAAGTGAAATTTTTTTTTTAACTTTTTAGTTTATGTTTTTGAAGTCGGTTTTTTTTTAAATCATTTTATTTTTCAATTTTTAGTTGAACGCATCTGTAACTTATTTGTATTTAGTATCAATGCGGCTTCTAAACGTGCTACTCAAATGAGACAGCGCCACGATTACGCAACTTTAATTCAGTGTCAAATTGAGGCATCAGCATGCCTAGTAGGTAGTGGTATTCCTATGTAACCCTTCAATTTTAATTAAGTATTATTTTTGTGCGAACTGAACATTTTGGCATTTTGAACCGTATGACATAAGCCCAACAAAAGGTAACTGCTGTAAATCGTTAAGGAGTTCTTTCGACTATGTATGGTCTCCATCATCAGACCTATAATGGTACTTATAACCCATATGAGTGCAAAGTTCTCATCAATAGAAATGAATTAAGTCCAAACACCAGGCAATTGCTGTAAATCGTTAAGGAGTTCCTTCGACTGTGTATGGTCTCCATCATCAGACCTGTAATGGTACTTATAACCCATATGAGTGCAAAGTTCTCATCAATAGAAATTAATTAAGTCCAAACACCAAGCAATTGCTGTAAATCGTTAAGGAGTTCCTTCGACTGTGTATGGTCTCCATCATCAGACCTGTAATGGTACTTATAATCTATATGGGTGCAAAGATCTCATCAATAGAAATGAATCAAGTCCAAACACCAGGTAATTGCTATAAATCGTTGAGGAGTTCCCTTGACTGTCTTTCAGCTCCATCATCAGATCGACTCCCGACCTTCATCAAATAGTACTAGTAGTAGTACTTTATCAAAATACTTAAAATACGATACTTTAAAATACGATTTTCGAAGATTGCCCTCGATTTCTCTGGGATGCCATCATCAGATCCTGGTTTCCTTATCATGGTACCACTCCGGAGATATCTCCCTTCCACAAAAAAAAAAACATACAATTCGGTTCATAAACAACGAAGTTATGCCTGAACACACATAAAAAAAATATATATATATACGGTCGAATTGAGTAACCTCCTTCTTTTTTGAAGTCGCTTAAAAAGGTGATGGTCACTGTTAGGTGGTCTAGTGCCGGTGTGATTCATCACAGCTTTTTACAAAATGGCATGAGCATTACTGCAGATGTGTACTGTGAAGAACTGAAGACAATGATGGAGAAGCTCGCACGTCTGCGACCAGCTTTAGTCAATCGGTCATCCCCGCTGCTCCTCCACGACAACGCGCGATCCCATACTGCACAACGAACAGTCTCCAAGCTGCTAGAGTTGGGGTTGGAAGTTCTCCGTCATCTGCCATACTCACCAGACCTTGCACCTACCGACTACTACTTTTTAAAAATTTGGACAACTTTTTAACGGGAAAACGGGAGATTACTTTGAATAACAGAAATAAAGATGTTTGAAAAAAAAATACTTTAACTTATTTCATATAAAACGGTAACTTCATAGGTTAAGAAGATAATACTGTACACATTTTAAGAAATAGACACTGACATATGACCAAATTTAACAACTTTATTATTTTTATCGCTGATCACCTGCTATGCGAACATTCATTTATTATAGAAATATATTTAGAGAAAATAATGAGAAAATACTTATGAATCATATTTTTGGATTTACTTTTAATCATGTTTTAGTGAAACAAATGAATATTGTCCATAATCACATGAAGGACATAATATACTCTTTTGTATGAAATAAATATTGCAATTGACATACAAGTATTGTCTGACTAAGTTAAAAATGTGTAAAAACAAAGGATATGGAAAATTATAATCATGGGCATTTTTTTTTTAATTGTCTCATATGTGTGTATCAGTTGTTTAGTTATCATAACACAGCCTCTGCCTAATTTGAGACTAGATAACCATGTGTGAGATGTCCCACATATTATTATTATATTTGTATTATTTTGTAGGTGGGTCCAGTATTTTTTTTTTGTCATAATTTAATGAATTTCAGTCCCTCAGTGAATATGTCAGCCTGATTTGTTTCACTATATTATGTGATATATGAACAACGGTTTGCTTAAAGTACTGTATTAATTTCTCTATACCATATTATGCCTATACTCTATCCTGAAATAAAAAAAAAAATCTGACCGTAGAATCCTTTGATGTAAGATAAATAATTTTTACGAGATGAAATGGGAATCACTATCAGGACATATATAATTATATTAGACAAAAAAATAATCTTGGTGCCTTCATCAAAATTAATGAAATATATTTTGTAAACTTACTACTTGACTGTTAGACCATATACACACTGATGAATTCGGTCCCGGGTTCAAATCCCAGGTCGGGTCAGTATTTATATGATGAATATTGATACTGGTACCGAGTCTTGGTTATTATATGTACGTGGTGTCTTCGCTTGGTACCCAAAACACAAGCTAATGCTTAGTTTGGGGCCTAGACATTGTTGTGATGTCTACGTTATTTTTATTAATTATTTAGATAATTCATGTTTCTATACTTTAGCCTTTTAGGCTAATACAAAAAGTACTAGCATAATGTGAAGGAGAAAAATTACTCAAAAACTGCTGCAGAAACTATTGAATTTGAAAAATTATAAGGAATGGGTTTCAAAAACTTATTAATAATCATTGGAAGGTGGGAGAGGGTTTCCACGAAACCAATTTTCTTCAATTTTGAGTACCTAATCCAGAAATGCAGAAAACCAAAAAATATGTATCTATTACATTAAAACATTTATATACACAGGCATTACTGTCAATAAAACACTAGATAGTAACAGGAAATTACTTTTACAATGTTTATCTTCTGGGTGGCTCGTCATTCTGCTTTGGTTAGGATTGATAATAATCAGACCTCAAATAACCTAGGCAGCGCTTAACAATGTTGCCTGACAAAAAGTAAAAAAATATTTAATCGGGCTTGTAGTGGAGGGGTGTAGGAACCTCACGCAGTAAATATTTTTTAACAGAAACATAAAAAAATATAGAGGTTCTTGGCAGCTCCTAACTCTGCTCCGACCTTCGCATTAACAGAAGCTAACCTAACCTATTTTTTTTTAATGGTGGACTATAACTTATCTTCACCACATTTAAAATTGATCATTGTTATGAATACAATTTGCATCAGGGTGGGTAAGAAAGCCAACCTTTAACATAATATATCAATGTCGAAATGGTGGTCCCTCAACATATCTTGGCTAAAATTTAAATGGATCAAAAAGCTTTTTTCTGGTCACTTTCTTCTAATTAGCAACTCTAAACAAGACATATTTTAACAGATATTAGATAGGTGGTGACAGTGGTGGGTAGTTTTGGAAACCCAAGTCAAATACAATGTATGCTTTCTTTGTGTTAATTAGCTACTTACCCCAAAGTGTACCTACTGACTGACTGAACGATGATTGGCAGAGTGGTTAGAGACCCTAACTGCAGAACCAAAGATCGCGGGTTCAATTTCCACCCGGAACAAATATTTGTGTGCATGAACAAGTCTATTTGTTATATGTCTGGCTGGGTGTATCTATAAAAGTGTCTATATATGTAACTATTTTAAAGAATATTTAAGTATATCAGTTGTCTAGTAATCCATAATACAAGCATGTTACTAGGTTACTTTGTGACTTTATGACGCTGTTACACTATGGTGCTGTGTGCGATGCCCCAGAAATTATCATTAAGTATTATAGTGTAACAAAGTAGTCTAATTTAAATTTTTATCATTAGCCATTTTGTTTTGATATTATTAGGTACCTACCTATCAAGTTTAAAGTTTTGATTAACGTTTACCAAGTTACATTTGGACATTTTAAATTGCTTAGAAAACAACTGGGTTAATTTTATACAAATACGAGACATTTTATGTGTTGGATGTGAAGTCTGTATACGAAGATATTAGGTACTAATTTAGTTTACACTAGATCTTCTAAAGAATTTCAAAAACACTCACGAAGATAGATGCGGTAGTCAGGTGAATACGGGGAGCCACGTTCTTCCACCACGTACATGATGACACGGCTGCTGGTGGTCGGAACTGTAGCGACACGGGAGCTAGCTGGTGGGGAACAATAGCGCGCGGTAGGGACCAACACTCTCTTGAGATGTCTCGTTGCGACGAATGAACACGACGACAGCCACGATAGCACCCGGCTAACAGCTGTACAACGTGAACGTGACATTGACATTTAGAATATTCTTTTTTCGTCACATATGTCTGAAATGATCTGAATTCAAAATTTATTTTTTATTTTCTAATTAGTTATTGAAGTTTCAATGTGACGGATGATTTATCAATCGCCAATCGACGAATCAATGACATGACACCACACATGACACCCTGGTATATATTTTGCCTATGTATTTTGCTGAGGTATTCTGTGACCCTGACACTTGACTGGCACTGGCCAGCATTGACTGCCATACACCTTGCTACACATGCTGTGATTTATTTAATCTACTACATTCTACTAGCGACCCGTCCCGGCTTCGCACGGGTAGCAGAGCATATAACCCGTAGTGTTTTTTCTGCGTAGTTTCCTATCAGCTTGTTGCGTCGAACATGTGGATTGGACTTAATTAGATTCAAATGTAACGTAAGTTCATCCTACTTGGAGTATTTTTAATGTATTTTATTTTCAATTCTATAAATATTTGAAAAAGTAAAGAATATATACATAAAAACAAACTACAATAATTCTATATATACAACATTGATAACTTCAGCCTAACCATGCTGGCCGGCGCGCGGTGGCCGCAGCGCCCAGTTTCTTGTCGCGCTATATTTATATTTCGAGATAGCTCCTAAGATATTGATTTAAATTGTATAGTGTAAAAGACAATCATAATATGCATTAAATGCTGAAGTTAAATAAAGTATTTAATTTGACAAGGATTAATAAAGTATCCATATAAATTGCTTTCCAATTACTTCATCATATGACACCATTTTTTTAAACATAAAAATACGTATAATAAGCTATCCATAAAAGATAGACATATGCCATCGCGGACTTTTCTTTAGTCCTATAAAAGAAACACGATTCCTCCATACATTATTTTATTATATCTCAAAGGGATTAGGCAGCGTTTTCGATGAAAGCTCCCGCCGGCTTGATTTTTTTCCGACTTATTGAACAATAATTGTCATATTTCAACAAATTTTCACAAAACATTAATAAATTATGTACGTGAACCTTCCTCTTGAATTACTCTGTCCATTGGTGTCAATAATATGCCAATCCGTTCAGTATTTTTTGAGTTTATCGCGTTCAGACAGACAGACAGACAGACGCGACGGGGGACTTTATTTTATAATATATATAGAAGATTAGTTTGACGCATGGATCATGGATGTATGGATAGATAGGTAGTCGAAAGTATATACTTTCAATAGTAGTCTTTGGTAGTCGACGTCACACGATGTAGATTTATATAAGTCTCCTAACAGTTCCCCAAACGTCGTATCAAGCTGCCTTAATGCTTATTTGGTCATGACACTATTCATACTACCACTATTTAAAAATGGTTTAAAAAAACCCCCAACACGTAAAGCAAACCTTTAAAAAGTGTAAATAATACAAGTTTGTTCATTGTCTAATGATATTTGATCCTTAAAAGCGTCTGGGGCCGCTAATAAAATGTAATTCGCCATTTTGTAGTGGCGGCCATCTTGGATTTGAAATTTGTCATAGTGTATAGTATTCTACTAGTCACGTCCTTTCATTCGATACCCATATTGATAGAGTGTGAAAGAAATGTAATTCGCCATTTTGTGCTAGTGGCCATCTTGGATTTGAAATTTGTCAGTGTATTCTACTAGTCACGTCCTTTCATTTGATACCAATACTGATGGAGTAGTGAAAAAAATGTACCTAATTGGCCATTTCGTGCTGGCGGGCATCTTGGATTTGAAATTAGTCATGGTGTATAATATTCTACTAGTCAAGTCCTTTCATTTGATACCCATATTGATAGAGTAGATGAATGGAAGAAGAACACATGTTGTGCCGACCCCACTTAGAGTGGGATAAGGGCAGGAGGATGATGATGATGATGATTGATAGAGTAGTGAAAGAAAATGTAATTTACCATTTTGTGCTGGCGGCCATTTTGGATTTGAAATTAGTCATAGTGTATAATATTCTACTAGATATGTCCTTTCATTTGATACCCATATCGATGGAGTAGTGAAAAAAAATGTAATTCGCCATTTTGTGGCGGCGGCCATTTTGGACAGATTTTCATCAAACATAGCTAAGAACACTCCCGACTAAGTCGCCTTTCATATAAAAAAATCCGCATCCAAATCAGTTCATCCGTTTGGGAGCTACGATGCCACGGACAGATACACATAATAATAATAATAATAATAATTATACATGGGACTTCCCACACAGCGCCATCTAGTCCCAAAGTAAGCAAGTATTATGCTTGTGTTATGGGTTACTAGACAACTGATATACATTCTTAAATATTCTTTATAATATATACATATATAAATATATATTTTTTTATATATATATAACAAACAAGACCCGGTACCAGTATCAATATTCATCATATTAATACTGACCCGACCTGGGATTCGAACCCGGGACCTCTAGCTTCGTAGGCAGGATCGCTACCCACTAGGCTAAGCGGTCGTCAAATCATCAAAACATATACACAGATAAACACACACGTCAAACTTATAACACCCCTCTTTTTTCGTCAGGGGTTAATAAGAAATGTCGGATGGAAATATGAAAGCAATATCATATTATAAACAATACATATTATAAAATAAAGTCGCCCGCGGCGTCTGTCTGTCTGTGAACGGATTGGCATATTATTGATACCAATGCACAAAGTGATTCAAGAAGAAGGTTTACGTGTATAATTTATTAATGTTTTGCGGAAATTTGTTGAAGTATGACGATTATTGTTGAAGAAGTCGGAAAAAATCAAACCGGCTGGGAGCTTTAAAAATATTAAATAATTATATTTAAAATAATGTATGGATGAATTGTTTCTCTTTTATAGGACTAAAGAAAAGTTAGCGATGGCTGGCATAGTCTATCTTTTATGGATAGTTTACTATACCTATTTTTATGTTTAAAAACATTGTAATTGGAAAGCAATTTATACGGATACAGCATTAATTCTTGTCAAATTAACTACGTTATTTACATTCAGCATTTCATGCACATTATGATTGCCATTTACACTATAGGTACAATTTAAATTAATATCTTAGGAGCTACCGCGAAATATAAATATCGCGCGACAAGCAGCCGGCCGGTTATACCGGACGACACAACGTGTATTTACATATTATACCTTGTGGAGACACGCCATAGAGTCTCGGTCGGGTATAGTTTGTACACTGCTTTTTTAACGTCCCGACTCCAAAATATACCTAAGTCGGAGCGCCATGGTCAGGTATATTTAGTACTTAGCGTTTCCTTAATACTCAATTCAAAATATACATCATAATGATATTGGTTGGGTATAATTTGTAAATGCTACGCATAACTTTTCAACCCCTAAACGTACCTGAGTAGAGTTATCGTTGTAATAAGGTATATTTAGTGTTTCATCATCATCATCAGCCCATTTTTTACCCCACTGCAGGGGCTTAGGCCTCCCCCAGGGCAAGGAGGGGGGCTTGGGGCTTAAGTCCACCACGCTGCTCCATTTAGTGTTTACTATGCTCTCATTAATTCCTACTAAATATAATCATGATTATCAACTTGCACAAATCTATCTTAATGAAGGACTGCGGGTGATCTGAATTAATTAATGTGAATAAAATAAGATCAGTTAATATAGCAGTATTTATTCACAGATGACACGATTATTTTGAATTTGGTACATTGGCTTTAACATTTGCAATAAGGTTATGCTTGCGTTTTGGCTTAGATTTCTTTACAGTTTCAAGTATAGTAGGACGTCCTGCTTGTATACGATTTATGGTCTTGGTCAATCCTCTCCTCGAAATTCGACGGCTGACTAAAGTAGGCTGAACCGCTATCTTTTTAATAACTTTTCTATTGCAGTTGATGTGCTTAAAGATAAATTTTTGTGTTTCAGACGTTGTATTTATACTTTTTATAAGACTTTTTATAAGGCGCGAGTAAACAGACTAAAATTTAAATTGTCAATAAAGTGACGACGCGACGACGCGGCGCGTCGCGTTGTACTCGGGTATATTAAAGAGTGCGCTTGTTTTTCAATTGCTTGCTAATTATACCCGTGAACGTAATTGGGTATATTCAGGAGTGCTCCACTTCAACATAGTTGTTCCTAAATGTACCCGAGATGGACCGGGACGCTAAGTCTTGTAGAGGTACATTTAGATGTGCTTACTTCATCATTTCATCTCCTAACTATACCCGAAGTCGACCCGGCTCGTTACGTCACCGGGGTCTCCACAAAGTATATTATGTAAATACGCCGACGGCGACACGCGTGGTTAGGCTGAAGTTATCAATGTTGTATTCAAAGAAATATTGTAGTTTGTTTTTATGTATTTATTCTTTACTTTTTCAAATATTTATAGGATTGGAAATGAAATACATTAAAAATACTCCAAGTAGGATAAACTTACATTCATTTCAATCTAATTAAATCCAATCCACATATTCGACGCAACAAGCTGATAGGACATTACGACAGAAAAAGAACTAGGGTATATATTGTTTTTCTTTTCAAAATAATTAACTTTTATGACCTATACCACCATGTTTGAAATTAGTTTTTTTGACTTAACCGATCCTGGGTTCCAGCACTATTCAGCCCTGAGTCCATAGACCCAGTGGCGTAGCTAGGGGGTAGGGGCGGGGGGGGGGGCGCCCCGGGTGTCCCCTTTAGGGGGTGACACCCGGATCGGCCGACCCTTGATGTCGATGCCAGCGCAACCTGTTACTCTGAAAAACTCTAATCGGTACCAGATGATGGAATAACGTCGACGATCTAGTAGTCCTCAAAGAAGAAAATGTCGCGCCTTTAAATTGGAGGATGACAAGAATTCATCAACTCTTTCTTGGAGCTGACGGTGTGTCCAGAAACACAGACTTCAAAACGCAAAAGAGACCTGTACGACGAGTTATCAACCGTGTCTGTCTCCTACCTACCACACATCAATTTGAAAGCCAAAGATTGAAGCTTCTAGTTTTCTCAAATTCAAATTCAAATTCAAAAAGTTTTTATTCAAGTGGTACCTACACAATTTATTTTGACTTTCAATAAGTGGGCGTAAACATCTTATATTAAATAAAAACTTTAAAAAAGAACAATAAAAAAAAGTTTTAAAGGGGGATCAAGATGTTAACGTCATGAAGAGACGTCATGAGTCATATTTACATCATGCGGATGAGGCAGGGTGAGCGCGCCTCAGGGGTGACACCCACCTTATACAGACCGATGTGCAAAAATAATAAAAAACGCATATATAAGTGTGAAATTACGCACAATAATAAAATTTATAAAATCGTGTTTAGTACATAATAACATACCTAATACTAAAAATAGGTAACATATTGTTTGGCCTCATGAAACAAAATTGTTTCACACAGTGTCTGGGACCGTTAATTATTAGGTATTTTCAGTTTACTTAGCGGTCCCCGACGCCTTTAAGGATCAAAAATCATTTGAAAATGAACAAACCTGTATTATTTCAGACTTTTTGAATGTTAGTTTTTTCTTTGTCGGGGGTTTTTTAAATTTTCAATTTAAGTTTTATTTCAAAAGTTTTAAACTTAGTTATTGAGTTAAGTAAATTAATCCATACATGATCAGACAAAAAAATAATTTTCAAGTTTTTGCTTTGTCATTTCGTTAGTTAATATTCCTTATTTTTCAATATAGTGTACATTATTCTACGAGTCAAGCCCTTTCATTTGATACCCATATTGAGGGAATTGTGAAAAAAATATGTAAACCGCCATTTGTGGCGGCGGCCATCTTGGATTTGAAATTTGTCATAGTGTATAGTATTTTACTAGTCAAGCCCTTTCATTTGATACCCATATTGAGGGTAGGTTATGTTAGGTTAGGTTAGGTTAGGTTGGGGTGCGATGCCAGATAACCTCCTCGTGTGTCCTTCTCCTGCCGTTCTATTTGATTCTTTGAATCCGGTGGAAAGGTAGTGGCAAGGGCCGGTGCACCCTGGGCGATGGTCAGTAACTTTTCCTTGTGAGATCTTGCTGATCATCGGCGAATAATCTGGCGCGGAGTCACCCGTGCACTGAAAAGTTCAGTCATCGGGCGGGGCATACCGACCACTCTACTTTTAGAGTGTTGCTCGGTATGTGAAGCATATCGTAAACCCAGTCATGTCTTGGGAACGAGGGTCTTGCCTTAACCGGCCGGACCGCGAGGAGACAACCTCTATAAAAAATCCTCAATCCTTGGCGCTGAGGCACGTGGCGTCGGGGTGCTCGCAAGAGCGGCTGGGGAGCTCATCAGTCATTAACGGCCAACCCTAGGATACCTCCCGACCTCCTAGGGGTAAATTGGGTTGTCTGGGTATGGGGAGCTCTGCCCAGATTGACTTTTATTTCTCCCATACTCGTGGGAACAGTATGGAAATGACAAAAACCCCCAACAAAATTGACGTAGATAGGGCGAATGCTGCGGGTAGTTTTACTACTTCCAGCACCCAAGCGGGTGCTGGAAGTAGTGAGGCCGCGGCATGTGGCGTACACGAGGTGTGTCCTCCAGGCACACCTGAGAAGGAACGGCGACAGCGAGCCGACTTTGTTCGGCCTGTCACCAGGAGTAGCGCTCTTCTGGGGAGCGACTCCGAATCGGACGCCTCACAGATGTCCTACACTTCAGCGACTTCTGTGGGCTCCCAACGTCGGAAGCGTCACCTTCCGTCAAGCGCAGTGGCCTCGTTTGAAAAGAAGCCGAGGAATCGGCAGGTGAGAAATTCGGGCGAGAAGGTTTACACCGAGGACGATTGCCTTGATCCGTTGCAAACGGAGTCGGACACGAAATCGTACCGAGGTCTTCCGACTATGGACGAGAGAATTTAAAGGGTAATCTTGTACGTGAACTGCGCCTGGCCGCCCGGACGGCAAAAGCCGCCTCGGACGAGTTGACGAAGCGAACCACGTCACAGGCGGGGATGGAGAGTTTGGAGCGCGAGAATGCTACCCTGCGTTCCAAGGTCTCCAGTCTCGAGGCAAGAATGGCAACCATGGCGACGGAGCTGCAAGCGCTCCAACGTGGAGAAGGCGCCGCTGCTAAACCTGCGCGTGGTACATCCGGCGGGTCCAGAGGCACCCAGCAAGCAGGAGCTTCTCTCCTTGAGCCAGGTGGCGAAACTCATGGACGAGAGGTTCGCAAAGTTTATGGCGGAAATCTTTCCAGATAGGGCAATCCGTCCTCCACTGGGAAGGATAGCAACGACGCCGGCCCTAAAGATGCCTACAGCGACAGCCCCAGCGGCGGTGGTTACGCCGGTAAAGCGCAACCGCCGAAGGAAGAAACCGCAGACAGTGCCTCCTCCGGCTCCACTCCCTGCGGTGCCCTCGGGCTCTGGACCCACACCGGAAAAACCTACCCCAGCGTCCCAAACTTGGGCCACTGTGGCCAGTAGGAAGTCAAATCCGGGCAGGTCCAGTGCGCCCCAGGTCAATACTAGGCGACCACCGGCAAAAGGCCCTGTGAAGCCAAGACCTGCGCGTTTGCCCGCATCCGCAGCCATCACGCTGACGGTGCCGGAGGGGTCAAATGTGACATACGCGCAAGTGATGTCCACAGCTAGATCCCGGGTGAGGCTTGCGGAATGTGGCATTGCGGAGGTTCGCCAAAAGCGAGCAATCACCGGCGGCCTTGTCCTGGAAGTAAGTGGTGCCGACTGTGCCGCAAAGGCTGACCAGTTGGCCTGTCGCCTGACGACAGCGCTCTCCGAGCTAGGCGTAAAAATTACGCGTCCGGTGAAGACTGGCGAGCTGCGAGTGATGGGACTGGACGAGTCAATAACCCCTGACGAGGTCGCGGCTGCGGTCGCTACGGCTGGCGAATGCAATGTAGATCAAGTCAGAGTAGGCCAAATACGCCTCTCTCCCCGTCGACTAGGATCGGCTTGGGTTCGATGTCCACTGACGGCTGTCCGCAAGGTGGCGGCTTTGCCACGGTTGCTTGTTGGGGACTGGATCTCGGCGCGAGTCGAGGTCTTAGCCGCGAGACCTCTACAGTGCTTCCGCTGTCTTGAGACTGGACACGTTCGAGGCCAATGTCCAAATAGCGAAGACCGCAGTGCGCGGTGCTATGCGTGCGGTGAGCCAGGACACAAGGCCAGCGCATGCACCGCTGGGACGCTCAAGTGCCCGCTTTGTGCCGACCTGGGCCTCCGCTCGGACCATAGACTGGGTGGTAAGAAATGTACTCCGCCAAAGAAGGGGAGAGGAAAGAAGAAAGGAGAGCAGGCTCCTTCATCACAAAACACCAGTGGAGCAGGTTTGGTTGTGCCGAGCCAACCAGGCAATAGCCCGCCGGAGGCCATGGAAGTCCAGAATTCCCACCCCTAAAGTTGATACAAGGCAATCTGAACCACTGCCGCGGGGCGCAGGACCTGCTACTGCAGAACCTCGCGGAGCGGAAGATTGCTTTGGCCGTAGTCGCAGAGCCCTATAGCGTCCCAAATCATCCTCGTTGGTTCGGTGACGACGGGGACTCTGTGGCTGTCTTTTGGGGAGGAGATGAGTCGGCTCTGCCGTGTTCGCTACTGGAGAAGGGCCAGGGTGTCGTAGCGGTTCAATGGGGACCTCTCACCGTCGTTGGCTGCTATGTGTCGCCAAACATAAGCCTCGCACTATACGAAGATTACCTGGATGAAGTCGCAGCGTGTATCCGTCGGCGTCAGTCTCGCCCGGTCATCGTCGTGGGTGACTTCAACGCCCACGCTCGTGCATGGGGCGGGCTCTGGGACGATACAAGAGGAGAGACTGTCCTTGAGTGGGCGGCTAGTCTCGACCTCAGACTTTTAAACCGGGGCTCGGTCAGTACCTGCGTAAGGTGGCAAGGCGAGTCCATCGTCGACCTGTCCTGGGCAAATGCTGCGGCTGCCGGCGTGGTGTCCGGCTGGCGGGTGGCGGAGGAGCTGGTTACTCTGTCCGACCATCGGTACATCCTGCTGGACATTGAGCTACGGCCACCTAACAGCCGACAAAGCCGGGACTGTGGCCGTCCCAGACGCTGGGCTCTCGGGAGGCTAAACCGTGACCGGCTTCTTGCTGCCGCCACGACAGTGGCATGGTCCAAGACGCCTGACCATACCGACCCGGAAACGGAGACAGCATGGTTTGCGGAGGCCATGACATCCATCTGCGATGCCTCGATGCCCCGCGCCAGACGTATCGACCGCAGGGCGACGTACTGGTGGTCGGAGGAGCTGGCGGAGCTACGCGTGACGTGTCTGCGCGCCCGGCGGCTGTATACTAGAGCCCGGAGACGTCGCCTAGCCACGGCAGAGGAAAAAGCTGCGGCCTACTTGCAGTACCGGGAAGCCACGAAGGCGCTCCAAATCGCCATTGCGGACGCCAAGAGCAAGGCCTGGGAAGAGCTCCTGAACCTGCTAAATGAGGACCCATGGGGGCGCCCGTACAAAACAGAACTGGGAAAGCTCAGACCGTGGGTCCCTCCGTTGACGGAGACACTCGACCTGGACCTTGTGACTAGAGTTGTAGATACCCTCTTTCCAAAAATTGAGGACACGACGCCCACTGCAGCGGTAGTGTTGATGGACCAGGCCTCCTGGACCACCGACCTGGACGTGACAAAGGACGAGCTGGACCGGGCTGTGAAGCGTCTGGCAGCGCGCAATACCGCTCCAGGCCCTGACGGGATACTGGGCCGTGCCTGGGTGCTGGGATCGGATGCCCTAGGGGACCGGCTTAGAGAGTTGTTTGGCAAGTGCCTTCGTACTGGGACCTTTCCCCGGAACTGGAAGCGGGCGCGACTCGTTCTCTTAAGGAAGGAAGGGAGGCCTGCGGACTCTCCCTCTGCGTATCGGCCTATATGTCTCTTAGACGAGGCGGGTAAGCTCTTTGAACGGGTGGTTGCTGAGCGCCTCACGCTCCATATGTGGCGCGTCGGTCCAGACTTGTCGGACTGCCAATTTGGTTTTCGACACGGGCGCTCCACGGTGGACGCAATCTTCCGAGTGCGCTCAGTTACTGAAGAGGCAATATCCCAGGGCAGGGTGGTATTGGCAGTGAGCTTAGACATCGTGAATGCCTTTAACTCCCTGCCTTGAAGTGCGATAAGGGCGGCGTTGGTGTATCACCAGATGCCCCCGTACCTTCAGACTATAGTCGGAGCTTACCTGTGCGGCAGGAGCTTTGAGTACCTGGGTCGGGACGCAGAGGTACATCAGCGAGAGGTATACTGTGGGGTGCCTCAGGGATCGGTACTGGGTCCGCTGTTGTGGAACTTGGCCTACGACGTAGTCCTGCGCATCGCGCTCCCCAACGACGTCCACGTCGTCTGCTATGCGGACGATACTCTGGTCTTAGCAGAAGGGGAAAGTTTTGAGCGGACCACTCGGCTTGCCGAAACGGGAGTCGCTTGCGTCGTGCGTAAAACACGAGAGCTAGGACTCGAGGTAGCACCCCACAAAACCGAGGCTCCTTCTTATCGCACGAAGAAGGCCACCGGGGGGGGGGGGGGTTTTAGTTGGTGGAAATCCAACATAACCCGACTTCTTTCCCCAGGGAGTCAGGTATCTTTAAAAGATTTCCCCCTCAAAAACAAAAAAAAAAAAGGTTAGGTTAGGTTAGGTTAGGTTGGGGTGCGATGCCAGATAACCTCCTCGTGAGTTCTTCTGCTGCCGTTTTATTTGATTTCTCAAATCCGGTAGAAAGGCAGTGGCAAGGACCGGTGCACCCTGGGCGATGGTCAGTAACTTTTCATTATGAGATCTTGCTTTTCATCGGCGAATAATCTGGCGGGGAGTCACCTGCTCACTGAAAAGCTCAGTGATCGGGCGGGGCATAACGGCCACTCTATTGTTAGAGTGTAGCTCGTTATGCGGATATATCGTAAACCCAGTCATGTTTTGGGAACGAGGGTCTTGCCTTAACCGGCCGGACCGCGAGGAGACAACCTCTATAAAAAATCCTCAATCCTCGGCGCTGAGGCACGTGGCGTCGGGGTGCTCGCAAGAGCGGCTGGGGAGCTCATCAGTCACTAGCGGCCAACCCTAGGATACCTCCCGACCTCCTAGGGGTAAATTGGGTTGTCTGGGTATAGGGAGCTCTGCTCAGATTGACTTTTATTTCTCCCATACTCGTGGGATCAGTATGGAAAAAATGACTAAAACCCCCAACAAAATTGAAGTAGATAGGGAGAATGCTGCGGGTAGTTTTACTACTTCCAGCACCCAAGCGGGTGCTGGAAGTAGTGAGGCCGCGGCATGCGACGTTTATGAGATGTGTCTGACGGGCACATCTGAAAGGAAACAGCGGCAGCGAGCCGACTTTGTTCGGCCTATCGCAAGGAGTGGCGCTCATCTGGGGAGCGGCTCCGAATCGGACACCTCACAGATGTCCTACACTTCGGTGGCATCTGTGAGTTCCCGACATTGGAAGCGTCGCCCTCCATCGGGCCACTCTTTTCGGAAGAAGTCAACTGGACGGACTAAATTGGTCCAATCGGAGGAATCAGCGGACACAGATTCGCATTATACAGAGTCGGACCCAAAATAATCATCCGAGCAGGCACTCGTCCGTGCTGCGCAAGTAGGACGAAAAAGACCTAACTCCGACCGATGTGACCTGGCTGAGTTACCGGTGAAACTCACCAGCTCCCAAAGGGGAAGAGGTCGACCGCCGACTACTGGCCAATACATAGGTCTAGCAAAGGCTAAAGAGGCGGTCAATGCTGCAAAGAAAAAGGAGCTGGAACTCCAAGCTGAGGAGGAGGCCGCACAGTTAGCTCGCGAATATCGGACTAGGATATCTGCGCCTCTATCCAAAGCCTCCTCGACGACTTCGGCGCAGGCGCTGGCTGTCGACCTGAACAAACGGGTCCGAGATGGAGTGGCCACTATACGCATGGTCGCAGGCAAGTCCGCAAACCTTAAGGGCACATTCGTCCGTGCCCTGAAGGATGTGGCCAACGCAATCGAGGCGGATTTTGAGTCCCTCAGCCAGATCCCGGGGGCCGAAGAGATGGCGAAACTGCAGGCAGAAAACGCGCGCTTGCAGAAAGAGCTAGCAGAGCTGCGCGGGGATATAACAGCTATGAGAGCGGACTTGGAGCGGTGTCGAATGGTCCCACCGCCCATCAGTTCAACGGCTGGAGGAATAGGCAATGAGCCGCAGCCAGAAGAACTGACGAGAACCATAATGGTCCAGGTGGGGACCATGGTGAACGCGCGGCTCGAGGCACTGGAGGATAGGCTACTTCCAGAACGGCGCCTCCGCCCTCCGTTGACTGCGGATAGGAAGAAGTCAGACGAGACCGTTACAGCCGTAATTTCCTCTCCAGTGAGGGTAGTTACAGCTGAGCCCTCGGTTCGATCTTCCCATGCTCCTGAACCCCAGAAGGGGAAGAAGGGGAAGAAAGGATCGAAGAAAAAAGATGGCACCGCGACAGCTTCCCATCCTCTGCCTTCCGCAAAACCTCGGAGAAAAAAGTCGAGGGGGAGGAAGAATGATGTTGCCGAGACTTCTGTCTCAAAGGTGGCCCGCCCCTTACCGCCGGCTCCCAAAAACATGGATGAAAGCTGGGTCACAGTGGCAAAGCGCGGGACCAAGCCGCAACAGCCTAAGGCCCGAGGACAAAAGGCGAAAGTGGCCCAGGTTGCAACAGGTAGCCAACCAAAACCGGCGAAACTGCGTCCCCCTCGTTCGGCAGCTGTAGTAATAACACTGCAGCCTGGTGCCGAGGAGAGAGGCGTGACGTACGCAAAGGTGCTAACCGAGGCGAAGTCAAAGGTTGACTTGGCCAACCTTGGGATATCGGATCTCCGCTTCCGGCGAGCCGTTACGGGTGCCCGAATTTTAGAGGTACCTGGTTCAACAAGTGGAGGAAAGGCCGACTCCCTAGCAGAGAGTCTTCGCAAGGCCTTGGGAGAGGAAGATGTGCGCGTCTCCAGACCGACAAAGTGCGCGGAGCTTCGCGTGACCAGTCTGGATGACACGATCACTGAAGGTGAACTGGCGGAAGCGATTGCTCGAGCAGGAGATTGCCCTCTGGAATCCGTCAAGGTCGGCGAAATCCGCTGCAGCCTTGGTCCTTCAAGCACGGGGACGGCATGGGTTCGCTGCCCAGTCATGGCCGCGAAGAAGCTAGCGGAAGGGAAGCGACTGCACGTCGGGTGGACGTCAGTACAAATAAAGCTTCTCAACAACAGGCCGATGCACTGCTTCCGATGCCTTGAAAAGGGCCACGTAAGGGCGCATTGCACATCAGAGGTGCACCGCAGTGACCAGTGCTACAACTGCGGGCAAACTAGCCACAAGGCCGCAAAATGCTCTGCCAAGCCCCACTGCTTTATATGTGCGGCGGCGAGCAAGCCTGACAGTCACAGGGTGGGGAGCACGGCATGTGCTGCCTCCCGCCCAGTGAACAAAAAGAAAGGAGTTAGGACTGCCGCTGGGGCTAAGGCTCAGCCGCAGCCCTCCTGCCCATCAGTGCCGATGGAAGAGGAAGGAGAAGCACATACTGAAATATGTTAGGAGCGGCCTACAGAATGCTGCAGGCTAATATAAACCACTCCGCCAGAGCACAGGATCTTTTGGTTCAGTACATGGCGGAGAGGTCAATTCATGTGGCGGTGGTCGCCGAACCCTATTTCGTCCCTTCCGGAGGCGAGTGGGCGACTGACCTCGACAACGTAGTGGCTATCGTTAGTCGACGGGCTGTTGAGACTCCTCCTCTAGATAGTGTCAGAAAAGGACACGGTTGTGTTGCGGCGCTAATAGGGCATATTGTAGTGGTCGGGACGTACTTCTCCCCCAACCGAAGTCTTGCGGAGTTTGAGGCCTTTTTGGGTGAGGTGGAAACGGTAATCAGGCAAAGTTACCCCCACCCCGTGCTAGTCGCCGGGGACCTCAATGCCAAATCTGTGGCGTGGGGATCCACCTTGACAAACGTACGTGGCGAAGCTGTGGAGGAGTGGCTGATGACCACCGGTTTGACAGTTCTCAATCGGGGAACGGCCAACACGTGTGTGCGATTGCAGGGCGGATCAATTGTGGACGTAACGTTTGCTAGTCCTGCCCTAGCGCACCGTGTTTATAGCTGGAAAGTGATGGAAGACGCTGAGACATTATCGGACCATCGTTATATTCGGTTCGACGTTTCTGCGCAACCGGAGGCCCTGCTCAGCCTACGTCAAACCACGAGTGGTGACGGTCCTCGCTGGCAACTCAAACATCTCGATAGAGAGGCTCTATCAGAGGCAACTGTCGTCCAGTCCTGGGTGCCAATGCCCGAAAGAGACACTGAGGTTGAGGTTAAGGCAAACTGGTTTCGGGATGCAATGACGCAGATTTGTGATTTTGCAATGCCCCGATCCAGATCCCAACCTCCCAAGCGACAGGTGTATTGGTGGTCCACAGAACTCACGGACCTGCGAGACACCTGTGTGAGGGCGAGGCGCCAATATTCTAGATGCCGCAGAAGACGGAATAGGAACGAATCTCAAGAGCGGCAACTGTACTCCTCGTACAGAGAAGCCAGAAAGCTCCTTCGGATTGCGATAGCAGAGGCCAAAACCCTCGCCAGAGAAGAGCTACTGGATACTGTCAACCGCGATCCGTGGGGGAGGCCATACAAAATGGTGAGGGGAAAACTCCGCCCTTGGGCCCCTCCGCTCACCGAGAGTCTCCAACCTCAACTACTGGGGGATGTGGTTGCGGCCTTGTTTCCAGAAAGAGGGGAACACTCACCACCGGCAACGGCACCGCCCATGGCAAATACCTTTGTCCGGAACGAGGAAGACAATCTCTCAATCCCGGAGATAACGGAGAAGGAGATGCGTGCGGCCGTGAAACGCCTACGCACCAAGAACACTGCCCCTGGTCCTGATGGCATTCCTGGACGTGCATGGGTTCTTGTCCTAAGCGAGTCTCTGGAGCCCAGGACAAGGAGAATGTTTAATGCCTGCCTCACTAGGTCGAAAATTCCTCGACAGTGGAAGACGGGGCGACTTGTTCTCCTTAAGAAGGAAGGGCGTCCAGCAAACTCTCCTTCTGCGTACCGTCCCATCGTATTGCTCGACGAGGTGGCAAAACTCTTTGAACGCATCGTGGCTGCCCGACTCATTAGACATCTTTCTAATTCGGGCCCGGATTTCTCGGACGCGCAGTACGGTTTTTGCCGTGGCCGATCGACTGTGGATGCTGTGCTGCGAGTAAAAGAACTCACACAAAATGCTATTAACCGGGGTGAGGTTGTTGTGGCAGTGTCCTTGGACATTGCGAATGCCTTCAACTCTCTGCCCTGGAACTGCATTATGGAGGCGCTTCTATACCACAGAGTGCCTGCGTACCTCCGTCGAGCTGTCCGTGATTACCTTTCGGATCGATATGTCATATATCCGACACGATACGGACAAGGAGGGCGACAGATGTCGTGCGGTGTTCCACAAGGCTCCGTTCTCGGACCACTTCTGTGGAACATCGGATACGACTGGGTCCTGAGAGGAGCAAACCTCAGAGGTGTCGATGTGACGTGTTACGCAGATGACACACTGGTAACTGCTCGCGGTATGAACTACAACGAGGCTGCGATACTCGTGACGGTCGGAGTGGCAAACGTGGTGAATCGTATACGACTACTGGGTCTCGAGGTAGCCCTAACGAAATCTGAGGCTTTGTGTTTTCACGGCTCCCGGAAGGTGCTGCCTCCAGACGCACATATAGTCGTAAATGGAGTCCGAATCGACGTCGAGTGCACAATGAAGTACCTAGGACTCGTCCTCGACAGTCGATGGAACTTTCGAGCCCACTTTCGGAGCTTGGTGCCAAAATTGCTTGGATCAGCAACCGCCCTAGGACGACTGCTGCCCAATTTGGGAGGACCAAGCGTTTCGTGCAGGCGACTATATACAGGTGTCGTGCGGTCCATGGCCTTGTATGGGGCACCCGTATGGGCGGACGCTTTGAATCGCCAAAACTCTGCCCTCATGCGGAAACCGCAACGGGCAATGGCGATCAGGGTGATACGCGGGTATCGGTCGATCTCCTGGGAGGCAGCATGTGTTCTGGCTTGTTCCCTACCTTGGGACTTGGACGCCAGAGCCATTGCGGCACTATATGAATGGCGCAAGGAGGCACAGGCCCGAGGCCAGCGCGCTACGCGTAGAGAAATGGCAGCACGCAAAGCGGAGTTTCGCGAGTGCGCTGTCGAAGAGTGGCAATCCAGGCTGGTGCAACCAAGCGCCGGTATAAGGACAATCGAAGCAGTACGTCCAGTACTCAAACAATGGTTGGACAGGCAACACGGGAAACTTACGTTCCGTATGACACAGATTCTCTCAGGACACGGCTCCTTTGGCGGATACTTGTGTCACAGAGCAAGGAGAGAACCGACGGCACAGTGCCATCACTGTGACGACTGCCTCGATGAGACGGCCCAACATACATTGGAGTCGTGCCCAGCCTGGGCGACAGAGCGCGCTCAGCTTTGCACCGTAATAGGTGATGATGATCGATGCAATCTTTTCCAGCTTGTCTCATTCCTATTGAAGCGATGTGGAATATTCAATTTTTCAGCATAATCATATGTACTTTTTGCAAATTATAGTCTAGTTAATCTAAAAGCTCTTTTATCTAACTCTTCTACATATAATTTGGGATTACGAAGTTGTTCTTCCAAAAAAGTTGACCGGCCAAGTGCGAATCGGACTCGCACACTAAGGGTTCCGTACCACCATAAAATATAAAAAAAACGAGTGCGACGTTAATCGAACTTAACTATTAATCGTTATTATTACGTAATTTAAGAATTATTGTACAAATATATTTCATTTTTATTTCGTTAATTATTTAGAAGGCGCACAAATTACTCTAACAAAAATTTGGACTTTAGGAGTGCATATGTCTAAAACTGTTGACTTAAATAAAAAAAAATGTTTGAAATCTTTATATCATTTTTAAGACCTATCGTTTGGTACCTCTCGCGTTAATATACGACGAATTTTTTTTTCGGACTTCAGTTACATGTATGGCGACCTATCCCCAAAAAATTTTTTTTCCTAATTTCACTACGTAATTGTGTAGGGGTTCATAGATTACACCTACTTTCCAAATTTTATCTATACATTGCCAATAGTTTCCGAGAAAAACCCCAGACAGACAGTCGCACGGACGGACATGGAGAAACTATAAGGGTTCCTTTTTAACCATTTGGCTACGGAGCCCTAAAAAACAGTATTTTGAAATTCAGCACATGGGTACCTAGTAAAGTAGCTTCAGATAAATTATATTTTTTCGCAGTCGAATTCACACTTGCTCCTAGTTTCACTTCCTTCATGGCTTTAATCATGGATTGACGAGACCATTCCTGTCTGCTTGTCTTTTGATATATATTTTACACATGTCACTAATTGGAATATGAATTAAGAATTTCATTAGAACGATTTCTAAGCAGTGCGGGTAAGATGACGAATTCGTTATCTTACCAGCCGCATGAATTCGTCAACTTATCCGACACCGCCATTGATAAGCTAAATTCGAAAAAAATATTCCAAAAAATTTAAATCAGCATTTAGTTAATTCATTATATCAATAAAATAACACACAGATTAACAAAACATCGTAGGAAACTTTTAAAGACTTACCAATTATGATAAAGATGTTATTTTGTGACATCCAAATTTTATAACGAACTTGCGTTTAAACTTAAAACACGTGTGCCAAGAATAACAATGGCTGCAAGCATTGTTTAATGTTTCAGTCTGAAGGGGAATTGCCGTTGCGTTAAACTAATGGGTAAAGTAGCTCTATCTGTCCACGGTATATGGAAACATTATCGAATAGTCATCTTACCCGACTCGTCATCTTACCCTCCCTTCCCCTAGCTGATAACTATAATTCTGATCTGAGATGATAGGTAGGTATCTATGTTACGATAAAAACCTCGTCAAAATCAGTTCCGTTTTTCAATGAAATACGCCTGAAGTAGCAATTTAAGATTCCGACCCGAAATAATATCTCTGTAACGCAAAAAAACTCGTTAAAATCAACCTAGTTTTTCTATTAGAAACACGTATAACGCAGCATCCTCTAGTGGTTGGTGACCATAAAGCATATCTAAGAATCTGATCTGAGATATCTATGTAACGCATAAAACCTCATCAAAATCAACTCAGTTGTTTTATGGAAATACGTCTAATGCAGCACCCCCAAGTGGCTGTTATCATCACCCTACTAGGAGTATTTTTAATGTGTTCATGTTAATGTTAATTGTAATAATTCTGCAAATATTTGAAAAAGTAAAGAATACGTTATATACATAAAAATAAACTAAAACATTTAAATGTTTCTTTGCGTACAACAATGATAACTTCCGCTTACGCATGTCGCGTCGAGTGTAGGACCACTGAATGGATTTTATCGCGCGACAGTTTTAATTTAACTTAATATCTTATAATTATTACTCCTAAGATATTAATTTAAATTGTATGGCGTAAAGGACAATTAATTATCACATAATATGACATTTTTTTTAAAATTGTAATAGGTCTAGTAAGCTATCATTTAAAGATAGACTTGCCATAGCGGATTTTCCTTTAGACCTGTTATAGATAAAAGCTTCCTTTATACATTGGTTCGTTATGCCTCGAAGAGGTTAGGCAGCGTTTTCGATGTAAGCTCCCAGTCGGTTTGATTTTTTCTCAGATTTTCAACAATCATGGTCATATTTCAACCAATAGAAGTGTAGCGTTTCAATGAATTTTATAACCGAATCTCATTGCTTTAGCTAAAAATATTTGAATTCTGAAAGAATGTCGTTTCCAACGGAGTCTTGTTCGTCAAGAACAACAAAAGGAGGATTAAAAGACCCAGATTATTTGGCATCATTTTTAATTTATGTAATACTATTAAGTACTGTAAAATTAAATCATACAATACAAACATAAAAAGTGGACATCCAAAAAACAGATGACTGTCCACGCACTACTCGTTCGCGCGCGGTGTCCCCCTCCCACTAATTCCCCTCGCTGCACCTGCGGATTGTCTCATTAACAGACAGCTCAGTTTAAAATGCATTGATTTTAGGTCTGGAGAGGTGCGGCAATAAGTTAATATTAAGTATATTTAATAAAATACCGATGGCTTACATCTTAGTTTTAATTAATTTATTTATTTACAGAATAAAATATTCCATCTTAAACACAACAATAAATTGTAGAAATAAAAAACGAAAATTTACATGTGTATTCTAGCATCCTCTTACATTCGATTACCAGACGCACAATACCACATAGAAATATATCCCAGTCGGGTGCACTCAAGTCAAAAGAATTGACTATTTCTATAGCTCTCACTACTGGGGAGTTCTTATATAGCTGTGTTCGCGAAGAGGGCAACGCCAGGAGCCTCCTGCACGTGTTCCAACTACCATACGCCTCGCGAGGCACATGCATGGGACACAAGATCTTCTTCGCGACATATGCTTATTCCAGAATTTGTTCTTAATTTACTTCTTCTTTTTCTAGTCATAATGGTCTGAAAAAAAAATGACACCTAATTATCATTCATAACAGCTCATTATCATTCGCAAATAGTGTGGACAGGAATCAAGGGTAATTAGATAAATGGTAATTAGATTTGTAAACATTATGATCAATTACTCATCTATACTTAATATTATAAAGCTGAAGAGTTTGTTTGTTTGTTTAAACCCACAAATCTCAGGAACTACTGGTTCGAATTGAGAAATTCTTTTTGTGTGGGGTAGTTCATATATCGAAAAATGTAAACGGTTGATGTTAAGCAATAATCATGTATTAATGAATTGTTCCCCATTAAAAGTTCTAACCAAAAGTTCGCGACAGCATATGTGTGTATTTTAAGGTTTTTTAACCTTTTTTATGGCAATCAAATTTGTTGCTAGACGCGCCAAAGACTTTCTTTGTTTGAATGATGACGATGATACCATAGTATGATACTATATGGTTGGACCAGCGACCCACCCCGACTTCGCACGGGTGCAGTGTACTAATGCGTGGAACGGGAATAGGAACGTTTCCGTAGTCCACCCGGGCAAAGCCGGGTACGACCGCTCGTTGTATTGTTAACTATCTGAGGATATTTAGGCATTTTCCGAGCTGATGTTTTTAATTCATTTTAGAAGTTAAATTAGGTTTATGTTTTGCCAACGGTACAAGTAGATGTTTTAGACAATACCGGTAAAACACTTATGTCGCGCACTGTTAGGCTCTGGCAGTGAGATAAACCCCGTATCTAAAAATGTTCTACAATCATTGCATTTAAGTATCAACCCTCGGATTTGACAATTATATGTTTCAATTTCAATTATTATTTCGTTATAAAAACGGATACAATTTCCCATGAAAGAGTTATATACACAGGCGCAAGCCACGGTTTGTATCGAGTTTTCGACGTGAATACATTATCGTCATCTTTTTCAAAAAGAGGGTGCACGCCAGAAATTCGAGCGATATATAAATTGTGTAGGTACAAAGACACGGCAATTTCTCGGAAACTATAATTGATTCTAAATGGTATAACGTCATGTGTCCGTGGCTTAAAAATATGACGATTACGTGTTAACGATTAGTAATTCTTGTTTGTCCCCGCTTGCAATGCTATGGTGCACTCTACGTTGCGTTGTTCAAATCAAATTCTATAGAATATGGCTTGTTTTTCTCTTTTTAGTTCATAACTTTTTCTTGTACGAGTCGGTTTTTTTTCTTTAGTGTTACTTTTTTCGTAAAAGTGTTATATCACTGGAAAAAATGACGAGATGCTGTTGATTTTACATACGACATATTCATTTCTTGCTAATCCATTTACAAATGTAGTACTAAAGCTGTGTCACTTTCTTGTTTTATGTTACGAATTCCTGAAATAAAAAATGGTATTCTTTGAAAAGAAGAGCGAATAGAAAGGACAGCCTTGTTTTATATGTGTCAGCTATAAAGTGATACGTGATGTGCTACGAAGCACTGTGTCGTTTCACCGAAACTATTGATGGAAAATTTATTATAATAGACTAACAAGTCGACCCTGAACCAAATTTCTTCTAATCTTAATCATTTTCTTTGCATGTTTAACAGATTCAAGTGATCGCTTAGTGGTCGAAAGATTAAGTCAATTCATATAGCATCAAATGACACACCCGTTTACCCGTATGGTTGACAGTATTTATACCGCATGTTATATTTATTATATAAATTTTTTCTTTCGGCACTCCTTTTCGATACGAACTTCAACTATACCAAATCTCCGTACCCACAATATGCTTTAAAAGGAATACAAAGTTTTCTCTTCACGTAGTAAGATATAGAAGATTATCAAATCAGTGGTTTCCTTATTAAAGTAATAGATTGTTTAAAAGCGTGAATGCTTATGCAGTTTTTGTTTTCTCAAAAATCAAGGTCATGATTCCCCTTGTACACTTTACGCTTTTTCTCATAGTTTAGAATTTATCCATACAGTCCCATCTTAAAAACTCACCTGTATATATTATATTTTAGCATCTTGCCCTCCTACTCCACATAAACTGTAACTGTGAGGAATATGCCTGCTTAAAAGGGATTAAAAGCTTTTCCTTCGAAAGAAATATTTGGTGCTATTAATACAGTTTAAATTAAATAATCGAAATCAGGAAAAAATCACGAGCAAAGTAGCCGGTAAAAGGTGGTATAGTATTAAATTTGAACTATGTTACTCTATGTTATTCATCAAAATTCTACCAAGTTCCTACAAAGAAAAGAACACCTGTCCAGCCCACAGTTTTCGACCCATTCCAATATTTTCTTCTATAATCTTTCTAAACGGTAAACAAACGAAATTTTTTTAATTTTTTTCAATAACAAAAGCCAACTTTTGTTTTTGAAATATTATTAACTTTTGTCTGAAACATTAGAAAAATTCGTCTTTAATTCACCATTTTCGATTATCCGGAAAAAGTTATAAACAGATTTTAAAAAAATTGTATACATACAATGCATCACAAACCTTTGCATATTTTCAAACCACTGCCTTTTGTCTACCATTCTAAATTTCAGAATTATATCCGAATTACACTCCCCTACGAAAACAATCAGATAAACATTTTCAAAGTTAAAAAGCTCACTCCTGAGAACGTCCTTTTTATGTCTGCACAGTTTTGTTGAAATCGGTTCAGCCATTATGGAGATCAACCCGGACGGACAAAGAGACAAACAAACAGAGACAAGAAGTAACCTATGTTCTTTTCTAAAGTCTAATCTATCTCCGTACCGAATTCTATTAAAATCGGTTAAGGCGTGAAAGCGTAACAAACACACATTCGCATTTATAGTAGGTATTGGTTAAGATTATTCGTATAAACTGGAGATTTGGATCCAAACTGAAAAACCCAACGAGTATAGTTACAAGCCAAACACGACATATAAATTTTATGAGACAAGAAACTAGTTAGTCAACGCCATAAAAATAAAAGTAGGTAACCAAGGTATACTTCAAGACGTCTGGAAGAATTTCAAGGTTCCATATTTCAAATGCCAAAAAACCTTCGGAGTCAAACCAGATAGTCAAACCGATCACAAAATGACTTCACAAAGCGGGTGCAGACGTATGCAATGTAACTCAATGTGATTACTAGCATTACATATTATTATATAATGATCGTAGTGCCATAGACACAAAGATTTTGCGTTGGGTTACCTTTCACGTCACTTTACACTCCCTTGGTCTATCTTTTTTTAAATATTTTTCCCCTTTCTATTTTTAATAAAGTTTTTGACTTTTCTAATCAGACTATTCTAAAAATCTAGGTCTCTCAACTTCAGCTCTAGACCAGAATACTCTCGACCGACTGCTGGAGATCCCTTCTAAAATAAAACATATACATGCTTCGAATTGCCAAGTACAAATTCGGAGCCTATATCATTCTCGGCGATCAGCGCTACGCAGTATTCGTTCACGTATTTGCGTCCACTCAGCTGGGAAACATATTTTTTTGGCAAGTTTTACGTAAGCAAAAAGTATATGTACCAGTCAGTTAGTCATACCTTGGAATTGAACGCGATAGCAGCGATCGGCGGTCAGCGGTCGCTGATCTCAACTAGGCAACGACCCAAAAGGCCAATACCAATTATCATACATTTAAATTGAAAATTAACGGGAGTCCCATACGTTCATGATTTAATTTGCTTTTTTCAGACATTTAACTTCAAAAATGACGGATTCTCCATACAAACTTACTCGATATATTGAGCGTAGTATGGGTGAAATATCAAAAAATCTTTTAATATGAATAAACCACATTGAAACCATCAATGAAAGTTTTGATTCTACAAGGGCTGCTATTTATGACCCGGAACAGGCCATTTCCAAAAATTATTCAAAAAGTAACTACAACATCTAACTTTTTGGCTGTAGAATACAGTTTCTTTCGTATAACCGTCAAATTTTATTTCATTGTGGCATTATTTTGAAAATTGCGTGTCTTCATCACCATGGATTCGACTCGTGAACATTATCGTTCTGAAAATGTTTAACTCTGACTTCGACTTTTGACGATGAAGTACCATCGAATACCACTGTGTATCACTGGTTCAGTGAGTTTAATTGTAGGCAGTAATTGGCAGTATAGATATCGATGCTGTGCGGAAATTAATAATGCAAGATCGTCATGTTACATTTCGTGAAATAGAGGCGTTCCTGGGCATAAGTATGGCGAGAATACATAAGATACTACAAGCACATTGGCTGTAAAAAAAATTTCTTCGCCTTAGATTTCACACAACTTGACAATTGATCAAAAACAGGCTTGTGGACCTTTCAAATATTTTTTTGTAAATGGCCAGTTCCGGATTTATGCCCAGCCCTCATAATATGATTTTAGTTTTAGTTAAAGGAATATAAATGCCTCAATTGGAACACATGCGGAAATAATTTTATCATCAGATGTCAGACGAGGGTAAATTTTTGAAGTATGATTTTTTCGTTATTTCGGTGGCACATTTTTCTCACAAACTATCAAATTAATTATTAAAAATAACGAAAGGCTCTGGAATAAAAAAAGGTGCGCTTTAAAAATTTTGTGCTACCGAAATTACGAATGCACACCTTTCACTTTTTAATAAGTTAATGTATCCATGTATTCATCTAGAACTTTTAATGAAGATACAATCAAGCATAACTAACCGAAATTTACTCCCAAACACCTCCCAAAATTAAGATTCTGTTTCACTGCTTTTCAATGAAATCCAGCTGTCTAATAGTAAATGTCCCAAAGGCTATTACTTTCGATCCATAGGTTTTCACATTAATTAAATTAAATTTTGACAACTGTATTTCATTTATGGGCCCTTTTGTTTTTTGTTCATGTTCCGAAATAAATAATACTTTGTGTGCGACACGGTATAGATTTGGTTTGATTTACATTACAAGTGGAAAAAACTCCATCAAACTAATTGGAAAACCAGTTTTCATGTGGTCACTATTATTCTATGAAATATAAAATAAAAACAATAAGTAGTACAGCGTGGTCATGTTCTAGTTGGCTGTTATTTTCAAATTGCGACGCTTTAAAATAGTGTCTCTATACAAACGCAAGCAAACACGTCCCTCCGAACTGACGCAAAATGTGAACAAAAATATACCATCGTGCAAAAAACTGAATCACGAGTACCCATAATACCTATAAACGCAGTTGTCTCCCAAAAGCCCGGCGACGACATCCGCACGTGCGAATTTAATATTATTACATTTAAATGCCGTTTTCACATGAGTCTGGTCTTAAAACAAAATATTATGATTTTAGCAGTGGGATCTGATCCTAGACTTTTCAAATTTATTCTAAGCATTAGGTTTAAGAATTATCAGTACAATTTGGTAACCAAGTACAACGTAAACATATGAAAAAGGTGTAGCCTCGGGTCTCGTGGAAAGGGATATCCCGCCGACGGGCACAGTCGGGGGCCGTCTGTTGGATACTCCTTCTCGGTTTGACTCTACTCATTATTAATATCGAATGATTTTTTCGATATAAATAATGAATCCAGCAATTCGTAAAGTTTTAACTTAAATTTTTAAATAAAATATTATTAGTGTTGTGCACGCTTTTTGTTTAGAAAGTACAATAAACAATACAAGTTTGTTCATTGTCAAATGATTTTTGATCCTTAAAGGCGTCTGGGACCGCTCAGTAAACTTAAAATACTTGCCTAATAATTAACGGTCCCAGACGCCTTTAACAATCAAAAATCATTTGACAATGAACAAACTTGTATTATTTCCCACTTTTTAAAGATTTTTTTTGCCGAGGTTTTTTTTAAAATTAAAATTTAATTTTCAAGTACATATTGTAAAAGTTCGTTAACAACAATTGTTTATATGTTTTTTTTATAGAAAAGCGCGTCCCTCAGTTTGTTGCGTATTTTTTTGAACGCGCTTTTCCTACTTCACATTAGCACGTAGGTACACCAGTAGAATTATGTTGGCCCTCCTTTTGCATATAAACTTTAAACTATGCCAAATTTACATTCTTCCATACCTGCAATGCACTTTAAAAGGAGTCAAAAGTTTTTTCTTAACGTATTAATATATAATTATCAAATCAAGTGGTTTGATTTTATTTTGAAGTAGGTAACAGATTTTGCAAAAATGTGAATATGTAGTTTTTGTTTTCTCAAAAATCAAGCTCATGAGCCTTTGAACACTTTTCACTATTTCTCATAGTTTAGGATTTGGCCATACAGTCCCATCTCTAAACTCACCTGAATATAGATTTTAGCTTTCTGCACTGAATGTGTATGTATGAATATGTATTTCATATAGGTACTACACTCATTACATTATCATATATACATCTCAGCGTCGTGATAGCTTGAGCGCAGCGAACGTGTTTCAAATTTACAAGGCCATGAGGCCGTGGTTTAAATCCGGGCGTTTTTCAGACTTAAGTACATGACTTTTACTGACTCCGTGCCTCGGAGTGTACGTTAAGCAGTCGGTCCCGATGGCTGTCAATAGATTTTGGTGAATAGTCAACCCGCATTGGAGCAGCGTGGTGAGTTTAAGCTCCAAGCCCCCTCAGCCTGAAGGGAAGCCTAAGTGCCTGTAGTGGGGTATAAAAAAGCTAAAGGAAAAATAGGAGTAAATGAGGGTGAAGGTGAATTTGTATAACAGTAAGGTACTGGTTTTTTATAAAAAATTTTATTCTTTAATTAAATATATTAATATTTTTGCATAAAAGTAAAAAACCTATAACAGCTGTTGGGCTGAACGTAGTCCAAACTATAGAGCATGTAGAACTTACCGAACTAAACCAAAAGATTAAAAATAAAGATATTTTAAACATGTTTTTCTCGATAACAATTACTTTGCGCCATCTGCTCACTTGCAACTTTTTGTTTAGTTCGGTAAGTTCTGCATGTTCTATAAGTTTGGACTACATTCAGCCGAACACCAGGTATAAAATACACCTAAGTGCGTGATTGAGTTAGTATTAACATGACGCGGCATTCTCCTCGCATCATTCGCATTCGCAACCGTCGAGTCGTCGCCGCCGCCTTGGCGCTACAGGATTCATTTCTTTTGTTTCTCCGCTTACTTTTTCTAAACCATTTTTAATCATTTAAGGAATTTCTTCCGGAATGTTTAAATTTACCTATAATACACACGCTTTTGCTTCCTGCTTCGTGTAGGTTTTGTAATATTTATTTAATTTAAATAGGACATTCTTGAATATACATTATCTTATTTGATATAAACGAATATTATAAAATTTCTTATGCCCCCATCCCCGCTCACTTTGCTTTGATAAGAATGGAACCGAAAACGGGACGGGACCGAGGTCCAGAACATGGCCTAATGAAAATGAGAAAGAAAATAGCGGGTATAAAACTGAAATAAATAAGTGAATACTATAAGAAACGAGTAACCGGCGAGCGGGGCTACGGGCGGGTCGCTAGTTACTTATATCAGTATATAGATATTTTACACCCATACAAGGAGCAATCAGACATGTTCATGCACATAAATAAATATTTGTCCCAGGCGGGAGTTGAACCCGCTATTTTTGGTTCAGGTCAGTCGACTAGATAAATAAAAGACATAAAAAATGCTAAAATACATTTATTTCACTTACAAATATCTTTGGTTTCTAAAATCAAATCTTAAATCACAATTTATTAACTATAATCAAAGGCGTTATTCATACCATTTTTACATGCTAAAGCTATAAAGTCATATTTCGAGATATTCAAAAATACATTATTGCCTCCATTGCGAAAATCCAACAAATATTTACTTTTAATATTTTATTCACAATAATATAAACACGTTTATTGGCCAAAGTAGACGACGACATAAGTACAAATAGAATACAACAGTTGAGTGTTTGTCTACAAGTTCATATTTCTGCAAATTGGAGAAAAAAATCTTATTTTTTGTCACATTTCTCTAACACTGAGAGGTTCTGGTTGCTAATGTAGGTACCTAATTGCTTTTTTGTATTTCATATTTATCATGGACAGAATCATATCGGAATTCAAAATAAGGGGACGATATGTAATCTTAAAATTGTAAATGTTAAATGAGATTTTAAAATAGTTTACATACTTGAACGACGTTGATTAGGCGCATCGGAATCGCTTGTATTCCCGAACCCCAAATAATAATAATTGTTAATTAATAAGTGGCAGTGGCTAAACCATGGAACATGGTACCTATTAAGGTTGGACGCTACCTGTTTAGTACGGCTGTTTAATAACAGATGGAGCCACCATACAAAGAAATTATTTATATTTTCATGACCACATTTCTACGTTTCAGTTGATGAAACATAACATGCGACTATAAAAAATATTTTTCTTTAATGTTTCTACCTGACATCATT
This sequence comes from Luffia ferchaultella, assembly GCA_949709985.1. Classification (NCBI taxonomy): domain Eukaryota; kingdom Metazoa; phylum Arthropoda; class Insecta; order Lepidoptera; family Psychidae; genus Luffia; species Luffia ferchaultella. Next base: position 100,148 of record OX453249.1, on the reverse strand, counting down.
GATTGTTTCAACAGTTTCGTAGAGTTTGTGCAAAAATCCAATGTTTGATTGATTCAGGTAGTTCCTGACGCCCTAATTTTTTGACGAATAGCTTTCCGCCCGCGGGTCCGCTCGCGTGGACTACACATTTGTACCGGGACACCTTTTTCCACCGTAAAAATAGCCTATGTCACTCTTCAGCCAATGAACTATTTCTATGCAAACAATTATAGCGGTCCCGGTACAAATGTGTAGTTCACGCGAGCGGAGCCGCGAACGGAAAGCTAGTTTGAAAATAAAATACAGCCCATGTTACTCAATGATATTGTAGCTTTCTATAGAGGAAAGCATTTTTAATAGTAGGTACATTATGATGCAAGTACGGTAAGCTGCATATTATAGTCGAGGTGTTTATAGGTACGAAACGAAGCCGAATGTGTATAATAAACCGATGACTATAATAGCCAGCTTACAGTGTACGAGCATCATACGACGTTTTTCAATACATTTACGATCAAAATTAGGTAGATACTTTAATGTAAAAATGGCGGGAACGGAACTGCTTTTCGCGGTTTACGCATGCGTCACAAAAAGAATGCTCGTTTGTGATTGGTGTAAAGTAAAAAGGCCTAGTACTCTAAAATACAACATTACGGTACAAGTTTCGATGTCGTAAAGACCGTATTAATAGCAAACGTATTGAAAATGAATATTAGAAACTTGTAGGAACAAGAGGTTAGGTGACAAGATCTGCACATAACAAAAAATGTTGTCATCATGGTGAGGCAGATCAGGAGAAAGTAAAGAGTCAAACCCAGCAGATGTTAGCTGAGAACGAAAGGAACTGCATATTATAACGAGTCGAGCTAAGTATCAGTTGGCTTATGAATGAGCGTGATAGTGGATAAGAAAGAACGGGCGTCAGAAAGTCCTCACGTCTAAAGGTGGTAAGGGAGTGACTGTAAGGGGTAGTTGGAGGTCACTATAGGGATAAAAAATCCCGCGGTTAAGTTAACTCATAATCTACGTATGCTTAGAGATATGAATTCCCCAATACGAAAGATGCGAAGTCGCATCTTTGTAATTGTAAATCCGTGGAATTGAGATGCTATGGGGAATGTAATTAGGTAACTGACTTCTGAGCCGTCAACGTATTCATCTGTATTTTGCGTATATAACTTAAATATCATCATCATCATCATCATCAGCCCATTTTACCCCACTGCAGGGGCTTAGGCCTCCCCCAGGGTGAGGAGGGGGGCTTGGATCTTAAGTCCACCACGCTGCTCCACTGCGGGTTGGGAACTGTAACGACCGCCATCTATTGACAGCGTCCGGGACCGACTGCTTAACGTGCCCTCCGAAGCACGGTGTCAGTGATATTGTGTACTTAAGTCAGAAAAACTCATTGGTACACGCCCGGATTCGAACCATGGCCTTATGGGGCCATATAAATTTGAGACAGGTTCGTTGCGCTCTGGGCTATCACGACATATAACTTAAATTTGTGCTGCAATAAATCTTTCATATAACAGACACTCAAGGACGGCTTTCAGACAAAATTTCAGGCAAGAATATCGCCAAAAAAATGGTAAGTGTTTGACCTTGGCGACAGCAAATGTGTAAATCCATCACTGCATACAAATAATTAGAAAGGGTGACCATAATATAAAATAGTAAGAATATCAATCGGCCAATCTATATACTCTTCATCAGATTACTTCCATTGTAGTTATTTTCCCGCCAAAATTTCTATTTAGTCGGGCAGCCAACGGTCTACTCTCTATAACAGAAAGTACATCCCACTGTATATGCTCGACGCGGATGCCTGGAAGAAAAAAATCATATATTATATAAGCAAAAGTCAGTTTGCTTTTCTTCGTGTCATAATTGAGGGATCATGATCTTTGATATGTTGATGATTTGAGGATCGAAGGGTGATGTGGGCTTTATTAAACCACGTGAAGGATGCCCGTAAAGCAGTTGGGTACTTTAAGTGTAGTATATAAGTGAACCACAGATGAATGCTAATATACATTTAACAAGTACAAACGTCGTGTCGTGTAAATGTCGTGATAACCGAAAGATAATCACTTACTGAGCAGCCAACGCTCTGCCCTGCTTTTCCAAAACGTTTATCTTGTCATGATCTTGTCTTTGACGGCACCCGCCCCGGCCGTCAACGAGTAGGTAGTGACGCCTGCGCAGTTCTCTAGCCGCATCCAAGTCATGCCTGCGCTCCGTGCTTGTGAACATGGCGGATATCCCTGTTAAATGTACAGAACAAGAATTTTTTTACAATGGTATGTTTACACAAGTTTGTATTATGGTGTTCTCATTCAGTATCCTATTTAACAAATAATTCGCCTAAAGTACTAACTACAAAGGGTTCAATTCTAAATGAACTTTAAACAATGCGTGATACAACGTATTCCGATTTTAATTAACTAAAAGCTATAATTTTGCAAAACTACAAAAAAATATCTATTTTATTAATTATAATACTTGTAAATATATAGTACTAGCGAAAGCCCGCAACTGCGGTCGCGTGGTTTTCAGAAATTCTACAGTTTTTCAAATTTAAGATTAAACGATAACGCTGATTTCATACAAAATTTATTTGACCAAAAGTAAAGAACTACATTTTGTTGTGTTTATTTTACCATTTTAATAAGATAAGTGTATCATAAACCTATCGTTGAATTTATAAAATATGTTCTTTCTTAAACCAAGCATTTCTAAATTCTGGTATTCGAAAAAACTCACTCGCACATACATATCTAAATGGAAAATTTTGAACTTTAAACACCAAAATTAGAAGTATTTTCTGTTAGAAAAACCATTTTAATAATTTGACGACAATTTTACGATGTATTTTACTTATTAAAATGATAAAATTAATATAATAACTTTAAATTTAATTTCCATTCTACCAGCCCATTATGCCCCACTGTAGGGGCTTAGGCCTCCCCCCAGGGTGATGGGGCTTGAAGCTTAATCCACCACGCTGCTGCAGTGGGGGTCGGTGGATTTAATGTTTGCCATCTGTTGATGGCACTCGGGACCAACGGCTTAACGTTCTCTCCGAGGCACGGAGTCAGTGATAGTTATATACTTGAGTCAGAAAAACAAATTTAATACTCCTGGCCAAAATAATATTGTATAGAAATCAGCGGTGTCCCTTAACCTGAAGTTTAGTTTAGTTAGAATAAAATGTAGCCAATAATATTCTCTGGAATGTCCTTTACTTGCAAGTGAAACTATCATCAAAATTTGTTCTATTTCAGAGATCAGCTCTAACAGTCATACAAACAAAAAAATAATTAATACGCCTGTTTGACTTAACCTACGAGCAAATAAACATATGAGCACAAAAAAAAGCCTTTATTTTGAAATTATATACATAAATTTCATTTTTATTTATTTGTATTGATATAGATTTATTTGAAGTGTATTTATTTCTGGCTATTCCTGTAACATCTCACTTCGATTATAATAAAACGCTCTTGTTTTATTGATTTGTCCGTCTTTGAACCAGAAGAGTTTCCATAGTGAAGTTATTCTTTCGAGAAATACTAAAAATACAACCCACCTCTTTGTTCGGTCGCTGCAATAAGCTGCCTCCATTCCAATTGCAGCGCTTTAAGCGTGGCTTGGACTTCTTATTCTGGGCCGAGTTGCGCTGCCAGCTTTTTAAAGTCATCGTTTAAACGTACTGCTGCCTCCGATTCGTTGTGGGTAAAAAAACAATCTACCCTAGCTAGTACGGAGTGAACTGTGTTGTAGTAAAACATAGTATGATAGCAAGCAATATTTCTTCCCATTCCATCAGCCCTTTTTATACCCCACTGCAGGGGCTTACGCCTCCCCCAGGGTAAGGGTGTAGGGAGCTTAAATCTACCACGATGCTCCAAGGCGGGTTGGCGGATTGTAACGACCGCCATCTAATGACAGCAACCGGCACCAACTGCTTAACCTGCTCTCCGAGGCACAGAGTCAGTGATAGTTATGTACTTAAGTCAGAAAAACTCATTGATACACGCCCGGATTCGAACCATAGCCGATTTTTATATTTCCAGTGGATTGGAACAGTAATCGGTGTGCCCATATATTCAATTTTTATTGTATATTTATTTTGCTTTACCGTAAAAGGTTTAAACCGTAAAAAAAAGAAGCGTTAGAAATAAATAGTACTATTATATTCAATGACTAGAATGTGGAAATTATTGATTATGGAGATATAATAATTAAGTAATGGAAAAAAACAATACTTATTATACATGTTTTTTTTATTATGCCTACATCGCCTATCTGTTCTGTACGCTAAATTGCCAACCCCATTTCTAATTTTTGTCCAAAGTCAGCGCCTGCAGCCAATTCGGGACACAATGCCAGCAGCTGAGACACTCCCTTATGTAGAAACTGGCACCAAAACTCCGGTCGGTTCAGCGGTCGGTAAACGGTTCGAAGCATATGCGAAAATCACTCGAAAATCAGACGTTCAGAGCAAGATTTTTTTTCATTATTTTAAACGTACCTTCTTCCTGCATGCATTGACGGCTTGAAGCTCATCAGCTATGCGTAGACTTTCCACGTGGTTCTGTACTAGCAGTTTATCGCCGTGGGTGTTCAAAGTAGCCAATTTCTTGTTCTGAAAATAAGTTTACATCATGGTAAAATCGTGGAGTAAAATAGTTCGGTCAAATAGTCTAAGCATGACGAAGCATGGCTAAGCATTGCCAAGCATGGCTAAGCATGACTACCTCATAGGTATACGTGCAGCGAGGCGGGAGGAGTCGTAGTTCCGTAATATTTACAGGTGTCATTATAACTATACATTTTGAACGCCAACCGAATAAATTCGTCATGCAGTAGAGTATCATGATAAAGTCGCTCGTAATAAAATTCGAATGACGAGATTAATATAGTGGTTCGTAACACGAGAAGGCCCGTACTGCAATATGCGGTTAAACAACCTGCTATCGTTTGCGATTATGAATTGTAATCCTCATGAATCAATAGAAATATTATGACTTTACACTTGACGTCATAACCATATTTAATATTTTTTCGGAAAAAAATAATTAAGAAAATTAACGCCTTAATTTTTTATTTTAAGGGGAAGGTATAGGTTGGACTATATTTTTGGGAAAAAAAATAAAAACTGTGTTAAAAATTCGGTACAATCTTTATTGTAATATATCTATTGTAAATATTAGAAAAAAACAAAAACTCGCCGTTTCCACCCCTAGAGTCCATAAAATAAGTAATTCATTCAAAGGTAACTGTGTACGATTTCATAATAAACTTCCAAGCAATATAATAGACTTGTCAATAAATAAATTCAAGAATTATGTGAAACGATAACTTATGTCTCAAGCATCCACTTAATTTTTAAGACAATGGTTTCTAGTGCCGTCACTAAAAAAAATAAGCCATTCAAGTTTCTTGCAGTGTTCTTTTTAGAGTGGTCGCGTACGAACCTGCCTGTACGAGCCTGAACTTAGCTATGGGATGGTCAAAAATGACAGCAGAGTGTATTACTTGAAAAAATAAATAAATATGTTCAGTAATAATAACGTATACATCATAACAACGTCTAGGCCCCAAGCTAAGCATTAGCTTGTTTTGGGTACCAAACGAACACACCACATACATATAACAACCAAGACTCGAAACCAGTATCGATATTCATCATATAAATACTAACCCGACCTGGGATTCCAACCCGGGACCTCCAGCTTCGTAGGTAGGGTCGCTACCCACTAGGCTAAGCGGTCGTCGAGTTGTCGTCGTCAGTCAAACATAAGTTAAAAATCGGCTGATGATGAGAATTTAAAATTCTCAATAAACATAAATATAAATCTCAAGATATCACCATCACCATTAACTAAATCATCTTCATCATCTCAGCCATAGGAAGTCCACTGCTGGACATAGGCCTCCTCTCAAATAAAATTATCGTCATAAACAGTCAAAAGTCTACATGGAAATTTATATAGCGGCAAATTAAAAGAGACCTTAAAAAAACATCTAATCACAATCACCTATAACTCTGGTCGTTGGCAGTTGGCACGGAGCTCCTCCGCAGCAGCTACGAACAGCTAATGTGCCAGACTGGCTTGGAGCTCTCGACGTCGTTCGGCGGCGACACTTCGAACCGCATCGCGGCGTGTTACTTACTTCAATACTGGACTAAAAGTAAATTATCGTCATTACAGTTCGATTACTTTGTTAACAGACTCTTTCGTTGTATTGCGCGACTGACCGATTGCCCGAGCAGTTAGGCACCCTAACTGCGGAGCCGAGGGTCGCGGATTTGATTCTCGTCCGGAACAAATATTTGTTTGCATGAATAAGTCTATTTGTTCCGTGTGTGGGTGTGAAAAGTACATAAGACAAGCTCTACTAACTTTGGAACTAGATGGCACTGTGTGGGATGGCCCAGGTATTTATATTGTAAAGAGGGCGGTGTACAGCTGCAGGTATAAATCTAGTTTGACGTTAATAACAGGACTAACCTTTCAGTTTTTCATCAGGTGTATGTTCTGCCTCATTCTTAGTAAAAATGAGTGAAATTGTTTAAATCAGGCACCTTGTGACTACGCTTTGAATTTATAAACCATAAAAAATAATTATCTATTTCCTTTACCTGCTGTCTCGTGACAAAAAAAAATCACGGTATTTATATAGATTGACTGTTGTTGTTGTTGTATAACTGACCTGTTGGTCGAGTGGTCGGAGGCGCCAACTGTAGAACCGAAGTTCGCGGGTTCGATTCCCGCCCAGTACAAATATTTGTGTGCATGAACATGTCTATTTGTTCTGTGTCTGGGTGTAAAATATCTATATATGTATTAAAAAATATATTTTGTTTAGTACCAATAATACAGGCCTCTGTCTAGTTTGGGACTAGATGACCTTTTGTAAGCGCAGATATTATTATTCAGCATCTTCCGATGTGACTGCTTAAAGTATTGTGTATCATATAGATAGCAGTGGCGAAGGGTGGTATACGAGTATAAAAAATGTAACCTGGCCCGGACGTGACGATCCAAGGTTCTAGGTAATGAACACACAGTCACGACCGCTTAGCCTAGTGTGTAGCGACCCTGTCTACGAAGCTGGAGGTCCTGGGTTCGAATCCCAGGTCGGGTCAGTATTTATGATGAATACTGATACTGGTACCGGGTCTTGGTTGTTATATGTATGTGGTGTCTTCGCTTGGTACCCAAAACACAAACTAATGCTTTGTTTGAGGCCTAGACGTTGTTGTGATGTATACGTTATTATTATTATTTCTAATATTGAGATAGTCTATTCTAATGTTTATGATCAGTCCCTACGCCACAGGTGTCTAGCGCCTAAATTATTGTGACTGGTATCCTTCACCACTGTCGAGTAGAATGTATTAAAACGCTTTTATATCGAAAAAAAAACTGTACAACACCAATGATGACCGATTAATTTATGTAATTAACTACGACATGTAAGTACGTACTGTTCATTAGCATAGTGAAGTATTCGCAGAAGTGTTTTGGCGTTGTTAAGGAACGCGCGTAAGCGGTCGTCTTGGGCGTGAAGTCTCGCCTCCAATTCCTCGTGACGCTTCAGGAGAGCCTCTGCTTCGTCCACCGACAACTGTAATGCGACAAAATATTGTGAAGATGCAAGTTGATTTGAAAATTGTTACGTACAGGATATTTAGTTAAACGTTGTCCAAACTTATAGAGCGTGTAGAGCTTACCGAACTAAAAAAAAAGTTTAGTCCAGTAACTGTAGCTTATTTGTATTTAGTAAGAGTAGACCTTCTAAGTGAGTCGTCTGTGTGTCTGAGTGTCGTGATAATCCGAGCGCAGCGAAGCTATTTCAAGTTTACAAGGCCGTGCGGCCCTGCGTGCGGTTCGAATCCAGGCGTTTACCAATGAGTTTTTCTAACTTAAGTACATAACTATCGCTAACTCCGTACTTCGGAGAGCACATTAAGCTGCTGTTGATGGCACCCACGATGGCACGACTGCTATCTAGCAGTCGTTAAAATCCACCAATCCACACTGGAGTAGCGTGGTGGATTAAACTCTAAGCCCCTTCACATTGAGAGGAGGCCTAAGCCCCTGCAGTGGGGCATAAATGGGCTGGTATAATCGAGACCTTCTAAACGCGCTATTCAAACGAGACAGCGCCGTTTGGAAGAAACTAGTGAATAAAGGGACGACTTAAAAAAAAATAAGGAAAGAAATGCAATAATTAGTTGGTCGGGTGCGCTCGGCTGCAGCCATACAGTGGAAGCGGACCAGTAAAAAAAACAAATGGCGGCTCTATTCAAATGCATATATAAAAATACGCTCGGTGGCGCTGCTGTCGAATTTACTTACTCTATGAATGCATCCAATCTTTCTAACTGCTCACGCCCCGCTTCTGCTGTGTGCGTGGCCGCGCCCACCACCATTACAGTCAAAGTATATAAACATATAAGATTTTTTTACAAATATTAACGGTTTTACTATATAAATATATGAATCGTATAAGGGAACAAGTATAATAATTACAACGAATTGGTGTCGTAAATGCGGATATCTTAGACACGTCGGTTTGTTCTGCGTTTAAAAAAGCGCGCCACTCGGTGTGAACGCCGCGGTCTTGTCAAACTTAACGTATTTTGCATGAAATTCTCCAATTAGACGTGTTGGTTTGTGCCCGTTCGCGCGGTTGAATATTGTTGTGATTATGGTTGTGATACAGTTTCGTGGTGTGTTTTTTTGTTTTTAATATTAATGTTATATAATTTTAATAATATTATTATTATATAGCCATGAATAAAAAGATATATGTCCCCATTAATGTATTTTAAATATAAATGGGTGTCAATATAAGGATGTTTATGGAATTCTTTTCAAAATAACAAAATTCTACGTTTTCATAAAACATTTACTTACATTATATTTCAAAACATTATGTTATTTCCGACGTATAAACAGGTATCTTACATTTGTCTGACATGGTTTTATTTACATGACAGTGTAGAACCAGTTATCTAGCAGTTTTACCCAGAATATGTGAAAAAATTAATTATGAATAAATACTACTTTAAACTTCTTAAAGATAGCAAAACATTATATAAAAGATGTATTTATAATTGTAATTAGAATTTTTTCTAGAGCATCTTGAACCTTTATTACACTCTTCTGTTAATCTTAGCTTTTGACATGTCGCTTTGGACGTAGGGACCGTCGATCTGTGAAGTTTCATTAAAATCTGTTCAGCCGTTTCAGATCAGCTCGAATAAACAGACAGACAAAGAGTAACCTATGTGACTTCTGATAACGTTAATTTTATTTATACTAAGTTTCATTACAATCGGTTCAACCGTTTTGGGGATTAGTTGAAACAGACAGACAAACACTACGATTTTATATATTATGGCCTATAACCTTCCTCGAAAATTGGGCTATGAAATACAAAAAGAATTTTAGAATCCGGTTAGTAGTTCCACAGATTAGCGAGTTCTAACAATCAAACAAATACACGAACAAACAAACTTTTTCGCTTTATATAAAAGTATAGAAAAATAGATATAAATTATATAGCCCATTATAAACAAAATTAATATAAATTTTAACCTTCTACATATTTTTTTAAAATATTTCAAATTTATTATGTCTATATTCATAGAAATAATAAGTTTCATTAGACATTCAAGTTCCTGGCTCTTAAAGTTTATAAGATATTTCACTGTGGTTGACGAACAGACAGACGATAAAACGAGAATAATAAAGTTCCATTACATAAGTAATGAAAATGTAAAAATGGAGTATTTTCAACAACTAAAGGACCAATAATACGACATACATCTTTGACTAGTACTGCCCGCTTATCAGCGTTAACATATTCTCCAGATAAATAATAGGCCACTGGTTGTTTGAAGTCGTCTCTTATGGCTGCTATCATAAAAACTAAAGCATGACTTGCTATTTACGGATCACGTCCTTAATTGCCATGGTCCTGGTAGCCATAAATCTAATCGTTTTCTATCGTACGATAATTTTTTTCTTATGGACATTTCGTCAAACATTAATATTGACCTGATATTTCATTTTGTGTAATTTTTTTTAAAGCTTCAAATATGTGATGGTTTATTTTATTGTTCAATGGCAGGCGATTTAATAAACTTTTAATAGTTGTTTGACAGGGCAACGGAAATAAACGTCTTAATAACCTGTAGCAGGCTGGTGAACGTTTATATATCCTCAAAGTTATTATTTTTTGATACATACATTTTGATATCTTCTTCCCTTGTGATATTTTTTAAAGTTCCCTAATTGGCCTCGTAAAAGCACTGCAAAGGAGCTTGTTAGGTGCTTTGTCAACAACTTCATCTTTTAATAATTCTTGTAGAATAGCATTTGTATTCATTTTATTTTTGAGTTTGTATATTAGTCTTAAGTTTTTTCTACGTGTATTGTACAACTTTTTCTCTCGTTTTGATTGAACCTTGAACTTGTGAGCTGAAAAAACTTCTGGAGGTAACACTTTTGAAGGTGTTCCAGTTGTGGCAGCAAAAATTTCTAGCAACTAATTCATTGTAGTGGGATATACTTGAGTATCAGTGGGCAGAACAGGGGGCCAAGTGCGAGTTTTTTACTATTAACTGAGGCGTATGCGTTTTCGGTAATTTGTATGGAAACTCGTAGTTACCTAAAACGACCGCTAGGTGTGCTGTATGAGTTTCCATACAAATTATAAAAAACGCAAACGACACAGTTAATAGTAAAAAACTCACACTTGGCCCTCTGGTACCTACTTCCGGTTGACTTGTAGAAGTTGATGGAGTTAAGCCTTGCACAGACGGCATATTCACACGCAAGTCAACTTGAGTCTGAAATCGTATAATTAATAAAATTTATTGCACACATTTAAATGTCGTGATAGCCGAGTGGTAACGAGCCCGGTTCTTGTTTAGAAGGCCGTAGAATCAAATCCCAGGGCATATACCAATGAGTTTTTTCTAACTTATGTACATAGCTATCACAGATTCAGTGCCTCGGAGAGCACGTTAAGCCGTCGGTCCTGGTTGCCAGCAATAGATGGCAATCGTTAAAATACACCAACCCGCTCTGGAGCAGCATAGTAGATTAAGCTCCACGTCCCCTCATCACGAGGGGAGGCCAAAGGCCCTGTAGTGGGGCATTGATGGGCTGATGGTATGGTATTGCACACATAAATGCTGTTCATAAATAAATATTAACTCTGTTGCGTAAGATTTTCTTATAAGCATTAAACAATTTTAGCTGATATATGCATAAAAAGTGTAAGTTGATATGTGATTAAAATGCTAACAGTTTGGTTTTTTCACTCTTGACAATCATCAATGTTGTCTGTGACCTTATGCATATAAGCATGCCTAATTTGTAGTGAACAAGGTAGTACTATATTATACTGCATTGTAAAAATAAGCAAAAGACATATTGTATTGTATTATGTACTAATGAGTACTTACCGAAGTTGAAAGTTCTTGGTTATCACTGTGACAGGGAACAACATACATATGCAACTTCTTATTTGCATTGTCGACAAATGAATTTCCTTTAAAATGCTTATAGCATAAAATTTTATGACTACTGAACAGTTTTCTTTAAAATTCATTTGAGGTTCAGTCTTAATCGGGGTAGCGAAATCTTGCCTATTCTTGAGCGCTATAAACAAAATAAATGAAAACAAATTAATGTTAGGATCATTGAATAGAAAACAAAATTATAATCCAAGTCACAATGTCACTGAGGACTTTGTTTTATAAAAATTTCATTTCTGTCTTCTAAAACTGCGTGAGTGTAAATACGCTAGTCAAAGAATCAAAAGAGGCCTGTCTTTGTAAGGACTCCGTACAAACGTATTTGAACGGTTTTTATACCTTTTGGTTATAACAAATTAAGGGTAGGTTACATTTTTCAATTAAACAATGTCATATGTACTTACCGGCGAATAATTTATAGCCCAGGTCTAGGGAAATGGTATAGAACTAAACTTGGTTCCTCAGCCATGGACTTCCCGCGTTTGGCACACTTTCTGCTATCTTTTTTCAATGTTTCATGTTCGAAAACATGTCAACAACTTATAATTAGGAATAATGAAATAATAAAATTAGCAACAAATAAACAAAATATAAAGAACAGACAACAGAAGACAACAGTACTTTTAACGATAAAACACTGCTGATCTATGAAAACTTAAACTTCCTCGTGGTCATGAAAATCGACAAAAATTATATGAATGAAATTATATAAACCATGCACAGCAATGCACATGTACCGGAAACAATGAGAGAGAATCAGTAAATATTACAGAACAATGTAATAATTTTAACAAACGAAGTTAAGTTCGCTTCAATCGTAGCCTAATCCAGCCTAATCATGCCTAATTCACGAAACGAAACTTTAAACGAGGCGCTCGTTTTTAAGCGCACCTATCAAAACACTTTTATTTCAACCAATCAATGAGAGCGACGAGATCTTGTTATTGGACGTTTGCGCTAGTTTGCATCACTTACGATTTTTCTCGATGAGTGATTGGTTGGTACGTCGTGCTACCAACTGACTGGTCTCTTGATCTTGACGAATGTGGCGTTGCGTTTGCACCGAAGGTTGGTTGCACTGCCGATATATGGCGGCAATAACTTACATCTCTGGGCTTACATCTTAGTTTCAATTTGATGATGAGAAAAAAATGTTGCCATAACATGTAACTACAAAAATTAAAATTAATGTTTCCACTCAGGGCGGCAAAGATCCGTGCGTATTATTGTATTCCTGAGTTTATGAGAGATATCAAAAAATTATATTCTACCCAAGAATTTAGGCGATCGTACTAGAGGGAGAATTTTGAAAATGCATTTTTTTCCATAATCATTTCGTAGATATTATTTATTATAAAATCGCTTTTGGCTGAACTGAAAACCTCTGGATTTAGAAAATAGCAATGAGAAGATTTACCCAAAGGCCGAAAGCTAAAGTTTATATTTTCATCTTTTAATTTATGCCACCTCATTTAGATATGAAAATTACCAATCTAATACAATACAAATAACGTAATCTAGTGGTGTAAGTAACTGAAAATAGACAAGTTTTATTCATTTTAGTAATTCACAGTTGCTCCAGTACAAATCACCTATTTTGTTATAACTTTAAAAAAACTTTTATTTAATTTCACTTGTAGTACAGTCAATGAAGGCAAAAATCAGCTACAACCTCCTATTTCGTTGAACCTCCATAGATTTGGATGAGATTGAGTATGTTTTACCCTCTACTTCAAAAGTGACTTATTAGTTCCATGGCCTACTCTATTCTATTCTCATTCTATTATCTCTATGCATACCACAGACCACAGAACTAGCCACAGAACAAACAATGAGCGCACCGAAAACACTGTACTAGTGTTGCCGATCGTTAAAAAAATATATGAAATGGTTTGAATATACGGTATTTTGAAATAAAAATAGGCAGAATAATATAAAATGTAATTTCTTCAAATGCCACTGAGCATAAAACGCCGCCGTATCTGTAGATGCAAAAATATAGTATTATGATACTGGTTAGAGACCTCGCAGTCTTACAATTTCTAGGTGGCCGACTATCGAACAACTAAATTGCGTACTTTCACAACTTTATTGAAATCGGCCAACTTTATTGTGTTGGCTGCCAGCCGCAGACCTAATTGATTTTATTATTACGTCCATGATCCTCGATGACAAATCATGATAGCACTCTCTCTGTAGCAACACTCTCACCGACTCTAGTCGGTGTTGCTAGTGAGTTGACGTTTGCATGAAAATGCAGGAAAAGAACGCTCTAATTGCTATATTGATAATAAAAGACGAAAACGAAACTGAAAATTTTGGGTCACCTATATTTAGTGACAGATTAGAACAGGGGAAACATCATACCCTGTATTCTAAACTGCATGCCAACTTTTTATTTGTGCCTAATCTGAAGGGAATCTCGGTTCTGATAGGTACGATCGGTGTCCAATTAATTCGTTGGACGATTTAGTTGGATAAAATGTGCGAGCTATCATTAACTTATTATTATTAATCCTATTAGTCATGGGTGTATTATTGTCTGGATAGATAGTCGACGTCACAAGACGTAGATTTATTAGGCTCCTAATAGTTCACCGCAAAACGTCTCAAGCTGTCTTAGTCATTTGATCATTACACTTTGCATAACTCCATCTATATTAAACGAAAAATATGAGTTAAAGTCGGAATGGAATTATGAAAGCAATATAAATATAGTCACTTACCTTCATTGAGTTCAAAATTTTTAAAATTCAATATATATTAATGCCAAGTTATGTTTTTCTCATGGACGTAATACTAGTTTCAGGACAGTGAACTCGGCTTTGCGAAACGAGGAGATGAAACAGCGAGGTCCAAGTCCCTTTGTCTCTTTTCTTCTAGGGCGACAATAATTTATTTTCATTTTTTTCTTCTCTCATCTTGACTTTTGTTGTTAGTGCACTATAATATCAAGTTTACTTAAAAAGAACGAGATTAAACGAGAAAAGATGACAAAAATCTGAATAGCGGATGTGCGTGATGGAAAAGTTGGCAGATATAGAAAGATTTTGAAAGATTAAAAAAAAGTAAGCGAAAAATTTAAATTGAAATCAAATTGCCGACACCTTAAAAAACTGCGGAAGAACAACAATTGCGTGTCGAATCACATGGTTTCGTAGCCATACCAAGAACAATAATTAATCACAAAGTCATCAAAAAGTGCATCAAGTCAATGAAGTCAAGTGCCTAAACCAGAAAATAATCAGAAATCTATAACTATGATCAAACTTTTGATTATGGTTCGTCATAAGTGTTTGTATAGTATTTATGCTATCTTTTATTATTACCTATTAGGAAACTTTTTTATATTTTTCTAAAACGTAGTTCAAGAAAGCTAGTCACTAAAAGCGGCAACCCGTATTAAAATATGATCCTTCGGCAGAGAAATATCACCTCCAAAATAAATTGTGAAGCAGTTAGGACTCTTAAAAATCAAAGCTTTAATGATAGATACATTAATCGCCGTAATAAATTAGCGACAGACTCCCCTTATATACAATACCGCTTTGAATATAAATCTCCGATTCGATCACAGAAATAACGGTATCTAGATTGTGATTTATAATTAGATGGCTGACCGCCTCTATTTACAAAGTAATTAAGTCCTACACGAGTAAGAAGCCAAGCACGATAAGTTACGTATGTTTGCACGCCCGTGTCCCTAAGACCCATCACTTAAGAAATATCTCGTTAAAGGATCCCAATAGGCCTAAGCACACTGCACCCTAGAATGGGAATTTCTAAATATCAGTATATAAAATATATTTCTCATACATTTTGTCACGCTTTACTGCCTTATACGAATGTGGGAACCTAAAAATATAATTTTTTACAGGTGACCAGTTCCTTTCCTTTCCAAAAACAACCAACAATTCCAAAAATCCCCAATAATCCAGTGGATGAAAACTAATATAAAATACCCAAGCTTCCGAAACAGTATTTCTAGGGCCGAAATGTCTTGCACTTGAGTGCTGGTGCGGGACTCAGAGATAAGAAATATTGGTTAGGTTAGGCCGGAACAGACAGACAGACACTACGATTTTATTTATATGGAAGATAGATCTATTACTTATTTTGTATTTATCTAAGGGAGAATACAGTTTCCGTAATGACGTTAATGATGACTGATGAATAATGACACTTTTATTTTATAAATTACAAGCAAATCGCAATTTATTATTAGAAACCTTCCAAAACTTGTTCTTGGTTTTCTCCACGGGACTGCTTTAAATTCCACAATGTAAGATTTACTACTGACCAGTTTTTTTAAAACTGTATTTCAAGTCATCTGCTAAAAAAATTGCCACAACGACCCACCGATTCTCTTCCACAAAAAACCAATGCAGGAGAAATTTTCAAGAACCCAGTAATTTCAATTGATAAGTTGATTTTAACTTACTAACTAATAAAACCAAAAGTAACACTTTTTAATGCTAGTACTAACGTGATAACGTTTTAGGTCACATTTGGGACGGTGAACGTTTTGATCCATCGTCATCATACGATATCAATATAAAAAGACGACTCGCATACTATATATGTAACAACCGTAATCAATTTCGTGATGGAAAACAAATCGTACTACATGCCGCGATCGGTCGAATGATCATCATCCTGTTTACGGTGTGTCATCTATCTATATAATGAATGTCGCTTTGTATTTTTTATAGTCTATGTGTTCCTACATCATACTACGCTGAAACATTTGCCTGCGCTGGACTGATTCCTGTTGCTGATTCCTTTTCGCAGTCATGTAATTAGACATTTTAGATTTTCCGTCTGATGCTCTATTGGGTATTTTTGTACGTAAGTACTATGCTGTGACGTCTATAAATTTAAACATATTTTTTACTATACAAGAATATATTTTACATAGTATATTTTTACATAGTATTTTAAATTTGCACTGCAAAAAGAAACTGGAAATACTAAACCCGTAATCTGTTTTGTTTTTTTAAATTTTAATAAAGAATTCCTACTAACTAGATGGATAGCATCGCCGGCACTGTCCAGCACTTCGCCGATCGCGTCGCCCGTGAACACCAGCACCACATCGTGCTTGAATGCCTGGCAGTACACCCCGTCGGTCGGAAGACTTTATTTTTAATATTAACAAAATAAAATTTGAAGTGTAAGCAACGAACGCTCTCACACTTACCAATCGCCAAAAACGTCGGAAAAATTAGGTTTCTTATATGGGAATTCTTTAATTTTTAACTTTATTTTATTATTATTATTTGTTATTATAGCGATCATACTGATACATCTTTCATGAAAATTTCAAGTGTAAACAACGCTCTCACACTCACCAATCACCAAAAATGTCGGAAAAATTAGGTTTCTTTTATAGGAATTCTTTAATTTTTGACTTTATTTATGTTTTATTATTTTAAATATTAACAAGTACAGTAATACACATTTCAAAAAAATTTCAAGTGTAAGCAATGCTCTCACACTCACCAATTATCAAAAATGTCGGAAAAATTAAGTTTCTTTTATAAGAATTCTTTAATTTTTGACTTTATTTATGTTTTATTATTTTTAATATTAACAGGTACAGTAATACACATTTCATGAAAATTTCAAGTGTAAACAACGCTCTCACACTCACCAATCACAAAAAACGTCGGAAAAAGTTTCTTATATGGGAATTCTTTAATTTTTAACTTTATTTTATTATTATTATTTGTTATTATAGCGATCAAAGTGATACTTTTTTCATGAAAATTCCAAGTGTAAGTAATGATCTTACAACCACCAATCACAAAAAACGTCGGGAAAATTACATTCCTTGTATGGGATACCCTTTAATTTTTGACTTTATTTATGTTTCATTGTTTTTAATATTAACAAGTACAGTAATACATATTTCATAATAATTTCAAATGTAAACAACGCTCTCACACTCACCAATCACCAAAAACGTCGGAAAAATTAGGTTTCTTATATGGGAATTCTTTAATTTTGAACTTTATTTTATTATTATTATTTGTTTTTATAGCGATCATACTGATACATCTTTCATGAAAATTTCAAGTGTAAACAACGCTCTCACACTCACCAATCACCAAAAATGTCGGAAAAATTAGGTTTCTTTTATAGGAATTCTTTAATTTTTGACTTTATTTATGTTTTATTATTTTAAATATTAACAAGTACAGTAATACACATTTCATGATAATTTGAAGTGTAAGCAACGCTCTCACACTCACCAATCACAAAAATGTCGGAAAAATTAGGTTTCTTTTATGGGAATTCTTTAATTTTTAACTTTATTTTATTATTATTATTTGTTATTATAGCGATCATAGTGATACTTTTTTCATGAAAATTCCAAGTGTAAGTAAAGATCTTATAACCACCAATCACTAAAAACGTCGGGAAAATTACATTCCTTGTATGGGAACCCTCTTTAATTTATGACTTTATTTATGTTTTATAGTTTTTAATATTAGCAAGTACATTAATACATATTTCATAAAAATTTCAAGTGTAAACAATGCTCTCACACTCACCAATCACCAAAAACGTCGGAAAAATTAGGTTTTTTTTTATGGGAATTCTTTAATTTTTAACTTTAATATTATTATTATTATTAGTTTTAATAGCTAACATAGTGCTACATCTTTCACAAAAATATCAAGTGTAAGAAATGATCTTACAACTAATAATCACCAAAAACGTCGGAAAAGTTACGTTCCTTGTATGAGAGCCCCTTTTAATTTTTAACTTTATTATATTATTATTATTCAGTATTATAGCTTTTGTGGTAATACATCTTTCATTAAAAATATCAAGTGTATGAAATGATCTTACAACTAATAATCACCAAAAACGTCGGAAAAGTTACGTTCCTTGTATGAGAGCCCCCTTTAATTTTTAACTTTATTATATTATTATTATTCAGTATTATAGCTTTTGTGGTAGTACATCTTTCATTAAAAATATCAAGTGTATGAAATGATCTTACAACTAATAATCACCAAAAACGTCGGAAAAGTTACGTTCCTTGTATGAGAGCCCCCTTTAATTTTTAACTTTATCATATTATTATTATTCAGTATTATAGCTTTTGTAGTGATACATCTTTTATTAAAAAAAAAAGTGTAAGAAATGATCTTACAACTAATAATCACCAAAAACGTCGGAAAAGTTACGTTCCTTGTATGAGAGCCCCCTTTAATTTTTAACTTTATTATATTATTATTATTCAGTATTATAGCTTTTGTGGTAATACATCTTTCATTATAAATATCAAGTGTATGAAATGATCTTACAACTAATAATCACCAAAAACGTCGGAAAAGTTACGTTCCTTGTATGAGAGCCCCCTTTAATTTTTAACTTTATTATATTATTATTATTCAGTATTATAGCTTTTGTGGTAGTACATCTTTCATTAAAAATATCAAGTGTATGAAATGATCTTACAACTAATAATCACCAAAAACGTCGGAAAAGTTACGTTCCTTGTATGAGAGCCCCCTTTAATTTTTAACTTTATCATATTATTATTATTCAGTATTATAGCTTTTGTAGTAATACATCTTTTATTAAAAAAAAAAGTGTAAGAAATGATCTTACAACTAATAATCACCAAAAACGTCGGAAAAGTTACGTTCCTTGTATGAGAGCCCCCTTTAATTTTTAACTTTATCATATTATTATTATTCAGTATTATAGCTTTTGTGGTGATACATCTTTCATTAAAAATATCAAGTGTATGAAATGATCTTACAACTAATAATCACCAAAAACGTCGGAAAAGTTACGTTCCTTGTATGAGAGCCCCCTTTAATTTTTAACTTTATCATATTATTATTATTCAGTATTATAGCTTTTGTAGTGATACATCTTTTATTAAAAAAAAAGTGTAAGAAATGATCTTACAACTAATAATCACCAAAAACGTCGGAAAAGTTACGTTCCTTGTATGAGAGCCCCCTTTAATTTTTAACTTTATCATATTATTATTATTCAGTATTATAGCTTTTGTGGTGATACATCTTTCATTAAAAATAACAAGTGTAAGAAATGATCTTACAACTAATATTCACCAAAAACGTCGGAAATGTTACGTTCCTTGTATGAGAGCCCCCTTTAATTTTATTATTATTATTTGTTTTAATAGCTAACATAGTAGTTCATCTTTCTTCAAAATATCAAGTGTTAATATAGATCTGACAACCACTAATCATCAAAAACATCGGAAAAATTACGTTCCTTGTATGGGAATCCCCTTTAATTTTTTACTTTATTTATGTTTCATTGTTTTTAATATTAACAAGTACAGTAATACACATTTCAAAAAAATTTCAAGTGTAAGCAATGCTCTCACACTCACCAATTATCAAAAATGTCGGAAAAATTAAGTTTCTTTTATAAGAATTCTTTAATTTTTGACTTTATTTATGTTTTATTATTTTTAATATTAACAGGTACAGTAATACACATTTCATGAAAATTTCAAGTGTAAACAACGCTCTCACACTCACCAATCACAAAAAACGTCGGAAAAAGTTTCTTATATGGGAATTCTTTAATTTTTAACTTTATTTTATTATTATTATTTGTTATTATAGCGATCAAAGTGATACTTTTTTCATGAAAATTCCAAGTGTAAGTAATGATCTTACAACCACCAATCACAAAAAAACGTCGGGAAAATTACATTCCTTGTATGGGATACCCTTTAATTTTTGACTTTATTTATGTTTCATTGTTTTTAATATTAACAAGTACAGTAATACATATTTCATAATAATTTCAAATGTAAACAACGCTCTCACACTCACCAATCACCAAAAACGTCGGAAAAATTAGGTTTCTTATATGGGAATTCTTTAATTTTGAACTTTATTTTATTATTATTATTTGTTTTTATAGCGATCATACTGATACATCTTTCATGAAAATTTCAAGTGTAAACAACGCTCTCACACTCACCAATCACCAAAAATGTCGGAAAAATTAGGTTTCTTTTATAGGAATTCTTTAATTTTTGACTTTATTTATGTTTTATTATTTTAAATATTAACAAGTACAGTAATACACATTTCATGATAATTTGAAGTGTAAGCAACGCTCTCACACTCACCAATCACAAAAATGTCGGAAAAATTAGGTTTCTTTTATGGGAATTCTTTAATTTTTAACTTTATTTTATTATTATTATTTGTTATTATAGCGATCATAGTGATACTTTTTTCATGAAAATTCCAAGTGTAAGTAAAGATCTTATAACCACCAATCACTAAAAACGTCGGGAAAATTACATTCCTTGTATGGGAACCCTCTTTAATTTATGACTTTATTTATGTTTTATAGTTTTTAATATTAGCAAGTACATTAATACATATTTCATAAAAATTTCAAGTGTAAACAATGCTCTCACACTCACCAATCACCAAAAACGTCGGAAAAATTAGGTTTTTTTTTATGGGAATTCTTCAATTTTTAACTTTAATATTATTATTATTATTATTAGTTTTAATAGCTAACATAGTGCTACATCTTTCACAAAAATATCAAGTGTAAGAAATGATCTTACAACTAATAATCACCAAAAACGTCGGAAAAGTTACGTTCCTTGTATGAGAGCCCCTTTTAATTTTTAACTTTATTATATTATTATTATTCAGTATTATAGCTTTTGTGGTAATACATCTTTCATTAAAAATATCAAGTGTATGAAATGATCTTACAACTAATAATCACCAAAAACGTCGGAAAAGTTACGTTCCTTGTATGAGAGCCCCCTTTAATTTTTAACTTTATTATATTATTATTATTCAGTATTATAGCTTTTGTGGTAGTACATCTTTCATTAAAAATATCAAGTGTATGAAATGATCTTACAACTAATAATCACCAAAAACGTCGGAAAAGTTACGTTCCTTGTATGAGAGCCCCCTTTAATTTTTAACTTTATCATATTATTATTATTCAGTATTATAGCTTTTGTAGTGATACATCTTTTATTAAAAAAAAAAGTGTAAGAAATGATCTTACAACTAATAATCACCAAAAACGTCGGAAAAGTTACGTTCCTTGTATGAGAGCCCCCTTTAATTTTTAACTTTATTATATTATTATTATTCAGTATTATAGCTTTTGTGGTAATACATCTTTCATTAAAAATATCAAGTGTATGAAATGATCTTACAACTAATAATCACCAAAAACGTCGGAAAAGTTACGTTCCTTGTATGAGAGCCCCCTTTAATTTTTAACTTTATCATATTATTATTATTCAGTATTATAGCTTTTGTAGTGATACATCTTTTATTAAAAAAAAAGTGTAAGAAATGATCTTACAACTAATAATCACCAAAAACGTCGGAAAAGTTACGTTCCTTGTATGAGAGCCCCCTTTAATTTTTAACTTTATCATATTATTATTATTCAGTATTATAGCTTTTGTGGTGATACATCTTTCATTAAAAATAACAAGTGTAAGAAATGATCTTACAACTAATATTCACCAAAAACGTCGGAAATGTTACGTTCCTTGTATGAGAGCCCCCTTTAATTTTATTATTATTATTTGTTTTAATAGCTAACATAGTAGTTCATCTTTCTTCAAAATATCAAGTGTTAATATAGATCTGACAACCACTAATCATCAAAAACATCGGAAAAATTACGTTCCTTGTATGGGAATCCCCTTTAATTTTTTACTTTATTTATGTTTCATTGTTTTTAATATTAACAAGTACAGTAATACACATTTCAAAAAAATTTCAAGTGTAAGCAATGCTCTCACACTCACCAATTATCAAAAATGTCGGAAAAATTAAGTTTCTTTTATAAGAATTCTTTAATTTTTGACTTTATTTATGTTTTATTATTTTTAATATTAACAGGTACAGTAATACACATTTCATGAAAATTTCAAGTGTAAACAACGCTCTCACACTCACCAATCACAAAAAACGTCGGAAAAAGTTTCTTATATGGGAATTCTTTAATTTTTAACTTTATTTTATTATTATTATTTGTTATTATAGCGATCAAAGTGATACTTTTTTCATGAAAATTCCAAGTGTAAGTAATGATCTTACAACCACCAATCACAAAAAACGTCGGGAAAATTACATTCCTTGTATGGGATACCCTTTAATTTTTGACTTTATTTATGTTTCATTGTTTTTAATATTAACAAGTACAGTAATACATATTTCATAATAATTTCAAATGTAAACAACGCTCTCACACTCACCAATCACCAAAAACGTCGGAAAAATTAGGTTTCTTATATGGGAATTCTTTAATTTTGAACTTTATTTTATTATTATTATTTGTTTTTATAGCGATCATACTGATACATCTTTCATGAAAATTTCAAGTGTAAACAACGCTCTCACACTCACCAATCACCAAAAATGTCGGAAAAATTAGGTTTCTTTTATAGGAATTCTTTAATTTTTGACTTTATTTATGTTTTATTATTTTAAATATTAACAAGTACAGTAATACACATTTCATGATAATTTGAAGTGTAAGCAACGCTCTCACACTCACCAATCACAAAAATGTCGGAAAAATTAGGTTTCTTTTATGGGAATTCTTTAATTTTTAACTTTATTTTATTATTATTATTTGTTATTATAGCGATCATAGTGATACTTTTTTCATGAAAATATCAAGTGTAAATAATGATCTGACAACCACTAATCATCAAAAACATCGGAAAAATTACGTTCCTTGTATGGGAACCTCCTTTAATTTTTTACTTTATCTTATTATTATTATTAGTTTTAATAGCGAACATAGTGCTTCAATTTTTAACAAAAATATCAAGTGTAAATAATGATCAGACAACCACTAATCAACAAAAACGTCGGAAAAATTAAGTTCCTTGTACTGGAACCCCCTTTCAATTTTTTTTTTACTTTATTATTATTATTCAGTATTATAGTTATTGTGGTGATACATCTTACATAAAAATATCAAGTGTAATGATCTTACAACTAAAAATCACCAAAAATGTCGGAAAAATTAAGTTCCTTGTACGGGAACCACTTTAATTTTTAACTTTATTATATTATTATTATTCAGTATTATATTTATTGTAGTAATACATCTTTCACAAAAATATCAAGTGTAAGAAATGATCTTACAACTAATAATCACCAAAAACGTCGGAAAAGTTACGTTCCTTGTATGAGAGCCCCTTTTAATTTTTAACTTTATTATATTATTATTATTCAGTATTATAGCTTTTGTGGTAATACATCTTTCATTAAAAATATCAAGTGTATGAAATGATCTTACAACTAATAATCACCAAAAACGTCGGAAAAGTTACGTTCCTTGTATGAGAGCCCCCTTTAATTTTTAACTTTATTATATTATTATTATTCAGTATTATAGCTTTTGTGGTAGTACATCTTTCATTAAAAATATCAAGTGTATGAAATGATCTTACAACTAATAATCACCAAAAACGTCGGAAAAGTTACGTTCCTTGTATGAGAGCCCCCTTTAATTTTTAACTTTATTTTATTATTATTATTTGTTTTAATAGTTAACATAGTAGTTCATCTTTCATGAAAATATCAAGTGTAAATAATTATCTGACAACCACTAATCATCAAAAACATCGGAAAAGTTACGTTCCTTGTATAGGAACCCCCTTTAATTTTTTACTTTATCTTATTATTATTATTTGTTTTAATAGCTAAAATAGTGCTTTATCTTTCACAAAAATATCAAGTGTAAATATTGATCTGACAAGCACTAATCAACAAAAACGTCGGAAAAATTACGTTCCTTGTACGGGAACCCCCTTTCAATTTTAACTTTATTATATTATTATTATTCAGTATTATAGTTATTGTGGTGATACATCTTTCATAAAAATATCAAGTGTAAGAAATGATCTTACAACTAAAAATCACCAAAAATGTCGGAAAAATTACGTTCCTTGTATGAGAGCCGCCTTTAATTTTAAACTTTATTTTATTAATATTATTTGTTTCAATAGATAACATAGTGGTACATCTTTCATTAAAATATCAAGTGTAAGAAATGATCTTACAACTAAAAATCACCAAAAATGTCGGAAAAATTACGTTCCTTGTATGAGAGCCGCCTTTAATTTTAAACTTTATTTTATTAATATTATTTGTTTTAATAGATAACATAGTGGTACATCTTTCATTAAAATATCAAGTGTATGAAATAATCTGACAACCACTAATCAACAAAAACGTCGGAAAAGTTACGTTCCTTGTACGGGAACCCCCTTTAATTTTTAACTTTATTATATTATTATTATTCAGTATTATAGCTTTTGTAGTAATACATCTTTCATTAAAAATATCAAGTGTATGAAATGATCTCACAACTAATAATCACCAAAAACGTCGCAAAAGTTACGTTCCTTGTATGAGAGCCGCCTTTAATTTTGAATTTAATTTTATTATTATTATTTGTTTTAATAGATAACATAGTAAAACCTTTTTTAATTGAATTATTAAGTGTAAAAATGATCTGACAACCACTAATCATCAAAAACATCGGAAAAGTTACGTTCCTTGCATGAGAGCCCCCTTCAATTTTTAACTTTATTTTATTATTATTATTTGTTTTAATAGCTAACATAGTAGTACATCTTTCTTTAAAATATCAAGTGTTAATATAGATTTGACAAACACTAATGAGCAAAAACATTGGAAAAATTACGTTCCTTGTATGGGAACCCCCTTAAACTTTTAACTTTATATTATTATTATTAGTTTTAATAGCTAACATAGTGTTACATCTTTCACAAAAATATCAAGTGTAAATAATGATCTGACAACCACTAATCATCAAAAACATCGGAAAAATTACGTTCCTTGTATGGGAACCTCCTTTAATTTTTTACTTTATCTTATTATTATTATTAGTTTTAATAGCGAACATAGTGCTTCAATTTTTAACAAAAATATCAAGTGTAAATAATGATCAGACAACCACTAATCAACAAAAACGTCGGAAAAATTAAGTTCCTTGTACTGGAACCCCCTTTCAATTTTTTTTTTACTTTATTATTATTATTCAGTATTATAGTTATTGTGGTGATACATCTTACATAAAAATATCAAGTGTAATGATCTTACAACTAAAAATCACCAAAAATGTCGGAAAAATTAAGTTCCTTGTACGGGAACCACTTTAATTTTTAACTTTATTATATTATTATTATTCAGTATTATATTTATTGTAGTAATACATCTTTCATAAAAATATCAAGTTTAAGAAATGATCTTACAACTAATAATCACCAAAAACGTCGGAAAAGTTACGTTCCTTGTATGAGAGCCCCCTTTAATTTTTATTTTTATCATATTATTATTATTCAGTATTATAGCTTTTGTGGTGATACATCTTTTGTAAAAAATTACAAGTGTAATAAATGATCTTACAACTAATAATCACCAAAAACGTCGGAAAAGTTACGTTCCTTGTATGAGAGCCCCCTTTAATTTTTAACTTTATTTTATTATTATTATTTGTTTTAATAGTTAACATAGTAGTACATCGTTCTTGAAAATATCAAGTGTAAATAATGATCTGACAACCACTTATCATCAAAAACATCGGAAAAGTTACGTTCCTTGTATGAGAGCCACCCTTTAATTTTTAACTTTATTTTATTATTATTATTTGTTAATAGCGATCATAGTGATACTTTTTTCATTAAAATTACAAGTGTAAGTAATGATCTTACAACCACCAATCACCAAAAACGTCGGGAAAATTACATTCCTTGTATGGGAACCCCCTTTAATTTTTGACTTTATTTATGTTTCATTGTTTTTAATATTAACAAGTACAGTAATACATATTTCATAATAATTTCAAGTGTAAACAACGCTCTCACACTCACCAATCACCAAAAACGTCGGAAAAATTAGGCTTCTTATATGGAAATTCTTTAATTTTTAACTTTATTTTATTATTATTATTTTTTATTATAGCGATCATACTGATACATCTTTCGTGATAATTTCAAGTGTAAACAACGCTCTCACACTCACCAATCACCAAAAACATCGGAAAAATTAGGTGTTTTTTTATGGGAATTCTTTAATTTTTAACTTTATTTTATTATTATTATTTGTTATTATAGCGATCATACTGATACATCTTTCATGAAAATTTCAAGTGTAAACAACGCTCTCACACTCACCAATCACCAAAAACGTCGGAAAAATTAGGTGTTTTTTTATGGGAATTCTTTAATTTTTAACTTTA
Organism: Luffia ferchaultella; assembly: GCA_949709985.1. Taxonomy (NCBI): domain Eukaryota; kingdom Metazoa; phylum Arthropoda; class Insecta; order Lepidoptera; family Psychidae; genus Luffia; species Luffia ferchaultella. Next base: position 73,312 of record OX453249.1, on the reverse strand, counting down.
TTTTATTATTATAATTTTTTATTATAGCGTTCATACTGATACATCTTTCATGAAAATTTCAAGTGTAAACAACGCTCTCACACTCACCAATCACCAAAAACGTCGGAAAAATTAGGTGTTTTTTTATGGGAATTCTTTAATTTTTAACTTTATTTTATTATTATTATTTTTTATTATAGCGATCATACTTATACATCTTTCATGAAAATTTCAAGTGTAAACAACGCTCTCACACTCACCAATCACCAAAAACATCGGAAAAATTAGGTGTTTTTTTATGGGAATTCTTTAATTTTTAACTTTATTTTATTATTATTATTTTTTATTATAGCGATCATACTGATACATCTTTCATGAAAATTTCAAGTGTAAACAACGCTCTCACACTCACCAATCACCAAAAACGTCGGAAAAATTAGGTGTTTTTTTATGGGAATTCTTTAATTTTTAACTTTATTTTATTATTATTATTTTTTATTATAGCGATCATACTTATACATCTTTCATGAAAATTTCAAGTGTAAACAACGCTCTCACACTCACCAATCACCAAAAACGTCGGAAAAATTAGGTGTTTTTTTATGGGAATTCTTTAATTTTTAACTTTATTTTATTATTATTATTTTTTATTATAGCGATCATACTGATACATCTTTCATGAAAATTTCAAGTGTAAACAACGCTCTCACACTCACCAATCACCAAAAACATCGGAAAAATTAGTTGTTTTTTTATTGGAATTCTTTAATTTTAACTTTATTATTATTATTTGTTATTATAGCGAGCATAATGATACTTTTTTCCTAAAAATTTCAAGTTTAAGTAATGATCTAACAACCACCAATCACCAAAAACGTCGGGAAAATTAAGTTCCTTGTATGGGAACCCCCTTTAATTTTTGACTTTATTTAGGTTTTATTATTTTTAATATTAACAAGTACAGTAATACACATTTCATAAAAATTTGAAGTGTGAGCAACGCTCTCACACTCACCAATCACCAAAAACATCGGAAAAATTTGTAATTTTATTTTATTATTTGCGATTTGTAGCGATCATAGTGATACATCTTTCATGAAAATTTCAAGTATAAGAAATGATTTTACAACAAATAATCACCAAAAACGTCGGAAAAAAATCCACAGATCTTGCAGTCCCCGCAACCATCGGTTTCATTGAAAATGAACCTACCCAAATAAGATTTTCACAGATTATTTTATTTTATTGCCGCAAAATCGTGGCATTGCCACGTAATAGTGGTTTTTCCACGAAAACGTGGCACTATTCTTTTCAACTCTTTACACTCAGAAATAAATCAACGAAAAAAAATATTTTCGTTTGTTCAACATATTTGAAACATTTAGGTTTTAAACTGCAGCATCTGATATCCTTAAACGTTTTGAACTCGATAATGAAGCATTCGAACGAATACAGGCCGAAAGGCGATGACCGTAATATTAACAAGTTCCCAATCGTCCATAAAATCTAACATGTGATGTCAAATTTCTTCTTCGATTTCCAACCGATATTTAAAATTTTGGTCTCAAACTGTAGCTACCGACGCCCTCTAACCTTTTGTACAACACTTTGAAGTGATCCGACAAATACCCTCTGAAATATATTTATAACTTATAACTATGTAACTTATATCCACAAACACCAGCGATCGACCAAAAAATCTCATCTTTCGGAAATAATTTCTCTTACAATTACCAACCGATTTCCAAAAACTTGGTCTCAAATTGTAGCTACGTCAATGGCCAAGACAGAATTTTTTTTTTATTTTCGATATCGGTCCCCGATTTCGAAATATTTTGGATTTAGTAAAAAAAAAAACCGAAAAAATCCCGATTTTTTTACATTTTCCAATTTTTTACAAAAAATGCTATACCGATTTCCAAAATTTTGGTGTTATAAGATGCGCAACTGAATTCTTGATCTTTTAAAACCTTAAAATCTTGGCTAAACCCTCGGAGTTATGGCCAAAAATGCGTCTCCTGTGAAATGGATTTGATAGTCATTTTCGATGACAAAACGTCGAAAATACGTTTCTTGTATGGGAACCCCCTTTCGTTTTTGATGTTTACTTGAAGTTTCCTTAGTATATAAGGATCTGACCTGAGATGATATCTATGTAACGCTAAAAATTTCAACAAAACCAGCCTGCAGATTCTTTTATAGAAACACTCCGAATGCAGCACCTCCTGCTGGTCTATAACCGTAAAGCCTATCAGATTCTCATCTGAGGATGTGATATAAGTTAAGTACATAATATTATAATAATATATATGTGACGCTAATCAAAATCATTCTTTATTTTTATTATAGAAACACGATTAATACAGCACATACTGGTAGTCTGTAACTGTAAAACCTATTTGAGAATCTGAACTGAGATAATATCTATGTAACGCAAAAACCGTATCAAAATGAACCTAGTTTTTCTATAGAAATATAACTGATGCAGCACGCCTTAGTGGCTGATAACCATAAAACGTATCTAAGAATCTGATGTGAGCATACGTCCATGTAACGCATAACACCTCATCAAAGTCAGTCAAGTTAATTTATGGAAACACGTCTAATGCAGCACACCCTAGTGTCTGATAACCACACAACGTATCAAAGAATCTGAATTAAGAAGATATCTATGTGACCCTATGTAAGCCTATTACAGAGAGGAATAAGAGAGAAATCACAATTTTTTGGAATGCGCCTTTGTGGTGACGTTTCTCCACAAAATAAAAAAATCCTTTTTTATGACGTATTTCAAGACCATGTTACATAAATACGAAATAAAGATATTTGACTTTGACTTTGACTATCCATGAATCTGATTTGTAATGTTATTTATGTTATGCAAAAAACTTCATTAAAATCAGCATAGTTTTTTTCATAGAAACACGCCAGATGCAGCACCTTCTGGTGATCGATCTTATCTGAAATGATTATTATTTAACGCAAAAAAAACACATCAAATTCCATCTAATTTTTTGTCATTGAAAATGGAAATGACTTTCATTTCGTTGGAGTATATGGGGTCATTTGGGAGTTTTGTGAGACAGGCAGATTAGGATTACACGAAGAGTTTTCGAGATATCAGGATGAACGTGTTGTCAAAAGACGCAGCTCGGCGAGCTCTACAAGATGGTAAAAGACAATTTTGAAAACGTTCAAAAACAAAAAAAAAAATTGGCAAAAAACGGAAAAAATCGCATTTTTTTCCCCGATTTTCATTTTGGGAGCCCGATATCTCGAGAACTAGGTCCGAATAAGAAAAAAGTAAAAAACGACTAGGGGTAATTAAACGGGGGGTCGATTGAGACTAAAATTGTTAGAATCGGACACCGGAAGTAGTGGTTAAGTGTGCCCTTAGTTGGAAGTCGGACATGCGTCGGTGTTACATTTCGTACTAATTCGGTTTGTTCGATCGAAATGTCGTACAGAATGTTATATTTCGAAGTTTTAAGCTTATTCAGATACAGTTGTGTTATTTTTATTGCGAATAAAATTTATTTCGAAAAATATTATCCAAAATATGTGTGTTTACTTTATTCCGTTAGGTTCATTTCCAATGTCGTAAGAAGTTCGTGGGAAAGCAGGAGATCCGTTAATTTTTCAGAGAAGCACGCCTGATGCAGTACCTTCTAGTAGTCGTCAACCGTAAAGCCTATCTAAGAAACTGATCTGAGGTTATATTTATGCAACGCCAAAAAACCTCATAAAAAATCAGTCCATTTTTTAAATAAAAACACTTTTAATGCAGCACCTCCTGGTGGTTTATAATTGTAAACCTTATCTAAGAATCTGACCTGAGATCATATCTATGTAACGCAAAACACCTCATCAAATTCAACCTAGTATTTTCATAGAAGCACGCCTGATAGAGCACCCCTAAGTGGCTGTTATGTTTACCCTACATGGAGTATTTTTAATGTATTTTATTTTGACAAAGTGAAGAATACGTTATGATACATAAAAACAAACTAAAATATTTAGGTATTTCTTTGTATACAACAATGAAAAGCGCTGTATACGCGTGTCACGTCAATTGTAGGACCACTGAATTTATTTTATGCCGCGATGGTTTTAATTTAACATAATATCTTAAAATTATAACTCCTAAGATATTAATTTAAATTGTTTGGCGTATAAAGGACAATTATATAGTGCATGAAATGTTTAAAGTACTTGACGTATTTAATTTGATAAAGACTAACAGAGTATCCTTGTAAATAGCTTTCCAATTATCACATCATATGTGACATTTTTTAAAAATAAAATAGGCTTGTTTTCAGCAATGATCGTCATATTTCAACTAATTTAATTAAGCAAGACATTAATAAACTTTATATACAAACCTTCCTCTTGAATCACTCCGTCCATTGGAGAAAACCGTATGAAAATCCGGTGGGTAGTTTTTGAATTTACAGTCAGACAAACAGACTTTACACGAACAGTTCTTTTTGTGAAACATCGGAGAATATAATTGAAATTAAAAATTATATAAAAGTTTTGTGTTTGTCAAAATGAACTATAATAATTATATTCTATAGGTATACTTAACTATTAGCATCACAGAAATGAAATGCTTATGAGATTTTTCTACTGTGTTAATATTTTTAGGTTTAACCATAAAAGTGCGAATCGACTAGAAGCCCTCATAGATTTCAGTGCGCAGGTCCCCGCTCGCCGGGCTTCACCCTGAGAAATCCCCGCGTGCCGGTCTTCGCCCCGCGAATTAGCGGTTGGCATTTTCGGTACTGTGAAATGACATTTGTGACTCTATTAAAACCAAACGCTGCTGTCAAATTTTTTTACTCTATGGGTTTAACAAAGTGATAATTTTTTTCGAAAAATATTATCCAAAATATGTGTGTTTACTTTATTTCGTTAGGTTCATTTCCAATGTCGTAAAAAGTTCGTGCGAAAGCAGGAGATTCGTTGGTTTTTTTTCTGAAAATTATGACTAATTATGAATATGAATACCTAAACATTTATTTTTATTAAATACAAAAATTTTAAAAATATTTCAAGTTGCTTATGCTAACATTTAGTTACTGGCCGGCAGTTGATTAGTTGATTCGATACTATTAAAGCGAGTTAAAAAAAAAAACAAAACTTAATATTTAATAACATACTTAATAAAACATAAATAAATAGAAAAATATAAATGAATGGAACTTAGGAATTGATACCCAACTTTAAAAACGTAAGGTTCTTTTTAAGCGACTTCAAAAAAGAAGGAGGTTACTCAATTCGACCGTATTTATGTTTTTTTTTTATGTGTGTTCAGGGATAACTTCGTTGTTTATGAACCGAATCGGATGATTTTTTTATGAAACGAAGATATCTCCGAAATGGTACCATGATAAGAAAACCAGGGTCTGATGATGGCATCCCAGAGAAATCGAGGGCAACCTTCGAAAATCGTATTTTAAAAAATCGTATTTTAAGTATTTTGATAAAGTACTACTACTAGTACTATTTAATGAAGGTCGGGAGTCGATCTGATGATGGAGCTGAAAGACAGTCGAGGGAACTCCTCAACGACTTGCAGCAATTACCTGGTGTTTGGACTTGATTCATTTCTATTGATGAGATCTTTGCACCCATATGGATTATAAGTGCCATTACAGGTCTGATGATGGAGACCATACACAATCGAGGGAACTCCTTCACGATTTACAGCAATTACCTGGTGTTTGGACGTAATTCATTTCTATTAATGAGAACTTTGCACCCATATGGGTCATAAGTACCATTATAGATCTGATGATGGAGACCATACACAATCGAGGGAACTCCTTCACGATTTACAGCAATTACCTGGTGTTTGGACGTAATTCATTTCTATTAATGAGAACTTTGCACCCATATGGGTCATAAGTACCATTATAGATCTGATGATGGAGACCATACACAATCGAGGGAACTCCTTCACGATTTACAGCAATCACCTGGTGTTTGGACGTAATTCATTTCTATTAATGACAACTTTGCACCCATATGGGTTATAAGTACCATTACAGGTCTGATGATGGAGACCATACACAATCGAGGGAACTCCTTCACGATTTACAGCAATTACCTAGTGTTTAGACTTGATTCATTTCTATTGATGAGATCTTTGCACTCATATGGGTCATAAGTACCATTACAGGTCTGATGATGGAGACCATACACAATCGAGGGAACTCCTTCACGATTTACAGCAATTACCTGGTGTTTGGACGTAATTCATTTCTATTAATGACAACTTTGCACCCATATGGGTTATAAGTACCATTACAGGTCTGATGATGGAGACCATACACAGTCGAAGAAACTCCTTAATGATTTATAGCAATTACCTGGTGTTTAGACTTGATTCATTTCTATTGATGAGATCTTTGCACCCATATGGATTATGAGTGCCATTACAGGTCTGATGATGGAGACCATACACAATCGAGGGAACTCCTCAACGATTTACAGCAATTACCTGGTGTTTGGACTTGATTCATTTCTATTGAAGAGAACTTTGCACTCATATGGGTTATAAGTGCCATTACAGGTCTGATGATGGAGACCATACACAATCGAGGGAACTTCTTAACGATTTACAGCAATTACCTGGTGTTTGGACTTGATTCATTTCTATTGAAGAGAACTTTGCACTCATATGGGTTATAAGTACCATTACAGGTCTGATGATGAAGACCATACACAGTCGAAGGAACTCCTTAACGATTTACAGCAATTACCTGGTGTTTGGACTTAATTCATTTCTATTAATGAGAACTTTGCACTCATATGGGTCATAAGTACCATTACAGGTCTGATGATGGAGACCATACACAGTCGAAGGAACTCCTTAACGATTTACAGCAATTACCTGGTGTTTGGACTTAATTCATTTCTATTGATGAGAACTTTGCACTCATATGGGTTATAAGTACCATTACAGGTCTGATGATGAAGACCATAAACAGTCGAGGGAATTCCTCAACGATGTACAGCAGTTACCTTTTGTTGGGCTTACTTCATACGGTTCAATATGCTAAAATGATCAATTTGCACAAAAATAATAATTAAGATTGAAGTTTTACATAGGAATACCACTACCTACTAGGCATGCTGATGCGTCAATTTGACACTGAATTTACGTTGCGTAATTGCGGTGCTGTCTCATTTGAGTAGCGCGTATAGAAGCCCTATTTCTACTAAATACAAATAAGTTACAGATGCGTTTAACTAAAAATTAAAATATAAAATAATTAAATAAAAAAAAATAAAAACCGACTTCAAAAACATAAACTAAAAAGTTAAAAATAAAATTTTCACTTTAAAGAATGGAGCATTAACAGGCGGCATATAGTTAATGAAGTCGGTGCCAACTCAGACTATATATATATATAGTCTGAGTTGGCACCGACTTCATTATATATATACTTTACTTTGTCAAATATTTATAGAATTGGAAGTAAATTACTTTAAAAATACTCCAAATAGGATGAACTTACGTTACATTTAAATATAATTAAATCCAATCCACATATTCGACGCAATAAGCTGATATGACACTACGACAGAAAAAACATTACGGCTTATATGCTCTGCTACCCGTGCGAAGCCGGGGCGGGTCGCTAGTATATTATAAAAGTAAGAGTTTGTTTGTTTGCCTTTCCCCGTTTCATAACCGAGCGATCATGATTTTGACATGGTGATGATTTAACGATCGGAAGGTGATGTGGGCTACTATTACACCTGGTGGAGAATTCCTGTAAGGCACCTGAGCATTTTAAGTATATTCAAGTGAAGAGCAGATGAATGCTAATATCCACTCAACAAAACGAACGCCGTGTCGTGTAAATATCGTGATAGCCAAGTGGTAGCGAGCTCGCTTCATGTTTAGAAGGCCGTGGTTCGAATCCAACGATATGGTACCGATGAGTTATTTCCAACTTATGTACATACCTCGGAGAGCACGTTCAGCCATCGGTACCATTTAAAATTCAACAACATACAATAAAACAGCGTGGTGGATTAAGCTCTAAGCTCCCTCATCCCGAGGGGAGTGAAAGTCGCGTGGACTAAACAACCAATTAGGCGCCAGCGAAGTTATTTTGAGTAAGATTCCGCATTCCCTGTGTTGAATTGGGACCATACCTGTTTCTTAATGAATTGAATTGATTTTCATTTTCAGTCATCATTTGAAATCTTCGTCGCATATGAATAGGTACTTAGCATAGGGTTTATAAAGTAGATGCGGTTTTAAGACAAACGAAATTGCAGCGTGTATACAGAATGTGTTTGTTGTCAACACCGACCTGCGCGGGCGCATAAATGGGCAGTAAAGGGCGATAGCCATGGTCGAGTGTGGCGAGGCGACTCGCACCGTCGACCGCCTCGTGCGCCGCCGCCATACCAGTAGGATTATCGCTCGCACCTCGTACCTGTTATAAAAGCCATGTTAATAGGGTTAAAATCTAAAAACAAAATTAAAATCGGCTGATAAATGCAAAATTTTTAAGCTATCAAAAGTTTGCTGGCAACTCTTTCACGCTAAACGGGATTTAAGAATGTTTTATACAGTCCGACGTCATCATGTATGCAATTATCAATTTATGAAAAAATAAAAAAAACTGAGCGGTGTTATTTATATAAACAGATTTTGACTGACCTCGTAGTCGTAGGGCCGGGACACGGTGATTGGACGCAAAGTGGCCGCGTCTGCCACCACGATGCAGCCCCTAGCAGTGCCGGCGTACAATTGGGACTTGTGCGCGCACAATGCCGCCGACCTGCCGACGCGGTTACATTTTAATAATACGAAAAGGCTTTATGATCGCCGCAATTGCTTGACGTGTCACTAGTATATTAAACACTAACTTTCCGCCCGCGGCTTCGTCCACATTTATAGTATAATCGCAATAAGTTATACATATATGCCGTCGAATGCCGCCGGGCAGTAGGTAGTTAGTAATGCAGGCAACGTGCCCTTACAACTGGGCACATAGATGGGGAATAATAACAATAATAACACACACAATCACAAGAAAGTCTAGGTGCCAAACTAAGTATTAGCTTGTATTTTGGGTACCCAGCGAAGACATCACATACATATAAGAACCAAGATCCGGTACCAGTATCAATATTCATCATATAAATACTGACCCGACCTGGGATTCGAACCCCAGACCTCCAGCTTCGTAGGCAGAGTCGCTACCCACCAGGCTAAGCGGCCGTCAATACGAATTGAAAAAAAAATCACAATTTCAAAATGACGCCGTCCGAAGTTGTACGTACTTGCGTTTCTGTGGATTTTCGATATTGAAATATAAATCTTAGGTATTATTATAAAGAGGAAAGATTTGATTTTCTGTATGTTCGTTATGGATAACCTCAGAAACTCCTAAACTGATTTAAAAAATTCTTTTGATTATAGAAAAGCTATATCACCAACAAGTAAGATGAGCTATATTTAATTTTCAAAAAAATCGCAGATTTGGCGTACGCAGTGAAAATTATTGATGAGACATAAAATAATGTACTGCATATTTATAGTACATATATGTTTGACTATGATAGTTAAGTCACAATAACAGTTTTTTTTAATCACTCAATAGAATCGAAAGATGATGACATTCGTATCATAAAATTAATCCTTATCCGACTAAATTGTTTCCTAATCAAGGTCGAATACGGGTATAAAAATGCTAGAAGTAAGAAAAATGCCGCTGTGTGAGCTCAGTCTATTAGTTACATACACATTTTATAATTTGTAAGCTGAAAGCAATTGAATAGCAGTTTGTAATTTTAATGATTCCACTAGTATCACTAACACTTTACAGCTCCGCTCGCGTGGACTACACAGTTGTAAAGGGATCCTTTTTTCCGGGATAAAAAGTAGCCTATATCACTCTTCAACTTATGAACTATATCTATGTAATAAATTATAGCGGTCCCGGTACAACTGTGTAGTCCACGCAAGCGGAGCCACGAGCGGAAAGCTAATTGATAATAAAAATAGCTCTAGTTGAATACGCCGTTCACACGTTTCGATGGTGATGCAACAAAACTCGCCTCATAAGAACTTTGTCTACAGACTCAAGTCAATACCTAGCAATTGTCAGGGTGGTGTTCGTCAATCGCTATGGACTGCAGACTCTCGGAGCATGACACCAGCTTGCTACAGTTGAGACGAGCTGCCACTTCGCGCGTACGCACCGACCACTGTTGGAACACGCAACCTGGATAAAAAGCAAAACCAAAGTAGAACAATAAAAAAAAGTTTTAACAATAATCGATATTTACAAAAAAAAGCACTGAAATCGGTTATTCCGTTGTAAAGCCACATTTGCTTCAATGCCACAGACAGACAAGAGTCTAAGCAAGATTGGTTACCTAGATGCTACTGTTGTGTCTAAGTCTTTGTGAATTATTCGTCATAACTAGTTCAATATCATCATTTCAGTCAATATCTGTCAACTGCTGAACATAAGCCTCCTCCACAGCACGCCACGTGACGTGATCCTCCTCCGCTCTGAGCGTCCAGAGGCGACCTGCCGCCTTTTTTATGTCATCGCATCGGCCTGACGAGACGCTTTCCCATTACAACTAGTTACATACGATTGAATAAAAGACGAATGCCGATTTATAATAATAATAATAATAATAATAATAATAATAACACACACAATCACAACACAGGTCCCAAACTAAGTATTTGCTTGTATTTTGGGTACCAAGCGAAGACACCACATACATTTAACAACCAAGACCCGGTGCCAGTATTAATATTCATCATATAAATACTGACCCGACCTGGGATTCGAACCCGGGACCTCCAGCTTCGCAGGCAGGGCCGCTGCCCACTAGACTAAGCGGTCGTCAAAAACCGAATGCCGATTTTAAAAAAAAGTTGTCATAATTTATCGATTTTGAGTCGTTGAGTTTAGCAAGCGTGCGCCTTCCCACTTGCCAAGGGTCGCGGGTTCGATTCTCGCCCGGGACAAATATTTGCGTGCGTGAACATGTCTATTTGTTTCGTGTCTAGGTGTAAAAGTATCTATATATGTATTATAATATATAAAAAAAGAACATTTAAGTAGGTATATCAGTTGTCTGGTACCCATAATACAAGCTTTGCTTAGTTTGGGACTGGATGGCGCTGTGTAGGATGTCCCAGGTGTTGAAACACATGAAAAAAATTATGTATAAACTGTGAAATGGAAAACATGAAAATAAATAAAAAATAGATAAAAAAGCTCCTCAGTTTCGATGCGATAATGCCATATTCACCGTTTTTAGTACATGAAATGTCATTGACATCAATAGATCAAGATTGTTTTTATGTCGGTGCGTACTCGTGCGGTCTTGGCACGGCGGCTAGGCACCGTAGCTCGCTGGCGGCGCCGAGCTCGTTCAACACGAAGCTGCCTTCCGCGGCGGGCCGCGACGACGACACCAAAAACAGCCTGTCGGACAAGTCATCTTTATTAATACAAAAATATATATAATATTAGGTCTTAACCAATGAAGTTGCCGTTTGGAACGAAATTATTTTAAAAGTATTTTTTTTTCAAACATCTTTATTTCTGTTATTTAAAGTACTCACCCGTGCAATCGATGCATCTTTGCCAACGCAGTGGCAGTTTATTGATGCCCTTCTTGTAAAAATCAACTGGACGAGAGGCAACAAACTCTTCAAAGGCATTTTGTACTGTCTCTCGGGAATTGAATTTTTTTTTCGTTAAAAGTTGTCCAAATTTTGAATTAAGTTATAGCCGGTAAGTGCAAGGTCTGGTAAGTATAGCGGATGAGGGAGAACTTCCAACCCCAACTCTAGCAGCTTGGAGACTGTCGTATAATAATATATAATAAGCTCGTATTATAAAAAAAGCGTTTGTTTTGAAATTTCAGACACTTCTACTTTATTCATATAGATTGACTAGCGAACGCCTGCGTCTTCGTTTTCATTATTTTCAGTTTTTTTTTTTTCAGTTCACGCAGGAAACTTAAACATTTCAGGAATAAATAGTTGTCCATAATATGCTGTAAAAATTCCTCTACCTACCTACTCATATTTATTAAATAGGAAAATTGAATATAATATAATTTAAAATAACTAATGATTTAAGAAAAAAATATATATATGAAATACTTCACGTACGTAATCGCAGATTCCAGACCTTTGCCAACTTCACACTCATTACTTTCCTACTCAAATAATCCTTCAACAGGAATATGCTTTACAACAACTAAATATTTCACTTACCGGTCACTGTAGCGATCGGCACAGTATGTGCGCAAACCCAGTCCTGGAGTGTCTTGAAGTGCGGTGTACTCCGGGCGCGTCAGTTGGAGGGACCAGCGCTGAAGAACAGGGCCTGTGTTCCGGTGCGGTGGACCAGCAACGACGCATCACCTCCATCATGCAACTGGGCTACTGCAACTCCTGAACAAAGAAATTATACATATATATGTAAATGAGCAATTGACATACATCAGTTGCATACAATCACCCAGCGTGTTCAAACCCATGACACAGTAGCCTATTTTAGATACAAATACCGTTTTCCATCATTCATCTGCAGAATAATTTTCATCGGAATTTATAATAAATAAATATAATAAGAAAGTCCTCTAAGGGTGAGGGTGCTGTTAGCTTAATCCACCACGCTGCTCCAGTGCGGGTTGCCGGATTTTAATGAGCGAGACCGACGGCTTGAAGTGCTCTTCGAGGCACAGGGTCAGTGATAGTTATGTACATAAGTTAGAAAAAACTTGGTACATGCATTGGGATTCGAACCACGGTCTTCTAAACAAGAAACGGGCTCGCTACCACTCGGCTAGCTTGGTTCTATATTTCCTCGATGCCATCCATGTCTGACTTACAGCTTTCGACAGAATATCCATCGCCTGTTACACACTTTGACACCTGTGACCGATTCGGACTTCTTTTTTGTTCGTCTGTCTGTCTGTCTGTCCGTATGTCATAGCCAGTTCACTCGTAAACTATTACCGCTTTAAAGCTGAAAGTTGGCTTAGTTAAACATATTGGTAACCGCTACATAGATAACTATTAATAGGTTAAATATTTTATAGAAAGAGGATAATGCAGTGCCTTTACTGCAATTATTTACTTTCTCTTTTAATTGGGATATCGTTGTATAGCTAATTTAAAATCGTCATGAGGTCCATTGATAGTTTTTCAAAATATCGTTCCGTTTACGAAACACTCGACAGTGAAGCTGCCTTTTTACGTGAAGGACATGTCCTTCCCTCCTAACTCTTGAACCATTATTTTTTTAAATCTGAAATAACACAATATTTCATTCCATTCCATCAGCCCATTATACCCCACTGCAGGGACTTAGGCCTCTCCTCAGTCCCCACAGGGCGAGGTGGCTTGGAGCTTAATCCACCACGCTGCTCTAATTCGGATTGGTGGATTTTCACGACTGCCATCTGTTGATGACACCCGTTACCAACGGCTTAACGTGCTCTCCGAGCCACGGAGTAAGTAATAGTTGTACTTCACACAACATACACTTATATATGATAGAATTTTAAAATTTTACATTTTTTTCTTAGTAGACAGATAGACGTCATCATCATCATCAGCCGGTGTCTCTCCACTGCGGGAGATAGACGTGGAAATCAATTAAAGTTAAAAGCAAACTTCACCAGAGAACGTCAAAACACAATACAAACAAAAAACTACACGAAGCAACAGTAAAATATACACCACTAAACAATTTAAATATAATTACTTATGTTATTAAAACAGTTAACTGACCAATGGGAAGAACGGTTAGAGGCGGCGAACGACCCTAACTGCGAAGTCAAGGGTCGTGGGTTCGATTCCCGCCCTAGACAAATATTTCTGTGCATAAACATGTCTATTTGGTCTATGTCTGGGTGTGAAATATGTATATACATATGTATATATTACAAAGAATATTTAAGTATGTATATCAGTTGTCTAGTAACCCATAATACAAGCATAATACTTGCTTCATTTGGGACTAGATGGCGCTGTGAGGAATTCCCTAAATATTATTATTCGCAGGTATTACCTATCTTAAATACTGTTAATAGAATTTACTAGGAAATTATCATAACTTAGGGTCAAATAGTTGACAAGCTAAAGCAGATCCAATTAATTGAATAATCCCATAACTTTGGTAATGAGTATTTATTGACCTCATCCCCTCGCAACCTGGGGGGAGGCCTAAGCCCCTTCAGTGGGGCATAATGGGCTGGTGGAAATGGATTCATTGACTACATTTTTTTTCTGATACAATAACGGAAAGTTCTTGATGGTTCACGATGATCTCACAGTAGTTATTTAAAAGCTTGTATTTAAAACGACTGTTCAAAATCTGAGCGAACATGTATAGGCTGTTGTCTCCTGTCAAAAATAATTTTTAAATTTCCGTACCCTATTACTAAGGCTCCGCTGTCCGTCCGTCGGTCTGTCACAGGGCTATATCCCTTGAACCGTAATAGGTAGACACATGAAATATTCCGTGTGTATCATTATGGCCGCTATAACAACAAATAATAAAAATAAAATAAAGTTAGAAATCAAAGGAGATCCCATACAAGAAACGTGTTGTTTTATATTGTACGGTGATACGGAACACTTCGTGTGCGAGTCCGAAGCGCACTTAACTAGTTCTTGAGGTTTTATCTTTATGTGATACCATCAATGGGGATAACAGCTCTTGTGCACACCACCGGGCAGGGATAATGCGTAAGAAGTATGATCAGGAAATGTCAAATATCGTCAGCAAAATATTCAACATTCAAGACCCAAAAACTTCTGCCGCGCCTAATGAAAACTTAAACAACAATACAAATAATACTACCTCAGAAACCCCACACAGCGCCATCTAGTTTCAAACTCAGCAAAGCTTGTACTATGGATACCGGACAATTGATATAATTACTTGAATAATCCACATTTATAATACATTTACATACATATATTTTTTTACCCCCAGACATGGAACAAATAGACATGCACACAAATATTTGTCCCAGGCGGGAATCGAACCCGCGACATTCGGCCAACCGGTCATCAAATACACACAATCACTATTGACAAATAACTTTTCACGGGTGGCGCCTTTTTTGGTGAGTGGCGTAGTCCAAACTTATAGAGCGTGTAAAGTTTACCAAACTGAACAATAAGTTTTAAGTGAGCAGACAACGCAAACTAACGGTTACCGAAAAAATATATTGAAAGTTTAATTTTTTTACACAATTTTTAAAAACTTTTTGTTTAGGTAAACTCTACAAGCTCTATAATTTTGGACTACGTTCAACCGAACACGCGGTATATTGTACATATTATACACGTTTGTTCGGCAGAAAGTACCGAGCTCATAGAGCGTGAAGAGCTCCTCGAACTAAAGAAAAAGTTTAAAGTGAACAGATGGTGCAAACTAACGGTTATCGAGAAAAACATGTTAAATTTCCATTTTTATCAGTTATCTTTTTTAAGCGACTTCAAAAAAGAAGGAGGTTACTCAATTCGACCGTATATTTGTTTTTTTTTTATGTGTGTTCAGGGATAACTTCGTTGTTTATGAACCGAATTGGATGATTTTTTTTTGTAAAAGGGAGGTATCTCCGAAATGGTACCATGATAAGGAAACCAGGATCTGATGATGGCATCCCAGAGAAATCGAGGGCAACCTTCGAAAACCGTATTTCAAAGTATCGTATTTTAAGTATTTTGATAAAGTACTTCTTGCACCCATATGGATTATAAATGCCATTACCGGTCTGATGATGGAGACCATACACAATCGAGGGAACTCCTCAACGATTTACAGCAATTACTTGGTGTTTGGACTTAATTCATTTCTATTAATGACAACTTTGCACCCATATGGGTTATAAGTACCATTACAGGTCTGATGATGGAGACCATACACAGTCGAAGAAACTCCTTAATGATTTATAGCAATTACCTGGTGTTTAGACTTGATTCATTTCTATTGATGAGATCTTTGCACCCATATGGATTATGAGTGCCATTACAGGTCTGATGATGGAGACCATACACAATCGAGGGAACTCCTCAACGATTTACAGCAATTACCTGGTGTTTGGACTTGATTCATTTCTATTGAAGAGAACTTTGCACTCATATGGGTTATAAGTGCCATTACAGGTCTGATGATGGAGACCATACACAATCGAGGGAACTTCTTAACGATTTACAACAATTACCTGGTGTTTGGACTTGATTCATTTCTATTGAAGAGAACTTTGCACTCATATGGGTTATAAGTGCCATTACAGGTCTGATGATGGAGACCATACACAATCGAGGGAACTCCTCAACGATTTACAGCAATTACCTGGTGTTTGGACTTGGCTCATTTCTATTGATGAGATATTTGCACCCATATGAATTATAAGTGCCATTACAGATCTGATGATGGAGACCATACACAATCGAGGGAACTCCTCGACGATTTACAGCAATTACCTGGTGTTTGGACTTAATACATTTCTATTAATGAGAACTTTGCACCCATATGGGTTATAAGTACCATTACAGATCTGATGATGGAGACCATACACAATCGAGGGAACTCCTTAACGATTTACAGCAATTACCTGGTGTTTGGACGTAATTCATTTCTATTAATGACAACTTTGCACTCATATAGGTTATAAGTGCCATTACAGGTCTGATGATGGAGACCATACACAATCGAGGGAACTCCTTAACGATTTACAGCAATTACCTGGTGTTTGGACTTGATTCATTTCTGTTAATGAGAACTTTGCACCCATATGGGTTGTAAGTACTATTACAGGTCTGATGATGGAGACCATACACAGTCGAAGGAACTCCTTAACGATTTACAGCAATTACCTGGTGTTTGGACTTAATTCATTTCTATTGATGAGAACTTTGCACTCATATGGGTTATAAGTACCATTACAGGTCTGATGATGAAGACCATAAACAGTCGAGGGAATTCCTCAACGATGTACAGCAGTTACCTTTTGTTGGGCTTACTTCATACGGTTCAATATGCTAAAATGATCAATTTGCACAAAAATAATAATTAAGATTGAAGTTTTACATAGGAATACCACTACCTACTAGGCATGCTGATGCGTCAATTTGACACTGAATTTACGTTGCGTGATTGCGGTGCTGTCTCATTTGAGTAGCGCGTATAGAAGCCCTATTTCTACTAAATACAAATAAGTTACAGATGCGTTTAACTAAAAATTAAAATATAAAATAATTAAATAAAAAAAATAAAAACCGACTTCAAAAACATAAACTAAAAAGTTAAAAATAAAATTTTCACTTTAAAGAATGGAGCATTAACAGGCGGCATATAGTTAATGAAGTCGGAGCCAACTCAAACACTTTAAATGGGTACTTACCAGGTAATAACAATTACAACAATGATATATTTTTAACTATAACAAAAATAGAACACAATTTAAAGTGTCTGAGTGAGTAGGCACTGACTTCATTAACTATATGCCGCCTGTTAATGCTCCTTTCTTTAAAGTGAAAATTTTATTTTTAACTTTTTAGTTTATGTTTTTTTGAAGCTCTACACGCTTTATAAGCTCACGTTCATTCGATGACTTTGTATATAAGAAATTGACACTTATTTTACAAGGTGTTATACCTAAGTTAGATACTTACCCTAGACGACAAAGTAGGCCTGCAACCGTCTAACACAGCTCCCTTCACCGCCTCGTGCCCCTCGAACGGTTGTCTCAAAGACATTATTTCATAGAGCAACATCCCGTACGAGAAACAATCCACCTGTAATTAAAATATCAAACACGATAAACGTTTCTCATCTTTATTGTACCAAAGCAGTTTGAGATTCTATAAGTAGAACAGCTTCGCGATAAATAAGCGACACAAGTGGGAAGAAGCGGTGCGGTGGGGCAGAAGATGCTTCTCTACGATCACTATCACGGGCATCGGGGGAGCGGACCAAAAGCCCCAAAAGGTTTAGTAAATTTAAAAAAAGATACTAAAATGTCACAGAAGTTTACGTGTGTCTAATATGTCGACATCCCTACACATTTGTCTCGCGCTACATATTCGTAAACCGGCGCTAGTATCGAAGAATTAATTACTTACTCGGGCCGCTTGCTCCATATACTTTGCCACGAGGTTTAATTTTCATTCAAAATGGCCTGTAGCTAGAGCTACGACGGTAGTTTCATACTTGAATCCCAATTACCATTAAAACACCGCATTAAGAATTATATTTACATTGTGATCGAGTGTCGACAATTTGACCGTAGATAGCATAATAATCAGGATAGAGCGTCTCGTCCTTCGAAACAATCGAAAACGTGAGCAAAATATTCGAATCGGTGATAAGACAGACCATAAGTTATTATGAGCACTTATAAAACTGGCTTGTTAGTGTATTCAAAACGATGTTAAACGTACGAAAATCCGACAGTTAATAATTTTAATTTGACACTAAACGGTAGGCTCTGTCGTGATAGCCAGCGCATCGAAACTGTTTCAAATCCATAAGGCTATGTGGCCGCGGTTTCTAATCCAGGCGTGTACCAATGAGTTTTTTCTGACTTAAGTTCATTTACTATCACTGACTCCGTGCCTCGGAGAGCACGTTATGCAGTCGGTCCCGATCTCTGTCAATAGATGGCGGTCGTTACAATCCGCCAACCCGCATTCGTGCAGCGTGGTAGATTTAAGCTTCAAGCCCTCTTATCTTGAGGAGTGGCCTAAACTTTACCGAGCTATATCCAGTTACATTTTTGGACAATATCCTGAAATAAAAATAAAACAATTCAAGTCTGAAATTTTCTTCTGAAGCGGTTTCGCATATAATTGTGTATTACACACACATATGGTTATTATGTAGCCATCATAAAGGACTGACAAATCTACATTTATTTTTTTATTTTTACACAATTCTTTGGTTAATTATGAAACGAATTTTTAATTATTAGTCAGAGAGTACTAAAATACTAAAAAATACCACGTGTATTTTAGTCCACTTTTGGAAATATACTGAAATATTCAATAAACACACATCATTCTAGAAAGCCCCACCACGTTTTCGAGCAGATGTTTACCATTCTTTTCACTTTCTCTATCTTCAAAACACACATACACACTCACATACATGTGTATTTAGTAAACATGTACCTATTGAAACGTTTTCCTAAAATATATGCAATATGCATACCAAATATCTGCTCCAAAAATTTTACCAAAAAAATATAATTTGTTTTTTTACAATAACTCCTTTAATTTTTAAGATATCAGGTTCATCCAAAAACCATTTGAAACGTAATTTCAAGAGCTATAAGATCGTCTTAAATAAGGTTTTTTAAAGCCCTTATTTTTTTTAATAAAGGTTAAAGGCTTCCGGTTACATGGTTCTAGAAGTAAAAGTTATAATATATGGTTATAATATAAGCTATAACATATATAAAAAAATAACCGAGATAAACGTCTTTATCTCGGTTATTTTTCATCGTAAAAACCAAAATCTTTATTAAAAAACGAACTCAAATTTCGTTCTTTATCAGATTTTACGAATATCGAATATTTTTGAAGTTATTTAAAAAAAAAAATTAAATTTACGAAAATTTGAAAAACTTCGATTTTATTAAATCATACTTTTTTTCCTTTAAGTCCTTTAGGGATAACCGTAAATTTGAATTTTTATGGAAATGGTGAAGGTTTTATTTTTCGTTTTTTCCAAAAAAAATAAAATCGATAGAGTCACCTTATTTTTATCATAACTTGCTCAATTTTGATGCTATTAACTTTTTACAATGCTCATTAGAAAGGTATTTTTAAGTACCTACTTTAAAAAATGTTCAGAAAGTATATGTCTTAAAATGTATCGGATTCCCGTTATTTAAGTGTGAATACTTAGATTTAAGAACTCGCCGAAAAAAAATTATACATACAATTACCTATAGCTCGCTTTGAATTAATTTTAGAAGATTTTTTAAAGTAGAGATTTGTTTGTTTTTTTATTAGCTTTAATTTTAGTAATGACACATTTTATGCAAAAACTCATAGTTTTTCAGTTATTTATAAAAAACCGCTTTAAAACATGTATTTTTATTACGAAAAATCACAATCTTTGATCTTTAATAACTCAGAAAGTATTGATTTATTCTAAAAACTTTATATAATAAATTTTGCTTAGAAATTTTCTATCGATTCCTGTAGTTATTTTTATTAAAATAGTTTTCACCCCCGAGAAGGGGTGGCATCCACCCTCAGTACAAAAGCGCAAGTTGACACTATGTCACTTTTGTTTCTTAAGGTATCCCCCACCTACTCAATAATTTTTATGAAAATCGATGGAGATTCAACGAAATCGGAGGTGAAATGAAAACCTTCATTGACTGGACTATTTATTCATATAGATAGACCAGCAAACGCCTGCGTCTTCGTTTTCATAATTTTCAGTTTTTTTTCAGGTCACGCAGGAAACTTAAACATTTGAGGAATAAATAGTTGCCTATAATATGCTGTGAAAATTCCTCTACCTACCTACTCATATTTACTACATAGAAAAATTGAATATAGTTTAAAATAACCCATGATTTAAGAAAACAAATACATGAAATACTTCACTTAAGTATTCGTAAATGCCAGACATTTGCCAACTTCACACCCATTCCTTATCTACTCAAATAATCCTTCAACAGCAATATGCTTTATATCAACTAAATATTTCACTTACCGGTCACTGTAGCGATCGGCACTGCATGTGCGCAGACCGCAGTCCTGGCGCTGCACGCGGCTTGGAGTGGGGTGTAGGTACTCCGGGGCGGCAGTCAGAGAGACCAGCGCTAAAGAACAGGGCTTGTGTTCCGGTGCGGTGGACCGGCAACGACGCATCAGCTCCAACATGCAGCTGGGATACTGCAACTCCTGAACGAAGAATATGAGGACAATCATCCAGCCTGTTGAAACCCAGCTGACCAGAGTAGCCTGTTTTAGATACAAAAACCGTTTTTCATCATTCAACTGAAAAATAATTTTCTTCTCAATTTATTGTTAACAACTAAAATAAGAAAGTATATTTATATCATCCTCTAGGGGTGAAGGCGCTTGGAGCTTAATTCGCCACGCTGCTCCAGTGAGGGTTGGTGGATTTTAACGACTGCCATCTATTGATGGCAACCAGGATTGAAGGCTTTAAGTACTCTCTGAGGCACAGGGTCAGTGTTAGTTATATGTACATAAGGTAGAAAAACTCATTAGTACATGCCTTGGGATTCGAACCACGGTCTTCTAAACAAGATACGAGCTCGCAACTACCCGGCTATCACGACGTAAAATAAACTTAAAATGCTTAAATTCTATATATCCTCTGCTTGGTTCTATATTTCCTCGAAGCCATATCTGACTTACAGCCTTCGACAGAATATCCATCGGCTGTTAATTAATGGTACACACTTTACCTGTGACAGATTCGGACTTCTTTTATGTCGTCTGTCTGTCTGTCCGTATGTCATAGCCAGTTCACTCGTAAACTATTACTGTTTTAAAGCTGAAAGTTGACTTAGTTATACATATTTGTAACCGCTACGTAGATGACTATTAATAGGTTAAATATTTTATAGTGACAGGATAATACAGTTTTCATTCCATTCCATCAGCCCTTTTTATACCCCACTGCAGGGGCTTAAATGAGACTTAGCATGATGGTCGAACTACATTCACGGAGCTTGGCTGCAAAGACAACATGTAAATCTACATAGCGCGTATACTTCGGGGCTGTGCTTTTCATTCAACGATCCCAAGCCAGCCCGAAGAAGGCTTATCGTACGTAGGCACCGCCTAACTTGTGCGTAAAACTGGGTGAGGATTCGCAAGCGCCGTATGCCCCTTCTTTTTACACCATGATTCATTCATCTATTCCATTCCATTTAATTCCATCAGCCCTTTTTTATACCCCACTGCAGGGGCTTAGGGCTCCCCTCAAGATAAGGGGGCTTGGAGCTTAAATTCACCACGCTGCTCCAATGCAGGTTTGCGGATTGTAACGACCGCCATCTATTGACAGCAACCGGGACCGACTGTTTAACGTGCTCTCCGAGCCACGGAGTCAGTGACAGTTAATGTACTTAAGTCAGAAAACACTCATTGGTACACGCCCGGATTCGAAACACGACCACATGGCCTTATAGATTTGGAACAGGTTCGCTGAGGCTCGGGCTATCACGACACAATGTAATTTAAGTCAATTAGCGTCATAGCTTTTATTCATTGCCACAATGCGTTGTGGTCGTATAACATAATAGCCTTGACACAAACTTCGCTATGTGGCCTTTCTGTGATTACCACAACGCATCGTGAGCGTTTTCATAAGAACCATTACACGAATGTGGATGTTTTACAGTGACCACTAAGCGTTTTGAGCAATTTTTCGCTCGGTGAGCATCTTCGAAATTTTAGCGTAACATATAAAAAATAAAGCCATTAGAGTGTTCTTTCATTTAACTTTTGTTGATGAAACTAATTGAAAATTAAGTTTGACTCTATAACCACGGGGCATACCGAGACAGGTGTTTGTGTATCATTATTTTGCAGGTGGGTGTACTCACTGACAAGTTTCGGGGAATATGTGCCGGACGAACTAGGCTCCGTTGGTGCTGATGATAAATTGGACGGGATCCAGGCGTGCACGTTACAGACCGTAATTGCAGAACCAAAGGTCGCGGCTTCCACTTCCGCCTGAGACACATATTTGTGTGCATGAACAAGTCTATTTGTTCCGTGTCTGGATTTACTAGACAATTGGTATAAATATTTAAGTATTTATATCGGTTTTCTAGTACCCATAACACAAACATATTACTTGCTCAGTTGCCGTGTCGTGATAGCCGAGTGGTAGCGAACCCGTTTCTTGTTTAGAAGGCCGTAAGTCGAATTCCCCAGGGCATGTACGAATAAGCTTTTTCTAACTTATGTAACAATGACATATTCGGCACCGCGAAACATGGACTCTCACGGCAGGACTGGTCCACAAATTTAAAGTCGCTCAGCGCGCTATGGAGCGGGCTATGCTCGGCATTTCCTTGATGGACAAAATCAGGAATACTGAAATCCGTCGAAGAACTAAAGTTGTCGACATAGCCGAAGTGATTAGCAAGCTGAAGTGGCAATGGGCCGGTCACATTTGCCGTAGAACCGACAACCGATGGGGTAGACGGGTTCTCGAATGGAGGCCACGTATTGGGAAGCGAAGCGTTGGACGCCCTCCGGCAAGGTGGACTGATGACCTGAAGCACCATACCGGGGGTAATTGGATGCGGAAGGCGGAGGACCGTGTGTGGTGGCGAGCCTTGGGAGAGGCCTATATCCTGCAGTGGAGAGACACGGGCTGATGATGATGATGATGATGAACTTATGTAACATAACTATCACTAACTTTGTGCCTCGTAGAGCACTTTAATCCGTTGGTCCCGGTTACCATCAATAGATGGCAAATCCACCAGCACGTACGAGGGCAGCGTGATGGATTGAGCTCCAAGCCCCTCATCCCGAGGAGACGCCTAAGCCCCTGCAGTGGGGTATTGATGGGATAATGGTACTGGATTATATTCTATAGTTCCATTCAACCTTTATGGCAGATGTGAACATAGGCACAAGTCGCGTCACAGTAACCAGTTTTAGGTGTAGCGGGACGCAGTGGAGCGAGGGGCATATGACTGAACCTGCGCAAGCATGCATAAAGCGTTGTTTTCCGATCCGCCATAAAGTTTGATTGGAACTATACTGTGGGACTAGATGGCCCTGTGTGGATGTCCTAGGCATTATTATATTGCTACCTGCCCGCCACCCTTGACGCCTAGCCCCGCACATAAGACTATGCATGACTTTAGCGGTTTCTCTATAAGGAGCATGAATATGTATACACACCTGGGCATTGGACTCGCGGGCGGGTAACAAAGGAGGTAAGTACCAGTAGCGCCCGGCCATCCCAAGCCAGTGCCAACTCGAATTTGTTCAACAGCGAGACACAGAGGGCGCGCGCCTCTTCACCTCTCCTCAACAACGGACTCACCTTGAAAACGTGAGCTAGGTCGTCTAGCTTCATTATACCTGTTGATGAAACCGTGCTGTTAAAGATGTTATGGGCTGGTAGTAGGTCCATATATTTAGGATGCACTAGAACACCGATTTAAGGTAGGACGACGCCTGTCTAGTACGGCTATTTAATAATAGATGGAGCCACCACATAAACATATTACTTTTATTTTTTTATTATCACGTTTATAGGTTTCAGTTTATAAAATATAACATGCGACCGTAAAAAATATTTTTCTTTAATGTTTTTAACTGACTTTACTGATTGTTTTAACAGTTTCGAAACGTTTGTACAAAAACCTAAATTTTTGGGAAAATAAGGTTTTTTGATAAACGTTTCCAAACCATTGAAAAAACCATAATTTAAATCAGTCGAAAAAACCTTATTTTCCACGAATTTTAGGTTTTTGTACAAATACTTGGAAACTGTTGAAACAATCAATAATGTCAGTTAAAAACTTTAAAGAGAAATATTTTTGATAGTCGCATGCTATGTTTTATCAACAGAAACCTAGAAATGTATTATGAAAAAATAAAAATTATTTATTTATTTATTTATGAGGAAAACCAACAGCTGTATTATTTTAGAGTAACAATGGATTAAAATATCAGATTACCAATAAAAGGTTCTTACATGTAAGAAACTCTATAGAAATTTCATTTCTTTATATGGTGGCTCCATCTATTATTAAATAGTCTTACTAAACAGGCGTCGTCCTACCTTAAGTTGTATTTATACTTTATTACGAAACATAATCGCAAAACTTTTATCACACTTGTGTCGCACTTTGCAGTTATGTTCGCTATTGACTCTTCCAAAAACTGACACGTTGACAGCGCACTAGCCTTGTTATATATGCGCCGAACTCATCACCCGCAACATCTAGAAGTTTCCATCATCGAACATTCCAATTTGAAATTCTAATTACAATTAATCGTGGGAATAATTAATAGCGCTCGGCACCACCTGTGAGTGCACGCGACGCTGCCTCAAAAATATGAATCCGAGCAGCGCAACCCTTTTGATTTGCGCCGCTTCTAAAATAGAATTTCATTTATTTTATTTTTATTTCGATTTTCTAGTAATTTCTGTACCTAGTCGACATGTTTGTGAAAGCGTGTGACAATTCGAGTACATTCCACAATGCGTCGACGTGCTTCTAAGCATAGACGTCACTATACGATAGGAGGCTAATATTGAAAATATATTTCTCAAGGAATAAAATTGAAATGTCTGTCTACAGTTATACATAAAAATGACAATTTGGTCAACATTTAGCAACATGGTCTAAATTTTTAAGTAAAAAGACAATTATATTTTTTGGAGGTCTAATAACAGAAATGTATAATGACGTACGTGTACCTATGAATAATATCACAACACTAACTGTCGGTGATTTAAAGTTATGTAAAATAATTTCAGGTATAGTTCCAATCAACTTTTATGGCGGATGTGAACATAGGCACAAGTCGCGTCGCAGTAACCAATTTTAGGTGCAGCGGGACGCAGTGGAGCGAGGGGCATATGATTGAACCTGCGCAAGCATGCATAAAGCGTTGTATTCCGATCCGCCATAAAGTTTGATTGGAACTATATCAAACATGGAAGCTATAAACCGTAGTTGTTACGTCATAGGTATTTAAGTTTTAAAATCAATTATTTAAGCTACCGATATCTGATTGAATTAAGTGTTAAAGTACTTTTGAGCAACTTTTATATTGCAATATCTCTATTAACCGAGGGCCTATTGATACCTCTTGATGGAAACCCTTCACATTGCGACACAAGCATGGAGCTTGGCACATGTGTTCCCTGCATAAAACAAATTAGATTGGGCTCAGTTCCCAGCAGTTCCACCCGCAAGGGGGTGTGGGGGGGTACGCAAAGTTTGCATCCGCCGTGCTCCAAATAAAAAATTCTCACTGATGCAGTTTTACTATTAAGACATTTTTGGTATCGTTTTCGTATAAAATAAGGACGTGGATTTCATTTCTGATAGCAATTTAGAATACATCCATACAAAAAATGATTTTATTTGCAATAAAGTAAAAAACTTGTTTGGCATTTTTTTCTTTAATTTTCTATTACTTTTTAAATCGTAAATATTTTATAATAAAAAAAATTTGTTTAGTTACCTCATTTACTCTAATTTATAAAAATACATAATATGTTCACACTTAATTAACAAAAATTTGTAGGAGAAAAACTGAAATGTGACGCGAAGTCGGGGTCGAGCGCGTCGCTAGCAGCGGTTTGAGGTGACACAGCTGAAATTTATTCATCATCATCATCAGCCCGTGTCTGTCCACTGCAGGATATAGGCTTCTCCCAAGGCTCGCCACCACACACGGTCCTCCGCCTTTCGCATCCAACTACCCCCGGTATGGTGCTTTAGGTCATCTGTCCACCTGGCCGGGGGGCGTCCAACGCTTCGCTTTCCGGTACGTGGCCTCCATTCGAGAACTCGTCTACCCCATCGGTTATCAGTTCTACGGCAAATGTGACCGGCACATTGCCACTTCAGCTTGCTGATCGCTTCGGCTATGTCGACAATTTTAGTTCTTTGACGGATTTCAGTGTTTCTGATTTTATCCATCAAAGAAACACCGAGCATAGCCCGCTCCATAGCACGCTGAGTGACTTTAAATTTGTGAAATTTATTAGAATGA
Source organism: Luffia ferchaultella (assembly GCA_949709985.1). Taxonomy (NCBI): domain Eukaryota; kingdom Metazoa; phylum Arthropoda; class Insecta; order Lepidoptera; family Psychidae; genus Luffia; species Luffia ferchaultella. The sequence goes on along the minus strand of OX453249.1, from coordinate 46,542 downwards.
TTTAAATATGAAACTGAAACAAACATTGCTTATTCAAAAGACACATTTCTACAGACTGTGAATGAGATAGACAACTTGCAATTAGCACATTCCGTTGCATGCGGTATCACTGATCTTGTAAAGCACACGATTATTAATAAAGATGATCTAACTTTTATTGTTCAAAATATAAGAAGCATATATTGCAATTGGGACGATTTCACTCTTACACTCTCGAGTCTGCCATTTGATGCCGATATAATTATTTTAACAGAATGTAGACTTAATGATGGTAAACCTATACCCCAGGTAAGCAACTATAACTGTTTTGCAACCACTAATCATCTGAACCAAAATGACGGGGTTGTTGTCTACATTAAAAACATATTAAAATTTAAGGTTCGAGAAATTAAACTTACTCAGGCGTCTTGTCTCCAACTAGATATTTCGGGAACTACAGTTTATTGCATCTATCGCTCTCCTTCAAATATAAATGCTGAAGGCTTTATCGATTCACTCAACTTGCATCTGGAGACTTCCAACTCACACGGAAGTATCATAATAACAGGGGATATAAATATTAACATTAAAGAGAGACCAACAGAGAAAACATACGAATCCAACAACAGAACAAATTACCTCAATATGCTATCCCTACATGGAATACTTCCCGGACATTTCTTACCTACTAGAGAGGGAAATTGTCTTGACCATTTTATGTTAAAAATCAATAAAAAGAAAAATTCTGTATTTATAGCTATTCTAGATACTTCTGTCACCGATCATCGCACCATTTTTCTTTCAATATCTAAAACAAAAAATAGTCAAAATAAACTTAAAACTACAACTATAATAGACTATAAAAAAGCCCAAGAGTTTCTTACGGATAGTGGATTGTCGAATCTTCTATTATGTGAAGATCCAAATGTAGTAGCCGAGGGTCTCATGAGCGGTCTGAGTGATTCTATAAAGCTAAACTCATGTAACATAAAAACCCCTAAAAGCAAACGCATTTTAAAGCCATGGATTACTCCTGGTGTACTGCGGTGCATAACAAATCGAAATAAACTTCAAAAAAAGTCACGGGAATATCCACACAATGAAATTTTGAAAATAACATACACGCGTTACCGAAATTATTGCAATAATCTTATTAAAAAACTAAAAAGAAAATATGAAAGAGAACTGATTGCTGGATCAATAAAAAATAATAAGCTACTTTGGAAAAATATAAAATCAATTACATACACTAATAAATCTAATAGACAAAACACAGAATTAATGGACATTAGTGTTTCGCCGGTTGAAGCTGTTAATTTAGTCAATGAGTATTTTGTTAACATAGGTAAAATGCTTGCACAAAAAATTCAATCAACACCAACACCTTACCCAAACAGTAGTTTCCTGGACTTACCATCGCAGTCCCATTCATTTGTTCTGCTAGATACTGACTGTGAGGAAGTGAATGGGATTTTGATGAACTTAAAATCTGAAAGTGCCCCTGGTTGGGACAATATCTCAGCCAAATATTTAAAACTTGTAACGAGTGAAGTTGTCCCAATCATTACTCATCTTGCTAACCTCTGCTTTAGAAAAGGTATTTTCCCATCTCCATTAAAAATGTCAATGATTACGCCCGTGTACAAGGACGGGGACAGACACGATGTCAGTAACTACAGGCCAATATCAGTTCTACCTGTTATATCAAAAATTCTGGAAAAACTGCTTAATAGAAGGTTGTTGAAATACTTAGAAGCTTTCAATATAATTTCCCCCCTTCAATATGGCTTTAGACGTGGTATTTCGACTGAGGACGCAGTAACAGCTTTAAGCTCGCTTGTTATAAATCAACTTGATACTGGTAAAAAAAGCTTGGCTGTCTTTCTGGATTTGAAAAAAGCTTTCGATACTGTTTCTCTCCCAATCCTTGTACACAAGCTAGAAAAAATAGGAATTAGAGGAAACTCGCTTTCCTTATTTAAGGACTACCTTTCTGAAAGAAAGCAAAAGGTTAAACTAGAACATTATATAAGTGAAGCTGCGATGGTATCGTGTGGTGTTCCTCAAGGTAGCGTATTAGGTCCCACCCTATTTTTAATTTACATAAATGATTTTTGTAATTTAAAAGTCGAAAATGCTAAAATATTCTCCTACGCTGACGATACTGCCATTGTTTTCTCTAGGACTACCTGGAATGCTGTCAAGTTTACTGTTGAAAGGGGAATGTGTCAAGTTGCTAAGTGGTTAAATACCAACCTGCTCACGCTAAATGCAACCAAAACAAAATACATCTGTTTCAGTATTTACAACAGTTCACAACCAACTCATGAATTTGACATAAAAATACACGAATGTCAAGCTTTAAGTAACCCAAATTGTAGCTGTCCAAAAATAGAAAAAGTGTCAAAAATTAAATATTTAGGTGTAGTAGTTGATCAGAGGTTATCATGGTTTCCCCACCTAGAACTAGTTGCTAGTAGAGTCCGAAAAATGATCTGGATCTTTAAGTCACTAAGACATGTAGTACCTAAGACAAGGAGTGACAATCCAAATACCACAAAATGTCTCTTGAATGAAATATACATTTCCCTGGTTCAGTCTATTTTGGTATATTGCATCCCTGTGTGGGGAGGAGCAGCGAAATATAGATTCCTAGACTTGGAACGAGCGCAGCGATCCCTATTGAAAGTAATGTACTTTAAGAAACGTAGGTTCCCTACAGAAGGTCTTTATAAAGTCAGCGGTGTGCTTTCAATTAGAAAACTTTACATACTAAATATAATTTTGAAAAAACATAAATGTCTCCCGTATGATCCTGAAACTCAACTAAAAAGAAGAAAATATATTGTTGCCCAGCTTCCAATAACTAAAACAAGGTTTGCTAGCTTACATTATGATAAACTCTCTTGCTTTTTATATAATAAAATAAACAAAAAATTAGACATACACCCAAAACAGTATTACGATTGCAAGAAAATGGTGACTGACTGGTTAAAAACACAAAATTATGAAGAAATAGAAAGTTTTATAAATGGTTAAGTAAATACACACACTATAATAATCTCCTCTACATACCCTTTCACAGTTTCACCCCCCCTCACACTGCATAAACTCAAGATATACATAAACGCATAAACATATGTACGCACACACGCACGCACACGCACACACACACCTTCACACCACACACACATACTCTAACACACACCTATTTACGCACACACACCCTCAGATACAGACACCGTTACACACTAGTACCTATGAACACATCCTAATAATGATTAATAAAAAAAAAAATAATAATAATAATAATAGCAATTAAGTAAATTATGTCTTACTTATGGAAGAGCGGAGTCTTCTGGTACAAGCATATGTTTTGCTTAAAAGGAGACTCCAAACCCTGTTTTGTTTATTGTATGTAATTGAATCAATAAAGATAATTGAATTGAATTGAATTGAATTGAATTGAATATTTTTGGTTAATATTCAACGACTGTGAAATAAATACAATTTTAACAAACGGTAAATTTCTGCATTTTAGAGTGAATCTCAACTCAAATTTGAAAAATAAATAAAAGTAGATTATTACGGTGAGATGAATCATTTAAACTTTGCGTATGCCACTACATATGCACAAGTCAGTGCAATTCAGTCCTTGTTTGTTGCAACTACACCTGTTGCCGCACTTTTGCTTACACTTGCATCTTTTATGTTCTAAGCATGCGCGTGCAGCAATGGCCACAGTTGTCCAGTTGGCAACCCATACATCTCCTTCTCTTGTCCAACCGTATTTCTGGGGATTGGGTAGTTGGGTAGAATTTGTTGTGGTGTCGTTAACTGACCCTACACATGTACACCTAGATACACTGCACGCAATAATATGTAGATGCAGCGCATTTTCTCTCGGCGGAACATTGTCAAATTGCCGATCTTTTTAAGTAAATAAATGTTTTCCGCATTCATTAATTTTTGTAATGTTAATGAAGCTTTTTACATGTCACATTGGACCGAATTGGCTAATTTTGGCCTGTGTTTTTCTATCTGTCTGTTTGATTGTTGTAAATAAAGCATACTTGTTTAACGCGATGTGGTCGTGAATAATTTTATTGTTAGATTGTATTCTTTCCTCGCAGAAAGTTAAATACTGAAAAAGTTAAATACTCCGTTTATTTCTATAGGGTACTTTTACTGGGTACTTTTTGGGCGTTACTCCACAAGATCATTGGGCGCCAATGATTGGGCGCTGTAAAAATTGAAGTTAAAGTGCAAAACTGATTTAAAAAACGTAATAAATACTTACATGAATTGACTTCAAAACATCAAATAAAATTGCAGCCACAAACACAAAAAAAAACAATTAAACCGCTTTTATTTAAACTTGATAAACGGTTATTTTGATAACAAACTTTGCGCCCAATCCGTCCAAACACCCGGAAAACTAAACAGTTTACTGCACGCACTGAGATTCGAATTCAAAGGCGCCCGCACTCCACCGCCGCACCGCCCGCACGGTCGCCTGTCAATGCATCGATTCGCCGCGTCACCTTCCGGAATTTTTTCTTAGTATATATTTTTATAAACTAGAGTAAATAATGTAATTAAAAAATTTTTTTTATTATAAAATATTTACGATTTACAAAATTATAGAAAATTAAAGAAAAAAATGCCAGACAAGATTTTTACTTTATTTCAAATAAAATCATTTTTTGTATAGCTGTATACTAAATTGCCATCAGAAATGAAAGCCACGACCTTATTTTATACGAAAATAGTAAAACTGCATCAGTGAGAATTTTTTTGTTTAGAGCGCGCCCCACACCTTCCTGCGGCTGGAACTGCTGGGAACTGAGCTCAATCTGATTTGTTTTATACAGGGAACACATGTGCCAAGTTCCATGCTTGTGTTACAAAGTGAAAAGTTCATGTCAATAGGCCCTCAGCTATATGTGCGCCGCCTGGAGGTGAACTCACACGAATCAGCCCTTATCACGCAGTAAAAAATAAATTTTTCTTTACTCATACTCGGAAAGTACGCTTGAAGTTACCCGATAAGAGGGATGAAAGTAGTACTTTTCGTCTCTGGGAAACTATTTTCCCTGCTGTCCAATAAACTTTAAAAAAAACTATACAAGCCATGTCCCAACTTTTATACAACTCTGTTGAATCGCGGAGTAAAATTGTAATATTTGCTTTGAAATAAATTACTATTTAATTTACATACACTTCAGCTAAATATTAACCATCATCAACGATAAAAGATACTGGCTGGTAGAATGCCACAGTAAAAGAAACATATATAAGGCGAGAAAGTGGCAATTGGATCTTCAGTTGTTTTGACGAGGGCTAATTATTTACGTATACAGTTAGTATAAAAGTATAATAGTAAGTAAGTAGTAAGTAAGTAAGTAAGAATATAAAATGAGTTTGTCAGATTCAGATATGGATTTTACGCGTTTTTTTTTACTTTCCTCATATTCGTAATGAAAAGCAAAATGTTTACCTCGGGTGAAAGGCCTATTTAGGCACTGAACTAGTTTTCGTGTAGGAACATTGTCGCTCGGTGCAATTCCGCCGCGTCTCGGAACATACGATGATTTTTCTGCTGCATAATATATTGCGTCACCTGCATATTAAAAAATCGGATTTCAGACCGATATTACACCATTTTTCAAAAAATAAAAACATTTTTTTTTGTCGTCCAAAGAGCAAAGCTGAAATATTTACGTTTTCAAATTTTAAAATATTTATTTAATAGATTTTTTTTCACTTACGAAGGTAGTCCTTAAGCGACGCAAGGGGAGGGGCAAAGTATGAATTAAAAAGTTTATGAAAACTTCAAAATGCTATTCTTTACTTGACTGACCGGTTGGCTAGGTTGGCCGAGTGGTTAGAGATGTTAACTGTGGAGCCAAGGATCTCGGGTTTGATTCCCGCACGGGACAAATATTTGTGCGCATGAATATGTTTAATAGTTCCGTAAGTATGTGTGTAAAAGTATCTGTACACCATAATACAAACAATACTTGCTTACTTTGGGACTAGATGGCGGATGTCCCGATACTATTATTATTATTAAATGGGGTAGAAAATACATCTGAATGCTTACCATTTTTTTATATTCATCGTGTCTCCTAACTGGTTCTTTCAACTCGACGGCGAGGTGTGTCACGCATTCTTCGTAGGCCAAGTACATAGCAGGCACTCTTTGTTCCAGCAGTGGTTCTTTGCTACCTGTTTCAGTAAAAAAAATACCAAGATCCCATAAACATATAGGCAAAAAAACAAGCGACACAGACTATCGTGTTCTAGGCATTTATAGGTGATATTTATTATATATTTATAGATAGGTGAAACAAAATCGTGTTGTTCTCTTTAAGTTGTCTGTTCGTATGTCACTAACATTGTCTGAGTTTTAATGTTTTTATTTAAACGACTTCAAAAAAGAAGGAGGTTACTCAATTCGACCGTATATATATATATTTTTTTTTATGTGTGTTCAGGCATATCTTCGTTGTTTATAAACCGAATTGGATAATATTTTTTTTGTAGAAGGGAGATATCTCCGGAGTGGTACCATGATAAGGAAACCAGGATCTGATGATGGCATCTCAGGGAAATCGAGGGCAACCTTCGAAAATCGTATTTTAAAGTATCGTATTTTAAGTATTTTGATTCAGTACTACTACTAGAACTATTTAATGAAGGTCGGGAGTCGATCTGATGATGGAGCTGAAAGACAGTCGAGGGAATTCCTCAACGATTTATAGCAATTACATGGCGTTTGGACTTGATTCATTTCTATTGATGAGATCTTTGCACCCATATGGATTATAAGTGCCATTACAGGTCTGATGACGGAGACCATACACAATCGAGGGAACTCCTCAACGATTTACAGCAATTACCTGGTGTTTAGACTTGATTCATTTCTATTAATGAGAACTTTGCACCTATATGGGTTATAAGTACCATTACAAGTCTGATGATGGAGATCATACACAATCGAGGGAACTCCTTAACGATTTACAGCAATTACCTGGTGTTTAGACTTGATTCATTTCTATTGATGAGATATTTGCACCCATATGAATTATAAGTGCCATTACAGATCTGATGATGGAGACCATACACAATCGAGGGAACTCCTCAACGATTTACAGCAATTACCTGGTGTTTGGACTTAATTCATTTCTATTAATGAGAACTTTGCATCCATATGGGTCATAAGTACCATTACAGATCTGATGATGGAGACCATACACAATCGAGGGAACTCCTTCACGATTTACAGCAATTACCTGGTGTTTGGACTTGGCTCATTTCTATTGATGAGATATTTGCACCCATATGAATTATAAGTGCCATTACAGATCTGATGATGGAGACCATACACAATCGAGGGAACTCCTCAACGATTTACAGCAATTACCTGGTGTTTAGACTTGGCTCATTTCTATTGATGAGATATTTGCACCCATATGAATTATAAGTGCCATTACAGATCTGATGATGGAGACCATACACAATCGAGGGAACTCCTCAACGATTTACAGCAATTACCTGGTGTTTAGACTTGATTCATTTCTATTAAAGAGAACTTTGCACCTATATGGGTTATAAGTACCATTACAGATCTGATGATGGAGACCATACACAATCGAGGGAACTCCTTAACGATTTACAGCAATTACCTGGTGTTTAGACTTCATTCATTTCTATTAATGAGAACTTTGCACCTAAATGGGTTATAAGTACCATTACAGATCTGATGATGAAGACCATACACAATCGAGTGAACTCCTCAACGATTTACAGCAATCACCTGGTGTTTGGACTTGGCTCATTTCTATTGATGAGATATTTGCACCCATATGAATTATAAGTGCCATTACAGATCTGATGATGGAGACCATACACAATCGAGGGAACTCCTCGACGATTTACAGCAATTACCTGGTGTTTGGACTTAATACATTTCTATTATTGAGAACTTTGCACCCATATGGGTTATAAGTACCATTACAGCTCTAATGATGGAGACCATACACAGTCGAAGGAACTCCTTAACGATTTACAGCAATTACCTGGTGTTTGGACTAATTCATTTCTTTTAATGAGAACTTTGCACCCATATGGGTTATAAGTACCATTACAGGTCTGATGATGGAGACCATACACAGTCGAAGGAACTCCCTAACCATTTACAGCAATCACTTGGTGTTTGGACTTAATTCATTTCTATTGAAGAGAACTTTGCACTCAAATGGGTTATAAGTGCCATTACACGTCTGATGATGAAGACCATACACAATCGAGGGAACTCCTCAACGATTTACAGCAATTACCTGGTGTTTAGACTTGATTCATTTCTATTAAAGAGAACTTTGCACCTATATGGGTTATAAGTACCATTACAGATCTGATGATGGAGACCATACACAATCGAGGGAACTCCTTAACGATTTACAGCAATTACCTGGTGTTTAGACTTCATTCATTTCTATTAATGAGAACTTTGCACCTAAATGGGTTATAAGTACCATTACAGATCTGATGATGAAGACCATACACAATCGAGTGAACTCCTCAACGATTTACAGCAATCACCTGGTGTTTGGACTTGGCTCATTTCTATTGATGAGATATTTGCACCCATATGAATTATAAGTGCCATTACAGATCTGATGATGGAGACCATACACAATCGAGGGAACTCCTCGACGATTTACAGCAATTACCTGGTGTTTGGACTTAATACATTTCTATTATTGAGAACTTTGCACCCATATGGGTTATAAGTACCATTACAGCTCTAATGATGGAGACCATACACAGTCGAAGGAACTCCTTAACGATTTACAGCAATTACCTGGTGTTTGGACTAATTCATTTCTTTTAATGAGAACTTTGCACCCATATGGGTTATAAGTACCATTTCAGGTCTGATGATGGAGACCATACACAGTCGAAGGAACTCCCTAACCATTTACAGCAATCACTTGGTGTTTGGACTTAATTCATTTCTATTGAAGAGAACTTTGCACTCAAATGGGTTATAAGTGCCATTACACGTCTGATGATGAAGACCATACACAATCGAGGGAACTCCTTCACGATTTACAGCAGTTACCTTTTGTTGGGCTTCCTTCATACGGTTCAATATGCCAAAATGTTCAGTTCGCACAAAAATAATAATTAAGAATGAAGTTTTACATAGGAATACCACTGCCTACTAGGCAAGCTGATGCGTCAATTTGACACTGAATTTACGATGCGTAATCGCGGTGCTGTCTCATTAGAGTAGCGCGTTCAGAAGCCCTATTTATACTAAATACAAATAAGTTACAAATGCGTTCAACTAAAAATTAAAAAATAAAATAATATAAAAAAAAACCGACTTCAAAAACATAAACTAAAAAGTTAAAAATAAAATTTTCACTTTAAAGAAAGGAGCATTAACAGGCGGCATATAGTTAATGAAGTCAGTGCCTACTCACTCAGACACTTTAAATTGTGTTCTATTTTTGTTATAGTTAAAAATATATCATTGTTGTAATTGTTATTACCTGGTAAGTACCCATTTAAAGTGTTTGAGTTGGCACCGACTTCATATATACTTCATATAGACTTCATACGATATACGTTGGCGTAATCTCTTTTGGTACAACTCACTGTAAATGTATAGAAATTCTGTTTTTGGGCTTGAAGAGCTCGGAAAATGCAATGTCATGAGCTCAAAGAGCTCAAAAACTACGAAAATCGATATTTTGAGTTCGAAGAGCTAAATAGCTTTCTAATTTTCGAGCGCTTTGAACTCGAAAATAGCGGGTAGTTTCAGAGATGGCCTGCAGAGTCAACAGATTTTTTTTATAGATAATGTTTTCAAATATATATTGAGACGACAATTTCATTGTGTTAATTTCCTTAAATTTGTCTATAAGTGATACTTTACGCCTTTGTTTAAAAATTGTTCGAACAGCTACTGAAGCACGAAGATTGTATTTACACTAGCAGTGTATCCTCACAGCAGAATACCATAAGTCATCAAGATTTTATACGTGCTGAATTTTACGACTTTGGTCGAATTTTGGTTTTCGCATCTAGTCCCAAATTGAAACATTCACATTCTAACAAATAAAATCTCATATATACAAACCACTCGCGCTACTATATTTTAGAACCTTTATAAAAGTCCTTCTATAGTTTTAATACATGTCATAATTTCTGAGTTGTTTCAACGTAAGTACCTAAATCAACTTTATATCGCCAAAACCCAAAAAAATTGCTCTTTTTCGATGACTTAACACATAAATAAAATTATATATCACTATTGACCCGCCCCGGCTTCGAAAGGGCAGATAGATAAGAAAACAAATAAAATTAGTATTTTGAATTAGGACTTTATTTAGACAAATAGACGATAACAACAATTCCTTGTTAACGATTTCAATTTTCATACCCGTCGTATCTTCGATACGAACTATTTTAGTTTTTTTTTAATTAAACATTATTATTTAATGTACTAGCGACCCGCCCCGGCTTCGCACGGGTTGTAGAGCATATAAGCCGTAATGTTTTTTCTGTCGTAGTGTCGTATCAGCTTGTTCCGTCGAAGATGTGGATTGGATTTAATTACCTTTAAATGTGACGTAAGTTCCTCCTACTTGGAGTATTTTTAAAGTATTTTATTTCCAATTCATAAATATTTGGAAAAGTAAAGAATAAATACACATAACCTAACCTAACTACGTGTGTCGCGTCGTCGTATTCAAGGTATTTAATTGGTTAAGGATTAATGCTGTATTGGTTGAAATCGCTTCGAAAATTAGCCATTATTTGTCGTAAAAAGTAAATGACAAAAAAAAGTTATTGTGGGTTATCCATAAGAGATAGACATATACCATCACGGACTTTTCTGTAGACCTTTTCAATGTGTACAATACTTAGTACATTATTTTGATAAAACTCGTAGGGTTCAGCCTGCGTTTGCAATGTAAGCGGAAAAAATGTAATTATTTACGACATCACATTAGAAACCTCAAAAATAACAGTACTTCTCCACTATTTAATGGATGTTATTATACATATAAACCTTTCTCTTGAATCACTCTATCTATTAAAAAAAACCGCATCAAAATCCGTTGCGTAGTTTCAAAGATTTAAGCATACAAAGGGACATAGGGACAGAGAAAGCGACTTTGTTTTATACTATGTAGTGATGATTGGATTTCATTTAGATAACAACATAATATAAACACTAAACATAAAAAATATCTAAATCAGTGCCGTGCGGCAAAGTGCCCAAAATGTTGGTTATGGATAAAGTAATATCCAATACAATGATTAATAAATAGCTTTTTATAGGTGAAAGAGTTTTTAAAATCAGTTAAGTGGTTTTTAGTGTATCCGTTACAAACAAACAAACTTACGAAAAATCAAATCTTTTCTTTTTATGATGTGAGTTTAAATAGGTACCTATAACAATAAAATTTAAATTTGACACGTTCAAATGCCTATATACAAATACTAACATAAAAAAGATTACCCAGGCTGAACTAGCGGTGCCTCGAAGTGAGTGTCAATTGTAGCGACCTTCAGTCCGATGATGACTCTATGATCTCAGGGTTTTGGGTTCGAGAGCTGACCGAGTATGGTCGCGTACAATCAAACTAGTCTATATAGGTATAGTTGCTAAGGTCTCTAAGGATGTTTTTTCGGTTCGTCAAAATTAAACAACGTACGTACCTAGGTATACACAAAGACTATATATCATCATGACCACACACATAAGTATAAACAGAGATTATGTTTTATTAAAAACTATGGTAGACTGTAAATTCAGCAAATACAAAAAATAATTAGTTCAGAGTTATTCAAGATATTTATACTAAATAAAATTTAACTTTAATAGCCAGACTACTTGGCATACGAAATCTAATTAGAAACTATATGTACTGTAAAGTGGGTAGCCTTTTGACTAAATATTGATAAAACGAATTGCTTACATGTTACACAATTTAGTTTCCCCTGATAATGTATTTGGTACCATTTTTTAGGCCAGTCTCTTCAGCTAACTATTAGATTACTCGCCGTAATTCCAAAGTTCCTTAGCTTTATAACCAAAGGTAGGTATTTTCCGATTCCATGCGAATTGATGAGTGTAAAAATTCATACCTCCAAAAGTAAATTTAGGTACCTATGCGCCGCATCGAGGATTACGTCCTGGCGGAGACTTGGCAACAGACCAAGCTAACCTTCGTTTCGAGGTGTACGAACACTGTTACACTGGTTCACTACATCACTTTATGACGCCACACTTCGCTTATTTATGACAAGAAATGTATATCTTCAAAGGGTACCTACCTACCCACTACCCAGTTGTAACGAATATGGCTAGTCAAAAATATATGACGGTAACCGCTAACACGGCAAACGGCAATCCTCGACCTTTGAAATACGATTGTGTAGTGTGTGTATTATTACCACCGGGAATCGGCGCGCTCCTCGCGGCTCAGCCAATGAGCGGGCAGCGTTTGAATTCTACCGTGAATTCACATTTAGTAAGAATAATTCTAGAACTTTCGATTTCAAATGTTTTATACGACAAAGGTACTTAAACCCAAAGTTATAGAGGTCACATTTCTCTCAAGGTATTACGAGGTATGTTACATTCTTAACGTCGCGCCGGTTTTGTATGATATAAACCAATTTTGTTAATTGTTAAAGTTTATAGTTTTGAAGATGTAAAGATGGTTCAATAAGCACGTAAAATAAAACTGAGTCAGAGACAAGAGCAGTGTGTCAAGTGCGAGCTCAGTTTTATTAATAATTTATTGATTTTAACTAAGTTATGACGGTGTCATTTTATGTTTAAAGTTTCGAAACCATAAAACTAAAAGTGTATGGTGTTTTATAGGAAAATATACTACAAACAATACACGCATTTTCTAATTTTTAAGAAAGTTTGAATTGTATTTACGATGTTGAATTCACGTGTTTATTTCTAATTACCTATGTGTTAATATTATACTACAATTATGTTGATTTAAGCATTTCTCGCAAGTCGATGTCAATGACCCCACTTTTTGCATTCACGCACATTTTTGGTATTGTTATTATGACCTAATTACTCATATATCATTTTGTATACTCAATGACATTTATCTTATATCAATGTGTATATTTCACAATATGTTATGCTACTGCCACATTTTAGACAGTTTAAATATTGACTAAAAAATTTTTACAATTTTTTTCAAAAGCGTAGGGGGATACTATAAGGGTATTGACCGCTTATACTAAAGTCCAAATCAGTGACCTCAATGTGATTTCAATATTTCTTTTTAAATATATTTTTTATCCTATATGGGATACCTACACAAAAGTACACATATTGAAGGTTTGTCATGCGATGAAACCGCATGGCGGAGAACCCTACAAATGTTAGAGAGTGTACATTAAAGATTAAAAACGCTTATCGTGTTTGATATTTTAATTACAGGTGGATTGTTTCTCGTACGGAATGTTGCTCTATGAAATAATGTCTTTGAGACAACCGTTCGAGGGGCACGAGGCGGTGAAGGAAGCTGTGTTAGACGGTTGCACGCCTACTTTGTCGCCTAGGGTAAGTATCCAACTTAGGTACCTATAACACCTTGTAAAATAAGTGTCAATTTATTTTATAGGGGTCAACATACCTCATAGTGCTATCTAGTCCCAAATGAAGCAAGTATTATGCTTGTATTACGGGTTACTAGACAACTGATATAGGTACATACTTAAATTCTTTACAATATAGTACTAGCTTTTAAATTATAGCCTATGTGTTATTCTGGTATATAAGCTATTTTATTGTAAAGATTCATTACAATCCATTCGGTAGTTTTGCGTGAGAGTAACAAACATCCATACATACAAACTTTCGCGTTTATAATATTAGTAATATATACATATGTATATAGATATTTTATACTCAGACATAACACAAATAGACATGTTTATGCACAGAAATATTTGTCTCGGGCGGGAATCAAACCCGCGTAATTATATTTCATTCTGCCTACTTTGTGTATATTTTACTGTTGCTTTGTGTAGTTTTTTTGTTTTTATTGTTTTATGATGTTATCTGGTAAAGTTTGTTCTAATTTTAATTGATCTCCACGTATATCTGTCTGCTAACAAAAAAAATGTAAAATTTAAAATTCCATATAAGTGAATGTTGTGTGAAGTACATAACTATCACTGAATCCGTGCCTCGGAGAGGACGTTTAGCCGTCGGTCCCAGGTGCTATCAACAAATGGCAGTTGTTAAAATCGACCAACCCGCACTGCAGCTGCGTGGCGGATTAAGCTCCAAGACCCCTCACCTTGAGGGGAGGTGTAAGCCCCTGCAGTGGGGTATAAAAAAGGCTGATGGAATGGAATGAAAACTGTATTATCCTGCCGCTATAAAATATTTAACCTATTAACAGTCATCTACATAGCGGTTACCAATATGTATAACTAAGCCAACTTTCAGCTTTAAAGCAGTAATAGTTTACGAGTGAACTGGCTGTGACATACAGACAGACAGACAGACAGACAAACATAAAAGAAGTCCGAATCTATCACAGGTAAAGCGTCAAAGTGTGTACCATTAATTAACAGCCGATGGATATTCTATCGAAGGCTGTAAGTCAAATATGGCATCGAGGAAATATAAAACCAAAATATGTTATATATAGAATTTAACATAAAAGTACATATTGACTAGAAGCCCTCTGCGTTTACCGTCTAACCACTCATACTATAGATAGCCGGTGCATGATGGGGAGTTTTAGTCCGAATTTCAGTGCGCAAGATTCCCGCGCGGCGCTCTTCACCCCGAGAAATCTCCGCAAAACGGTTTCAACCCCCGAAAATGTGAAATGTCACTTCGATACTATAAACTGACATTTATGACACTTAAAATCAAACGCTGCTGTCGAATTAATTAACTCTATGGAATTTAAGCATTTTAAGTTTATTTTACTTCGAGCCCGCTTCTTGTTTACAAGACCGTGGTTCAAATCTCAAGGCATGTACCTATGAGTTTTTTCCAACTTATGTACATAACTATCACGGACCCTATGCCTCGGAGAGCACTATAAGCCGTCGGTCCCGCTTGCCATCAATAGATGGCAGTCGTTAAAATCCACCAACACGCACTGGAGCAACGCGGTGGATTAAACTCCAAGCACCCTCATCCCTAGGAGAGACCTAAGCCCCTGTAGTGGGACATTAATACGCTGATGATATCGCACTGATACCACAATACTGTGTTAACCCGAAAAGTGTTTTTTTTTTCAAAACCGACGAAAAACCAATTACTTCCAAATATAGTTTATTAAGTTTTTAGTATTGTATGACATTTATTACTAGGATAAAAACAGTATTATGCATATCTGATATTTTAAAAATACACAGAGTAACGGTAATTTAAAAATTTTGACATAAGACGGTTTTGGATAAAACAGAGCTTTCAAAATTTTATATTATTTTTAGTTGCGTACATATTGCAAAAAAAATTTGATATACTACAATTTTAAAGTGATTTGTTAACCTCAAAACTTTAGTGACTATTTTGCAGTTACAACAGAACTATGCATTTTAATAATTATCTTAAACAGTTAGGTATTTTATGTTTTATAAGTTGGGATATTGATGAATTAAACCAGATAATCATACTAGCTTCAAAATATTTATAAAAGAATGCATAAAAATCTGACTTTTAACGACAGTTGATTATCTATTAAACAATATCAAAGTAAACAGTAAAAAAAAAACCTAAATTAAAATTAGTCTCAGAACCATATTGCTACAAAAGTCATCATGGACAAAACAAAGTAATATTTATACTTGTATTATTTTACGGACACAGCCATGATAATTATTCACAAAAGTACTTAAGATGAGCCGCCGTTTTAATACAAAAATAACCATAGACAAGTAAATTGAAAAAAACATATCTGCACATAACAAAGGAAGTAAAATGTTGTCATCATGGTAAGGCAGATCAGGTGAAAATAAAGAGTCAAATCCAGCAGGTATTAGCTGAGAACGTGAGGAACTGCATATTATAACGAGTTGAGCTAATTATCACTAGGCTTATGAATGAGCGTTATGGTGGGTAAGAAAGAACGGTAATCAGAAAGTCCTCACATCTCAAGGTGGTAAGGGAGTGACTGTAGGGGGTGGATGAAAAACATCCCGCGGTTTAGTTAGCTCATGATCTATGTATGCTTAGGGACATGAATTGCCCTCAAACGAAACATGCGAAGTCGCATTGTCGTAATTATCGATCCGTGGAATTGAGATTCCATGGGGAATAGAATTAGGTAACTAACTTCTGAGCCGTCAACGTATTCATCTGTATTTTGTGTATATAACTTAAATATGTGCTGCAATAAATCTTTCATAGAACAGGCGAAAGCCGTCCTTGAATAAGGACGAACTTTGCCACCTAAATCGCAAGGCACCCGAACCCACGCATATGGCCTGGGTGGCAAATTAGCGCCCAAAATATGGGGCCCCGCTGAAAGGAACTAGCCGTGGTAAAATTAGTTGGTCACCCTTCATTAGACACCATTAACATCTTTTTTTTTCGTTACAAGACAGACAGAAATATATCGTATTTAAATCAACAGCATCTCGTCATTTTTTCCTGTGATACGAAGAGTGCACCATGGTATTGCAAGCGGGGATAAACAAGAATTACTAATCGCTAAGACGTAATCGTCATATTTCATGACGTTACACCATTTAGAAGAGTCGCCAAAACGAACTTCACGATGGTGACTTTACTTTTTCACTATCAATTATAGTTTCCGAGAAATCGCCGTGTTTTTGTACCTACACAATTTATATGTCCCTTTCTGAAAAAGAAGATTATGTATTCACGTCGAAAACTCGATACAAACCGTGGCTTGTACCTGTGTATATCTTTTATGGGAAATTGTATCCGTTTTTTTTAATGAAATAATAATTGAAATTGAAACGTATAATTGTCAAATCCGAGGGTTGATACTTAAATGCAATTATTGTACAAAATTTTTAGATACGGAGTTTAGTGCCAGAGCCTAACAGTGCGCGACATAAGTGTTTTTACCGGTATTGTCTAAAACGTCTAGTTGTACCGTTGGCAAAACATAAACCGAATTTAACTTCGAAAATGAATTATTTAAATTACTCGTGCTTAAAACTTCTTTCTGCCCAACTTCGCCAAGAATATCAGTTTGATCCGTCCGTGTTACATTAATTAATATTTCCGTCAGTTATAATATTTGAAAGTTTTTCATTACTGTAGTTGTCATAATGAATAAAATGATTATGTTTTAACGAATATTTACAAGAACCTTTGTTTCTGAATAAAACATACATCTGTACCATCTGTATGCTTGCTGCTTATAAGGTGGCTCCCGTTGCCTCCTTGGTAGCATCTGTCAATCGCACGGGCGAGAGTATTTTAGTCCACCTTCGTCCGCCACAGCCGGTGATAATCTGAATTAGGACTTATTGATTCTCAAGAAGCATCGTATGTGTAAAAAAGTGTCGTCAAAACAGCTCTTTGCTGAAAGTTCTGTCAAACTCTTGCCGTTCCCTTCGCAAGTTCGCATGAATTAGTGATAGTGAACTGTCAAGGTCCTGGATGAGTGTATTAAAACACAATTGTAAGTTCGTCCCAGCAAAGTACATCAGTCGAAAATTAGTTTCAGCCACGTGTGGTTTGTAAACTCTCATAGATTTCATCGCTTAGGCATAAGCTCGGAAAATGCCGAAATATCATCAGATGGTTAACTTGCGGTCGTACCCGGTTTAGCCCGGGTGGACTACGGAAACGTTCCTCTTCACACTCCACGCATTACATTGCACCCGTGCGAAGTCGGGGTTGGTCGCTAGTCCAACCATATAGTATCATTACACTATGGTATCATCGTCATCATTCAAACGAAGAAACTCTCTGGCGCGTCTAGCAACAAATTTGATTGCCATAAAAAAGGTTAAAGTAAGTCAACCTTAATAGATACACATAAGCTAATGCAAATTTTTGGTTAGGGCTTTTAAAGGAAACAATTCCGTATTACATGATTTTTGCTTAACGTCAACGGTTTACGCAGCACGCGTAACGGAAGCTCACAAAAGGAATAATTTGCAAGCAAGCAAGCAAGCAAGCAAGCAAGCAAGCAAGCAAGCAAGCAAGCAAGCAAGCAAGCAAGCAAGCAAGCAAGCAAGCAAGCAAGCAAGCAAGCAAGCAAGCAAGCAAGCAAGCAAGCAAGCAAGCAAGCAAGCAAGCAAGCAAGCAAGCAAGCAAGCAAGCAAGCAAGCAAGCAAGCAAGCAAGCAAGCAAGCAAGCAAGCAAGCAAGCAAGCAAGCAAGCAAGCAAGCAAGCAAGCAAGCAAGCAAGGTTAGGTCAGGTCAGGTCAGGTCAGGTCAGGTCAGGTCAGGTCAGGTCAGGTCAGGTCAGGTCAGGTCAGGTCAGGTCAGGTCAGGTCAGGTCAGGTCAGGTCAGGTCAGGTCAGGTCAGGTCAGGTCAGGTCAGGTCAGGTCAGGTCAGGTCAGGTCAGGTCAGGTCAGGTCAGGTCAGGTCAGGTCAGGTCAGGTCAGGTCAGGTCAGGTCAGGTCAGGTCAGGTCAGGTCAGGTCAGGTCAGGTCAGGTCAGGTCAGGTCAGGTCAGGTCAGGTCAGGTCAGGTCAGGTCAGGTCAGGTCAGGTCAGGTCAGGTCAGGTCAGGTCAGGTCAGGTCAGGTCAGGTCAGGTCAGGTCAGGTCAGGTCAGGTCAGGTCAGGTCAGGTCAGGTCAGGTCAGGTCAGGTCAGGTCAGGTCAGGTCAGGTCAGGTCAGGTCAGGTCAGGTCAGGTCAGGTCAGGTCAGGTCAGGTCAGGTCAGGTCAGGTCAGGTCAGGTCAGGTCAGGTCAGGTCAGGTCAGGTCAGGTCAGGTCAGGTCAGGTCAGGTCAGGTCAGGTCAGGTCAGGTCAGGTCAGGTCAGGTCAGGTCAGGTCAGGTCAGGTCAGGTCAGGTCAGGTCAGGTCAGGTCAGGTCAGGTCAGGTCAGGTCAGGTCAGGTCAGGTCAGGTCAGGTCAGGTCAGGTCAGGTCAGGTCAGGTCAGGTCAGGTCAGGTCAGGTCAGGTCAGGTCAGGTCAGGTCAGGTCAGGTCAGGTCAGGTCAGGTCAGGTCAGGTCAGGTCAGGTCAGGTCAGGTCAGGTCAGGTCAGGTCAGGTCAGGTCAGGTCAGGTCAGGTCAGGTCAGGTCAGGTCAGGTCAGGTCAGGTCAGGTCAGGTCAGGTCAGGTCAGGTCAGGTCAGGTCAGGTCAGGTCAGGTCAGGTCAGGTCAGGTCAGGTCAGGTCAGGTCAGGTCAGGTCAGGTCAGGTCAGGTCAGGTCAGGTCAGGTCAGGTCAGGTCAGGTCAGGTCAGGTCAGGTCAGGTCAGGTCAGGTCAGGTCAGGTCAGGTCAGGTCAGGTCAGGTCAGGTCAGGTCAGGTCAGGTCAGGTCAGGTCAGGTCAGGTCAGGTCAGGTCAGGTCAGGTCAGGTCAGGTCAGGTCAGGTCAGGTCAGGTCAGGTCAGGTCAGGTCAGGTCAGGTCAGGTCAGGTCAGGTCAGGTCAGGTCAGGTCAGGTCAGGTCAGGTCAGGTCAGGTCAGGTCAGGTCAGGTCAGGTCAGGTCAGGTCAGGTCAGGTCAGGTCAGGTCAGGTCAGGTCAGGTCAGGTCAGGTCAGGTCAGGTCAGGTCAGGTCAGGTCAGGTCAGGTCAGGTCAGGTCAGGTCAGGTCAGGTCAGGTCAGGTCAGGTCAGGTCAGGTCAGGTCAGGTCAGGTCAGGTCAGGTCAGGTCAGGTCAGGTCAGGTCAGGTCAGGTCAGGTCAGGTCAGGTCAGGTCAGGTCAGGTCAGGTCAGGTCAGGTCAGGTCAGGTCAGGTCAGGTCAGGTCAGGTCAGGTCAGGTCAGGTCAGGTCAGGTCAGGTCAGGTCAGGTCAGGTCAGGTCAGGTCAGGTCAGGTCAGGTCAGGTCAGGTTAGGTTAGGTTAGGTTGGGGTGCGATGCCAGATAACCTCCTCGTGTGTTCTTCTGCTGCCGTTTTATTTGATTTCTCAAATCCGGTAGAAAGGCAGTGACAAGGACCGGTGCACCCTGGGCGATGGTCAGTAACTTTTTATTATGAGATCTTGCTGATCATCGGCGAATAATCTGGCGCGGAGTCACCCGTGCACTGAAAATTTCAGTCATCGGGCGGGGCATACCGACCACTCTACTTTTAGAGTGCTGCTCGGTATGTGAAGTATATCGTAAACCCAGTCATGTCTTGGGAACGAGGGTCTTGCCTTAACCGGCCGGACCGCGAGGAGACAACCTCTATAAAAATCCTCAATCCTCGGCGCTGAGGCACGTGGCGTCGGGGTGCTCGCAAGAGCGGCTGGGGAGCTCATCAGTCATTAGCGGCCAACCCTAGGATACCTCCCGACCTCCTAGGGGTAAATTGGGTTGTCTGGGTATGGGGAGCTCTGCCCAGATTGACTTTTATTTCTCCCATACTCGTGGGAACAGTATGGAAATGACAAAAACCCCCAACAAAATTGACGTAGATAGGGTGAATGCTGCGGGTAGTTTTACTACTTCCAGCACCCAAGCGGGTGCTGGAAGTAGTGAGGCCGCGGCATGTGGCGTACACGAGGTGTGTCCTGCAGGCACACCTGAGAAGGAACGGCGACAGCGAGCCGACTTTGTTCGGCCTGTCACCAGGAGTAGCGTTCTTCTGGGGAGCGACTCCGAATCGGACGCCTCACAGATATCCTACACTTCAGCGACTTCTGTGGGCTCCCAACGTCGGAAGCGTCACCTTCCGTCAAGCGCAGTGGCCTCGTTTGAAAAGAAGCCTAGGAATCGGCAGGTGAGAAATTCGGGCGAGAAGGTTTACACCGAGGACGATTGCCTTGATCCGTTGCAAACGGAGTCGGACACGAAATCGTACCGAGGTCTTCCGACTATGGACGAGTTGGCGGACGTGATGCGGGTTCAGCCTACAGCAGACCTGGGGGCTCGCATCATCGAAAAGTTGATGGTTGTGGAAACAGTCGCCAACAAGTCGAAGAATTTAAAGGGCAATCTTGTACGTGAACTGCGCCTGGCCGCCCGGACGGCAAAAGCCGCCTCGGACGAGTTGACGAAGCGAACCACGTCACAGGCGGGGATGGAGAGTTTGGAGCGCGAGAATGCTACCCTGCGTTCCAAGGTCTCTAGTCTCGAGGCAAGAATGGCAACCATGGCGACGGAGCTGCAAGCGCTCCAACGTGGAGAAGGCGCCGCTGCTAAACCTGCGCGTGGTACATCCGGCGGGTCCCGAGAGACACATAGCAAGCAGGAGCCTCTCTCCTTGAGCCAAGTGGCGAAACTCATGGACGAGAGGTTCGCAAAGTTTATGGCGGAAATCTTTCCAGATAGGGCAATCCGTCCTCCACTGGGAAGGATAGCAACGACGCCGGCCCAAAAGATGCCTACAGCGACAGCTCCAGCGGCGGTGGTTGCACCGGTAAAGCGCAACCGCCGAAGGAAGAAACCGCAGACAGTGCCTCCTCCGGTTCCACTCCCTGCGGTGCCCTCGGGCTCTAGACCCACACCGGAAAACCCTACCCCAGCGTCCCAAACTTGGGCCACTGTGGCCAGTAGGAAGTCAAATCCGGGCAGGTCCAGTGCGCCCCAGGTCAATACTAGGCGACCACCGGCAAAAGGCCCTGTGAAGCCAAGACCTGCTCGTTTGCCCGCATCCGCAGCCATCACGCTGACGGTGCCGGAGGGGTCAAATGTGACATACGCGCAAGTGATGTCCACAGCTAGGTCCCGGGTGAGGCTGGCGGAATGCGGCATTGCAGAGGTTCGCCAAAAGCGAGCAATCACCGGCGGCCTGGTCCTGGAAGTAAGTGGAGCCGACTGTGCCGCAAAGGCTGACCAGTTGGCCAGCCGCCTGACGACAGCGCTCTCCGAGCTAGGCGTAAAAATTACGCGTCCGGTGAAGACTGGCGAGCTGCGAGTGATGGGACTGGACGAGTCAGTAACCCCTGACGAGGTCGCGGCTGCGGTCGCTACGGCAGGCGAATGCAATGAAGACCAAGTCAGAGTAGGCCAAATACGCCTCTCTCCCCGTCGACTAGGATCGGCTTGGGTACGATGTCCACTGACGGCTGTCCGCAAGGTGGCGGCTTTGCCACGGTTGCTTGTTGGGGACTGGATCTCTGCGCGAGTCGAGGTCTTAGCGGCGAGACCTCTACAGTGCTTCCGCTGTCTTGAGACTGGACACGTTCGAGGCCAGTGTCCAAATAGCGAAGACCGCAGTGCGCGATGCTATGCGTGCGGAGAGCCAGGACACAAGGCCAGCGCATGCACCGCTGGGACGCTCAAGTGCCCGCTTTGTGCCGACCTGGGCCTCCCCTCGGACCATAGACTAGGTGGTAAGAAATGCACTCCGCCAAGGAAGGGGAAAGGAAAGAAGAAAGGAGAGCAGGCTCCTTCATTACAAAACAACAGCGGAACAGGTTCGGTTGTGCCGGGCCAACAGGGCAATAGCCCGCCGGAGGCCATGGAAGTTCAGAATTCCCACCCCTAAAGTTTATACAAGGCAATCTGAACCACTGCCGCGGGGCGCAGGACCTGCTACTGCAGAACCTCGCGGAGCGGAAGATTGCTTTTGCCGTAGTCGCAGAGCCCTATAGCGTCCCAAATCATCCTCGCTGGTTTGGCGACGATGGGGACTCTGTGGCTGTCTTTTGGGGAGGAGGTGAGTCGCATCCGCCGTGCTCGTTACTGGAGAAGGGCCAGGGCATCGCAGCGGTTCAATGGGGACCTCTTACTGTCGTTGGCTGCTATGTGTCGCCTAACATAAGTCTCGCACTATACGAAGATTACCTGGATGAAGTCGCAGAGTGTATCCGTCGGCGTCAGTCTCGCCCGGTCATCGTCGTGGGTGACTTCAACGCCCACGCTCGTGCATGGGGCGGGCTCTGGGACGATACAAGAGGAGAGACTGTGCTTTAATGGGCGGCTAGTCTCGACCTCAGACTTTTAAACCGGGGCTCAGTCAGTACCTGCGTAAGGTGGCAAGGCGAGTCCATCGTCGACCTGTCCTGGGCAAATGCTGCGGCTGCCGGCGTGGTGTCCAGCTGGCGGGTGGCGGAGGAGCTGGTTACTCTGTCCGACCATCGGTACATCCTGCTGGACATTGAGCTACGGCCACCCAACAGCCGACAAAGCCGGGACTGTGGCCGTCCCAGACGCTGGGCCCTCGGGAGGCTGGACCGTGACCGGCTTCTTGCTGCCGCCACGACAGTGGCATGGTCCGAGACGCCTGACCATACCGACCCGGAAACGGAGACAGCATGGTTTGCGGAGGCCATGACATCCATCTGCGATGCCTCGATGCCCCGCGCCAGACGTACCGACCGCAGGGCGACGTACTGGTGGTCGGAGGAGCTGGCGGAGCTACGCGTGACGTGTCTGCGCGCCCGGCGGCTGTATACTAGAGCCCGAAGACGTCGCCTAGCCACGGCAGATGAAAAAGCTGCGGCCTACCTGCAGTATCGGGAAGCCACGAAGGCGCTCCAAATTGCCATTGCAGATGCCAAGAGCAAGGCCTGGGAAGAGCTCCTGAACCTGCTAAATGAGGACCCATGGGGGCGCCCGTACAAAACAGAACTGGGAAAGCTCAGACCGTGGGTCCCTCCGTTGACGGAGACACTCGACCTGGACCTTGTGACTAGAGTTGTAGATACCCTCTTTCCAAAAATTGAGGACACGACGCCCACTGCAGCGGTAGTGTTGATGGACCCGGCCTCCTGGACCACCGACCTGGACGTGACAAAGGACGAGCTGGACCGGGCTGTGAAGCGTCTGGCAGCGCGCAATACCGCTCCAGGCCCTGACGGGATACCGGGCCGTGCCTGGGTGCTAGCATCGGATGCCCTAGGGTACCGGCTTAGAGAGTTGTTTGGCAAGTGCCTTCGTACTGGGACCTTTCCCCGGAACTGGAAGCGGGCGCGACTCGTTCTCTTAAGGAAGGAAGGGAGGCCTGCGGACTCTCCCTCTGCGTACCGGCCTATATGTCTCTTAGACGAGGCGGGTAAGCTCTTTGAACGGGTGGTTGCTGAGCGCCTCACGCTCCACATGTGGCGCGTCGGTCCAGACTTGTCGGACTGCCAGTTTGGTTTTCGACACGGGCGCTCCACGGTGGACGCAATCTTCCGAGTGCGCTCAGTTACTGAAGAGGCAATATCCCAGGGCAGGGTGGTATTGGCAGTGAGCTTAGACATCGTGAATGCCTTTAACTCCCTGCCTTGGAGTGCGATAAGGGCGGCGTTGGTATATCACCAGATGCCCCCGTACCTTCAGACCATAGTCGGAGCTTACCTGTGCGGCAGGAGCTTTGAGTACCTGGGTCGGGACGCAGAGGTACATCAGCGAGAGGTATACTGTGGGGTGCCTCAGGGATCGGTACTGGGTCCGCTGTTGTGGAACTTGGCCTACGACGTAGTCCTGCGCATCGCGCTCCCCAACGACGTCCACGTCGTCTGCTATGCGGACGATACCCTGGTCTTAGCAGAAGGGGAAAGTTTTGAGCGGACCACTCGGCTTGCCGAAACGGGAGTCGCTTGCGTCGTGCGCAAAATACGAGAGCTAGGACTCGAGGTAGCACCCCACAAAACCGAGGCTCTGTGGTTCCATGACCTCCCAAGGGGGGAGGAACCACCGATCTCTGACGTTTCGGTGAGTGGCGCGGTGGTGAAAACCAGTAGGTACATGAAGTACCTGGGCGTCGTGTTAGACGGGCGATGGGAGTTCGTCGAGCATTTCGACCGCCTGGTCCCTCGGATCGATAAGGTAGCGGGTGCTCTGCACCGTATCCTGCCAAATCTAGGGGGCCCAAGGGAGAGCGTACGCCGACTCTACGCGGGAGTCGTGCGGTCAATAGCCCTGTACGGGGCACCGCTATGGGCTGACCGGCTATCTAACGATCCACGCTGCAAAGGCAAACTGAAGGGTGTGCAGCGGCGGATAGCCATTAGAGTCGCACGCGGTTACCGCACGATTTCATTCGATGCGGCGACGGTCCTGGCCCGGTTTCCACCCTTGGACATATTGGCGGATATGGACGCGAGGGTGTATCACCGAATCCGCGACATCCGCCAAGGGGAGGACGCCCTGCTGCCCAGGGCGGTCGTAAGGCTCCGAGAGAATGAGCACCTGGAAGCACTACGCAAGTGGCGACAGCGGCTCCTAGAGCCAAGGAGTGCAGACCAACGGGCGGTAGGTGCCATTTTGCCAAATTTTGAGAAATGGTACCACAGGGAATACGGAAGCGTCACGTTCCGGCTGACACAGGTGCTCACTGGGCACGGTTGTTTCAGTGAGTACCTGAATAGGATCGGACGCGAGAAATCGGCGCGCTGTCACCACTGCCCCGCTGACTGTGACGACGCGCAGCACACTCTCGAAGTGTGTCCAGCGTGGCGGTCTGAGCGCAGTGAACTGGTGGCCCATATAGGAGAAAACCTTGCACTGCCTAGCGTGATAGCAGCCATGTTGGACGACGAGGAGAAGTGGAAGGCCGTTACCTCCTTCTGTGAAGTTGTTATGACCCAGAAGGAGGAAACAGAGCGAGAGCGTGAGAGAGCCGACCCCGCTCGGAGACGCAGCCGAAGACGCGACGGCAACAGGCGCCGTCAGCCAGGCCCTCAAGCCCTGTAGTTCCGGGCGAAGAACTGGACTACGGTATCCTCTGCCTGTCGTAAAAGCCGACTAAAAGAGGACCCAGGAGTCGTGGGCGGTAAGAGCGGAGACTCGATCCGTCCATTCAAACGGCTCCGGGAAGGCGGCAGGGTGTGGTGGTCGCACCTTGCCGTAAGGAGGTTGCAGACGGAGTCTGCATGAGATGGGTGCCACTAGGCACAATGCGAGGGGGTTCCGGAGTGTTCAGCGAGTTCCCGGAGCTCCCTTCTTATCGCACGAAGAAGGCCACCGGGGGGGTTTTAGTTGGTGGAAATCCAACATAACCCGATTTCTTTCCCCAGGGAGTCAGGTATCTTTAAAAGATTTCCCCCTCGAAAACAAAAAAAAAAAAAAAAAAAAAAAAGGTTAGGTTAGGTTAGGTTAGGTTAGGTTAGGTTAGGTTAGGTTAGGTTAGGTTAGGTTAGGTTAGGTTGGGGTGCGATGCCAGATAACCTCCTCGTGAGTTCTTCTGCTGCCGTTTTATTTGATTTCTCAAATCCGGTAGAAAGGCAGTGGCAAGGACCGGTGCACCCTGGGCGATGGTCAGTAACTTTTCATTTTGAGATCTTGCTGATCATCGGCGAATAATCTGGCGGGGAGTCACCCGTGCACTGAAAAGTTCAGTCAACGGGCGGGGCATAACGGCCACTCTATTCTTAGGGTGTAGCTCGTTATGCGGATATATCGTAAACCCAGTCATGTCTTGGGAACGAGGGTCTTGCCTTAACCGGCCGGACCGCGAGGAGACAACCTCTATAAAAAATCCTCAACCCTCGGCGCTGAGGTACGTGGCGTCGGGGTGCTCGCAAGAGCGGCTGGGGAGTTCATCAGTCATTAGCGGCCAACCCTAGGATACCTCCCGACCTCCTAGGGGTAAATTGGGTTGTCTGGGTACAGGGAGCTCTGCCCAGATTGACATTTATTTCTCCCGTACTCGTGGGATCAAAATGGAAAACTTGAATAAACATTTTGACGAAAAAGATAGGGTGAATGCCGCGGGGAGTTTTACTACTTCCAGCACTCAAATGGGTGCTGGAAGTAGTGAGGTCGCGGCATGCGACGCTTATGAAATGTGTCGTGAAACTGACGGGATGGAGACTGGCACAGCAAACGACTCGGATACTAGTTCGGTCGATGCTCGATCAGTCTCCACTCAAGGCAAATTGTGGAGGATAAGGGGAGAAAAGCGACGCCGCGCTAAAACCTTTAGTCCTGAAGAAGACGAAGATGAAGAGGAGAAACGGCCATGCCTTTCTCCTACTCCAAAAGGCAGAGGACGTCCACCTACAACCGGGCAGTACGTCGGCCTCGCGAAAGCGAAAGCTGATTACATCAAACTGCAGAGGGAACAGTTGGAGTTGGATGCCGAGAAGGAAGTTGCCGCCCAAGCCCGTAAAACCCGTGAAGCCCGAACTGTCGTAAGCAGGACGGCTTCTACGTGTTCAGCGAAAGAAGGTGAGACTGCCATCGCTTTAACGAAGCAGGTGCTTGACGCGGTCAAGACCATTCGTATGGTCTCGACCAAGTCTAAAAACTTAAAAGGCACATTTACGCGTTGTCTGAAAGAGTCAGCGACTGCTATCGAAGACGCAGTGGGCGCTCTAGGCAGTCGGACTACAAATGAAGAGGCGGATATTCTGCGGCAGGATAACCACCGATTACAGGCTGAGGTGGGCGAACTTCGCAAGGAAATCGCCCAGATTAAAGCCGATATGGAAACGGAGCGCCGGCGGATGGAGACAATGCAGGTAAGGAGGCCTAGTCCTCTTTCCCTAGAAGTCGTTGAACCAGGCAGTGTGGAATTTCATTCGCTGCCCCAACCCCAAAAGGAAACAGCAAGAATTGGCAGCCAAATTACTAGCTCATCCCAGAGCGAGCACAGTGTGGCCACTATTCTAGAGGAGCATTCACGCTCAATAATGCTCCAAGTCGGAACCATGCTGAGCGCGAGACTAGAGGCATTCGAGGGGAGGCTTCTGCCCGAGGAACGGCTTCGTCCGCCGCTCGCAGCTGACAGGAGGAGGAACATGGTCTCAGTGAAAGGCCTTCCACCTGTTCCACAAGTTCCTTCTTCCCAACAGGATGGAAAAGTGTCTGCGCCCAAACCAACACCTAGTGCAAAGAAGGGCGTTCCCTCGTCTCCTCCTTCTAAAAAACTGGAATTAAAGGAGAATAAGAGCCGAGGGAAAAAGAAGAAGAAAAAGGGGACTACTGTAAAGGCGGCCCCCAAACAAGACGGGCCTCGCCCCCTCCCACCGGCACCCACGTCAATGGAGGAGGGATGGAATGTGGTGACCAAGCGTGGAGCGAAGGTTAAAGCTACACCGGTCCCTGCAAACAGGGCTGAGAACACGGGAAAAAAGCGGCCCCGAAAACTCCGTCCTCCGCGCTCAGCGGCTGTAGTCATTACGCTGCAGCCAGCGGCAGCAGAGGCGGGTGTCACATACAAAGCGGTACTCTCCGACGCTAAGTCCAAAATTGATTTGGCTGGTCTTGGGATTACCGCCGTAAAGAGTAGGACAACCGCCACCGGGGCGCGCATCCTGGAGGTACCAGGTGCAACTAGTGGTGAGAAAGCGGACTCCCTAGCTAAAAAGCTGCGGGAGGTCTTTAACGAGAACACAATACGAGTCTCCAGGCCCACTAAATGCGCAGAAATGCGTGTCACTGGCCTAGACGACTCGGTCACTACGGAGGAGGTGGTGACCGCCGTGGCAAAAGTAGGAGAGTGTCCAGCCGAGTCCGTGAGGGCCGGCGAAATTCGCCAGGGCTCTTACGGCTTTGGCACCATATGGGTGCGCTGCCCGGTCGCGGCCGCCATAAAGATTGTTGCGTCCAAGCGGCTTTTAGTTGGATGGGTAGCGGCGCAGGTGCGACTCTTGGAGCCAAGAACTATGCGTTGCTACCGTTGTCTGGAGGAGGGACACACGCGGCAGCGGTGCACAGCGGAGGTGGACCGCAGTGAGCTTTGCTACCGCTGCGGTCAGGCCGGCCACAAGGCTGCTCAGTGCTCTGCCGCGCCGCAGTGTGCCCTGTGCAAGGCGGCAGGCAAATCCGCGGAGCACAGAGTGGGTAGCAAAACGTGTTGTGCCGCAAACTCTGCCACAAAAAGGAGAATGAGGAAAAGTGGTGATGGCCCCAGGGTCCCCTCGCCGTCGAACCACCCGTCAACTGCTGATGCGGACCGGGGTAGCGGGAGCTTGATGGACACTGATAATTAATGGCCATCAAATTCCTTCAGACGAACATCAACCACTGCGCTAGAGCTCAGGACCTATTGGCACAGAGCATGGCGCAGTGGCAGATCCAGGTTGCTATCGTTGCCGAGCCCTACTTTATCCCACACAACGATAACTGGGCAGGGGACCACGAAGGTTCAGTGGCCATAGTCACCCAGGGCGCCGCTGGCTCCCCCCCACTGGAAAGAGTGACTAGAGGTCGGGGCTACGTTGCGGCATACCTGGATGATATGTTAGTTGTTGGGACTTATTTCTCGCCAAACCGGAGCTTAGCTGACTTCGAACAGTTCCTGGTCGGAGTTGGAGCTCTGGTGTGCCAGAACCGTCCCAACTACGTGCTTATCGTCGGGGACTTAAACTCTAAATCCGTGGCGTGGGGATCCCTTGTTACGGACGCACGCGGTGAGGCACTCGAAGAGTGGGCGGTGGCGACCGGGTTGACGGTGCTTAACCGAGGATCGGTCCACACGTGCGTGCGGCAACAGGGTGGCTCTATCGTTGATGTCTCTTTCGCGAATGCCGCCCTGGCGCGCCGTGTCCATGGCTGGGAAGTGCTGGAGGGTGTAGAAACGTTATCAGATCATCGGTACATCCGGTTTACCGTTTCTTCACTCCCAGGTGCCACGAGAGGCCCAAACCGATCCCGGGGAAAAGAAGGCCCTCGCTGGAAGGTCAAATGCTTAGACCGAGAGGCTTTACTAGAAGCAGCCATCGTCCAGTCCTGGGTGGCCGGATCTGAGATACCGGCGGATGTAGATGAGGAGGCAGAACAGCTTGAGAGGGCCATGACGTGCGTCTGTGACGCGGCCATGCCTCGCGTCGGGCGATACTTGCCTAAGAATAGAGTGTACTGGTGGTCTGATCAGATCGCGCAGCTGCGACGAGATTGCGTGCGAGCGAGACGCCAGTACACTCGAAGCCGAAGGCGCCGTAGAAGAGTCGAGTCGGAGGAGACCCTTCTCTATTCCGTCTACAAGCAGTGCAAGAAGGCTCTCCAAGTGGCCATCGTTAGAGCAAAGTCCTTGGCGGCGGAAGAAATGCTGGAAACTCTTAACAGCGATCCGTGGGGGCGTCCGTACAGGATGGTGAGACGCAAACTTCGTCCATGGGCTCCCCCACTGACTCAGAGTCTCCAGCCACAAATGCTGGACCGGGTGGTGGAGTCTCTGTTTCCGGATAGGGCTCCTCATGTTCCTCCGCAAATGGTGGCGGCAACTGTAGAGCACGATGAAGTTGGGAATGCGCCAGAGGTGACCGAGGGTGAGCTGAAGGCAGCGGTGTTGCGGCTTAAAGGTAAAAACACTGCTCCGGGCCCTGATGGTGTCCCTGGCCGGGCCTTGGTGTTATCTTTGGGGCCCCTTGAGGAACGATCGAGGGTGCTGTTCAGTGAATGCCTTGCGCAGGGCCAGTTTCCCGGCCGCTGGAAGACGGGGAAGCTGGTCTTGTTAAGGAAGGAGGGGCGTCCTGCCGACTTACCGTCTGCATACAGGCCGATCGTTTTGCTTGATGAGGTGGGCAAGTTGTTTGAACGCGTGATAGCGGCCCGCCTCGTTAAGCACCTAGAGGACTCAGGGCAAAACCTCAGTCCCCACCAGTTCGGCTTCCGTCGGGGCAAGTCCACCATCGACGCAATTGCGTGGTTGAGGACTCTTGCGGATGAAGCGACGTCTCAGGGTGAAGTCATTTTGGCGGTGTCTTTGGACATAGCCAACGCATTTAACACCTTGCCCTGGGAGACAATCAAGGAGGCGCTGCGGTACCACTGCGTACCTGAGTACCTGCGGCATGTAGTAGCAGCATATCTGTCTGAGAGGGCTGTCATGTATCCGACACAGAGAGGCATTAAGAGGCGGAAGATGTCATGTGGTGTTCCACAGGGTTCGGTCCTTGGACCGCTCCTGTGGAACATCGGATATGACTGGGTGCTACGTGGGGCCTGGTTAAGGGGTGTCAGCGTGATATGCTACGCGGACGACACCCTCGTGATAGCCCGCGGCAGTACTTATAGAGATGCCGCCATACTGGCTACGGCAGGACTGGCCCAAGTAGTTCTGAGGATCCGGCAGTTGGGATTAGAGGTGGCTCTTAACAAGTCTGAGGCTCTGTGCTTTCACGGACCTCGAAGAGCCCCTCCGGCTGGATCCCATCTTGTATTGAGCGGGACTTCCATCGCTGTCAAGTCGACAATGCGCTACCTGGGCCTCATACTTGACAGTCGATGGAACTTCAAAGCGCACTTTGCCCGCTTGGCTCCGAAACTCGTCGGAGCTGCTGGCGCGCTAGGTCGCCTCCTTCCAAATGTGGGGGGGCCGAACGCTGCATGTCGCCGACTGTATGCTGGTGTGGTGAGGTCGATGGCCCTCTATGGGGCCCCAATATGGGTGGACAGTCTGACCGATCACAACCTGACGCTGCTGCGACGACCTCAGCGGTTCATGGCGGTCAGGCTCGTAAGAGGATACCGTACCATATCGTACCAAGCAGCGTGCGTTCTGGCCGGCACTCCACCGTGGGAGCTGGAGGCTGAAGTTCTAGCCGACGTGTATCATCGGGTCTCGGAGTCGAAAGCGCAAGGCAACCCTGCACCTCCAGGGATTGTCAAGCGCTGGAGGAAGAGGTCCCGTGAGACCCTTCTGCAAAAGTGGAGTGTACAGTTAGAAGATCCGACAGCCGGCATCCGAACCATCGGAGCCATTCGACCCGTCCTTAAGAGGTGGGTCGACACAAGTCGACTGGAAGCACTCACGTTCCATCTTGTGCAGGTTCTCTCCGGACATGGTTGCTTCGGGGAGTATTTGTGCAGGGTGGCGCGAAGAGAAGGAACACCGCAGTGTCACAGTTGTGGCTGCGCCGAAGACACGGCGCAGCATACTTTAGAGGTGTGCCCTGCATGGGCGGAGCCGCGAGCAGACCTCGCAGCTGTGATCGGGCCAGATCTCTCACTGCCGGCTGTGATCATATCCATGGTCAACAGTGAGAGTTCATGGAAAGCGATGGTCTCCTTCTGCGAAGAAGTGATGTCGCAGAAGGAAGCGGCAGAGCGCACTAGAGAGGAAGATGCCTCCGCTCCTCAGCTTCGCCGGAGAAGGACCGGGCGCAGACGGCGGGCATTCAGCCGCGCAGTGCCGTAAGCGCACGGCGCCCTGTGGATTGGGGCTTAGAATACATCCAAGGTATCCCCTGCCTGTCGTAAGAGGCGACTAAAAGGGGTCATCGGGGTCGCAGGCGGCTAGAGCGGGGAGGCTCTACCGCCATCAAACGTGACCCCGGGGAGGGCAGCGACACGATAGTGGCATCGTATTGCTGCAAACACCGTGAGGGTGTTGAGGGGCGCCAACCTGGCACCCCTGAGATGAGCCGCTAAGTCGCGGCGTGGCGCTAGAGGGTCTCCGGAAGGAATGCTTAGGCGACACCCGGATTCCTTCTATAAGCGCCAGAGATTGCCACCGTGGGGTTTTGGCCGGTAGGAGTCCGGCATAACCCATCGTCCCTCCCCAGGACGGCGGGTATCCATGACGGATTTCCCCACGAAAAAAAAAAAAAAAAAAAAAAAAAAAAAGGTTAGGTTAGGTTAGGTTAGGTTAGGTTAGGTTAGGTTAGGTTAGGTTAGGTTAGGTTAGGTTAGGTTAGGTTAGGTTAGGTTAGGTTGGGGTGCGATGCCAGATAACCTCCTCGTGTGTTCTTCTGCTGCCGTTTTATTTGATTTCTTTAATCCAGTAGAAAGGCAGTGGCAAGGACCGGTGCACCCTGGGCGATGGTCAGTAACTTTTCATTTTGAGATCTTGCTGATCATCGGCGAATAATCTGGCGGGGAGTCACCCGTGCACTGAAAAGTTCAGTCAACGGGCGGGGCATAACGGCCACTCTATTCTTAGGGTGTAGCTCGTTATGCGAATATATCGTAAACCCAGTCATGTCTTGGGAACGAGGGTCTTGCCTTAACCGGCCGGACCGCGAGGAGACAACCTCTATAAAAAATCCTCAACCCTCGGCGCTGAGGTACGTGGCGTCGGGGTGCTCGCAAGAGCGGCTGGGGAGTTCATCAGTCATTAGCGGCCAACCCTAGGATACCTCCCGACCTCCTAGGGGTAAATTGGGTTGTCTGGGTACAGGGAGCTCTGCCCAGATTGACATTTATTTCTCCCGTACTCGTGGGATCAAAATGGAAAACTTGAATAAACATTTTGACGAAAAAGATAGGGTGAATGCCGCGGGGAGTTTTACTACTTCCAGCACTCAAATGGGTGCTGGAAGTAGTGAGGTCGCGGCATGCGACGCTTATGAAATGTGTCGTGAAACTGACGGGATGGAGACTGGCACAGCAAACGACTCGGATACTAGTTCGGTCGATGCTCGATCAGTCTCCACTCAAGGCAAATTGTGGAGGATAAGGGGAGAAAAGCGACGCCGCGCTAAAACCTTTAGTCCTGAAGAAGACGAAGATGAAGAGGAGAAACGGCCATGCCTTTCTCCTACTCCAAAAGGCAGAGGACGTCCACCTACAACCGGGCAGTACGTCGGCCTCGCGAAAGCGAAAGCTGATTACATCAAACTGCAGAGGGAACAGTTGGAGTTGGATGCCGAGAAGGAAGTTGCCGCCCAAGCCCGTAAAACCCGTGAAGCCCGAACTGTCGTAAGCAGGACGGCTTCTACGTGTTCAGCGAAAGAAGGTGAGACTGCCATCGCTTTAACGAAGCAGGTGCTTGACGCGGTCAAGACCATTCGTATGGTCTCGACCAAGTCTAAAAACTTAAAAGGCACATTTACGCGTTGTCTGAAAGAGTCAGCGACTGCTATCGAAGACGCAGTGGGCGCTCTAGGCAGTCGGACTACAAATGAAGAGGCGGATATTCTGCGGCAGAATAACCACCGATTACAGGCTGAGGTGGGCGAACTTCGCAAGGAAATCGCCCAGATTAAAGCCGATATGGAAACGGAGCGCCGGCGGATGGAGACAATGCAGGTAAGGAGGCCTAGTCCTCTTTCCCTAGAAGTCGTTGAACCAGGCAGTGTGGAATTTCATTCGCTGCCCCAACCCCAAAAGGAAACAGCAAGAATTGGCAGCCAAATTACTAGCTCATCCCAGAGCGAGCACAGTGTGGCCGCTATTCTAGAGGAGCATTCACGCTCAATAATGCTCCAAGTCGGAACCATGCTGAGCGCGAGACTAGAGGCATTCGAGGGGAGGCTTCTGCCCGAGGAACGGCTTCGTCCGCCGCTCGCAGCTGACAGGAGGAGGAAAATGGTCTCAGTGAAAGGCCTTCCACCTGTTCCACAAGTTCCTTCTTCCCAACAGGATGGAAAAGTGTCTGCGCCCAAACCAACACCTAGCGCAAAGAAGGGCGTTCCCTCGTCTCCTCCTTCTAAAAAACTGGAATTAAAGGAGAATAAGAGCCGAGGGAAAAAGAAGAAGAAAAAGGGGACTACTGTAAAGGCGGCCCCCAAACAAGACGGGCCTCGCCCCCTCCCACCGGCACCCACGTCAATGGAGGAGGGATGGAATGTGGTGACCAAGCGTGGAGCGAAGGTTAAAGCTACACCGGTCCCTGCAAACAGGGCTGAGAACACGGGAAAAAAGCGGCCCCGAAAACTCCGTCCTCCGCGCTCAGCGGCTGTAGTCATTACGCTGCAGCCAGCGGCAGCAGAGGCGGGTGTCACATACAAAGCGGTACTCTCCGACGCTAAGTCCAAAATTGATTTGGCTGGTCTTGGGATTACCGCCGTAAAGAGTAGGACAACCGCCACCGGGGCGCGCATCCTGGAGGTACCAGGTGCAACTAGTGGTGAGAAAGCGGACTCCCTAGCTAAAAAGCTGCGGGAGGTCTTTAACGAGAACACAATACGAGTCTCCAGGCCCACTAAATGCGCAGAAATGCGTGTCACTGGCCTAGACGACTCGGTCACTACGGAGGAGGTGGTGACCGCCGTGGCAAAAGTAGGAGAGTGTCCAGCCGAGTCCGTGAGGGCCGGCGAAATTCGCCAGGGCTCTTACGGCTTTGGCACCATATGGGTGCGCTGCCCGGTCGCGGCCGCCATAAAGATTGTTGCGTCCAAGCGGCTTTTAGTTGGATGGGTAGCGGCGCAGGTGCGACTCTTGGAGCCAAGAACTATGCGTTGCTACCGTTGTCTGGAGGAGGGACACACGCGGCAGCGGTGCACAGCGGAGGTGGACCGCAGTGAGCTTTGCTACCGCTGCGGTCAGGCCGGCCACAAGGCTGCTCAGTGCTCTGCCGCGCCGCAGTGTGCCCTGTGCAAGGCGGCAGGCAAATCCGCGGAGCACAGAGTGGGTAGCAAAACGTGTTGTGCCGCAAACTCTGCCACAAAAAGGAGAATGAGGAAAAGTGGTGATGGCCCCAGGGTCCCCTCGCCGTCGAACCACCCGTCAACTGCTGATGCGGACCGGGGTAGCGGGAGCTTGATGGACACTGATAATTAATGGCCATCAAATTCCTTCAGACGAACATCAACCACTGCGCTAGAGCTCAGGACCTATTGGCACAGAGCATGGCGCAGTGGCAGATCCAGGTTGCTATCGTTGCCGAGCCCTACTTTATCCCACACAACGATAACTGGGCAGGGGACCACGAAGGTTCAGTGGCCATAGTCACCCAGGGCGCCGCTGGCTCCCCCCCACTGGAAAGAGTGACTAGAGGTCGGGGCTACGTTGCGGCATACCTGGATGATATGTTAGTTGTTGGGACTTATTTCTCGCCAAACCGGAGCTTAGCTGACTTCGAACAGTTCCTGGTCGGAGTTGGAGCTCTGGTGTGCCAGAACCGTCCCAACTACGTGCTTATCGTCGGGGACTTAAACTCTAAATCCGTGGCGTGGGGATCCCTTGTTACGGACGCACGCGGTGAGGCACTCGAAGAGTGGGCGGTGGCGACCGGGTTGACGGTGCTTAACCGAGGATCGGTCCACACGTGCGTGCGGCAACAGGGTGGCTCTATCGTTGATGTCTCTTTCGCGAATGCCGCCCTGGCGCGCCGTGTCCATGGCTGGGAAGTGCTGGAGGGTGTAGAAACGTTATCAGATCATCGGTACATCCGGTTTACCGTTTCTTCACTCCCAGGTGCCACGAGAGGCCCAAACCGATCCCGGGGAAAAGAAGGCCCTCGCTGGAAGGTCAAATGCTTAGACCGAGAGGCTTTACTAGAAGCAGCCATCGTCCAGTCCTGGGTGGCCGGATCTGAGATACCGGCGGATGTAGATGAGGAGGCAGAACAGCTTGAGAGGGCCATGACGTGCGTCTGTGACGCGGCCATGCCTCGCGTCGGGCGATACTTGCCTAAGAATAGAGTGTACTGGTGGTCTGATCAGATCGCGCAGCTGCGACGAGATTGCGTGCGAGCGAGACGCCAGTACACTCGAAGCCGAAGGCGCCGTAGAAGAGTCGAGTCGGAGGAGACCCTTCTCTATTCCGTCTACAAGCAGTGCAAGAAGGCTCTCCAAGTGGCCATCGTTAGAGCAAAGTCCTTGGCGGCGGAAGAAATGCTGGAAACTCTTAACAGCGATCCGTGGGGGCGTCCGTACAGGATGGTGAGACGCAAACTTCGTCCATGGGCTCCCCCACTGACTCAGAGTCTCCAGCCACAAATGCTGGACCGGGTGGTGGAGTCTCTGTTTCCGGATAGGGCTCCTCATGTTCCTCCGCAAATGGTGGCGGCAACTGTAGAGCACGATGAAGTTGGGAATGCGCCAGAGGTGACCGAGGGTGAGCTGAAGGCAGCGGTGTTGCGGCTTAAAGGTAAAAACACTGCTCCGGGCCCTGATGGTGTCCCTGGCCGGGCCTTGGTGTTATCTTTGGGGCCCCTTGAGGAACGATCGAGGGTGCTGTTCAGTGAATGCCTTGCGCAGGGCCAGTTTCCCGGCCGCTGGAAGACGGGGAAGCTGGTCTTGTTAAGGAAGGAGGGGCGTCCTGCCGACTTACCGTCTGCATACAGGCCGATCGTTTTGCTTGATGAGGTGGGCAAGTTGTTTGAACGCGTGATAGCGGCCCGCCTCGTTAAGCACCTAGAGGACTCAGGGCAAAACCTCAGTCCCCACCAGTTCGGCTTCCGTCGGGGCAAGTCCACCATCGACGCAATTGCGTGGTTGAGGACTCTTGCGGATGAAGCGACGTCTCAGGGTGAAGTCATTTTGGCGGTGTCTTTGGACATAGCCAACGCATTTAACACCTTGCCCTGGGAGACAATCAAGGAGGCGCTGCGGTACCACTGCGTACCTGAGTACCTGCGGCATGTAGTAGCAGCATATCTGTCTGAGAGGGCTGTCATGTATCCGACACAGAGAGGCATTAAGAGGCGGAAGATGTCATGTGGTGTTCCACAGGGTTCGGTCCTTGGACCGCTCCTGTGGAACATCGGATATGACTGGGTGCTACGTGGGGCCTGGTTAAGGGGTGTCAGCGTGATATGCTACGCGGACGACACCCTCGTGATAGCCCGCGGCAGTACTTATAGAGATGCCGCCATACTGGCTACGGCAGGACTGGCCCAAGTAGTTCTGAGGATCCGGCAGTTGGGATTAGAGGTGGCTCTTAACAAGTCTGAGGCTCTGTGCTTTCACGGACCTCGAAGAGCCCCTCCGGCTGGATCCCATCTTGTATTGAGCGGGACTTCCATCGCTGTCAAGTCGACAATGCGCTACCTGGGCCTCATACTTGACAGTCGATGGAACTTCAAAGCGCACTTTGCCCGCTTGGCTCCGAAACTCGTCGGAGCTGCTGGCGCGCTAGGTCGCCTCCTTCCAAATGTGGGGGGGCCGAACGCTGCATGTCGCCGACTGTATGCTGGTGTGGTGAGGTCGATGGCCCTCTATGGGGCCCCAATATGGGTGGACAGTCTGACCGATCACAACCTGACGCTGCTGCGACGACCTCAGCGGTTCATGGCGGTCAGGCTCGTAAGAGGATACCGTACCATATCGTACCAAGCAGCGTGCGTTCTGGCCGGCACTCCACCGTGGGAGCTGGAGGCTGAAGTTCTAGCCGACGTGTATCATCGGGTCTCGGAGTCGAAAGCGCAAGGCAACCCTGCACCTCCAGGGATTGTCAAGCGCTGGAGGAAGAGGTCCCGTGAGACCCTTCTGCAAAAGTGGAGTGTACAGTTAGAAGATCCGACAGCCGGCATCCGAACCATCGGAGCCATTCGACCCGTCCTTAAGAGGTGGGTCGACACAAGTCGACTGGAAGCACTCACGTTCCATCTTGTGCAGGTTCTCTCCGGACATGGTTGCTTCGGGGAGTATTTGTGCAGGGTGGCGCGAAGAGAAGGAACACCGCAGTGTCACAGTTGTGGCTGCGCCGAAGACACGGCGCAGCATACTTTAGAGGTGTGCCCTGCATGGGCTGAGCCGCGAGCAGACCTCGCAGCTGCGATCGGGCCAGATCTCTCACTGCCGGCTGTGATCATATCCATGGTCAACAGTGAGAGTTCATGGAAAGCGATGGTCTCCTTCTGCGAAGAAGTGATGTCGCAGAAGGAAGCGGCAGAGCGCACTAGAGAGGAAGATGCCTCCGCTCCTCAGCTTCGCCGGAGAAGGACCGGGCGCAGACGGCGGGCATTCAGCCGCGCAGTGCCGTAAGCGCACGGCGCCCTGTGGATTGGGGCTTAGAATACATCCAAGGTATCCCCTGCCTGTCGTAAGAGGCGACTAAAAGGGGTCATCGGGGTCGCAGGCGGCTAGAGCGGGGAGGCTCTACCACCATCAAACGTGACCCCGGGGAGGGCAGCGACACGATAGTGGCATCGTATTGCTGCAAACACCGTGAGGGTGTTGAGGGGCGCCAACCTGGCACCCCTGAGATGAGCCGCTAAGTCGCGGCGCGGCGCTAGAGGGTCTCCGGAAGGAATGCTTAGGCGACACCCGGATTCCTTCTATAAGCGCCAGAGATTGCCACCGTGGGGTTTTGGCCGGTAGGAGTCCGGCATAACCCATCGTCCCTCCCCAGGACGGCGGGTATCCATGACGGATTTCCCCACGAAAAAAAAAAAAAAAAAAAGGTTAGGTTAGGTTAGGTTAGGTTAGGTTAGGTTAGGTTAGGTTAGGTTAGGTTAGGTTAGGTTAGGTTAGGTTAGGTTAGGTTAGGTTAGGTTAGGTTAGGTTAGGTTAGGTTAGGTTAGGTTAGGTTAGGTTAGGTTAGGTTAGGTTAGGTTAGGTTAGGTTAGGTTAGGTTAGGTTAGGTTAGGTTAGGTTAGGTTAGGTTAGGTTAGGTTAGGTTAGGTTAGGTTAGGTTAGGTTAGGTTAGGTTAGGTTAGGTTAGGTTAGGTTAGGTTAGGTTAGGTTAGGTTAGGTTAGGTTAGGTTAGGTTAGGTTAGGTTAGGTTAGGTTAGGTTAGGTTAGGTTAGGTTAGGTTAGGTTAGGTTAGGTTAGGTTAGGTTAGGTTAGGTTAGGTTAGGTTAGGTTAGGTTAGGTTAGGTTAGGTTAGGTTAGGTTAGGTTAGGTTAGGTTAGGTTAGGTTAGGTTAGGTTAGGTTAGGTTAGGTTAGGTTAGGTTAGGTTAGGTTAGGTTAGGTTAGGTTAGGTTAGGTTAGGTTAGGTTAGGTTAGGTTAGGTTAGGTTAGGTTAGGTTAGGTTAGGTTAGGTTAGGTTAGGTTAGGTTAGGTTAGGTTAGGTTAGGTTAGGTTAGGTTAGGTTAGGTTAGGTTAGGTTAGGTTAGGTTAGGTTAGGTTAGGTTAGGTTAGGTTAGGTTAGGTTAGGTTAGGTTAGGTTAGGTTAGGTTAGGTTAGGTTAGGTTAGGTTAGGTTAGGTTAGGTTAGGTTAGGTTAGGTTAGGTTAGGTTAGGTTAGGTTAGGTTAGGTTAGGTTAGGTTAGGTTAGGTTAGGTTAGGTTAGGTTAGGTTAGGTTAGGTTAGGTTAGGTTAGGTTAGGTTAGGTTAGGTTAGGTTAGGTTAGGTTAGGTTAGGTTAGGTTAGGTTAGGTTAGGTTAGGTTAGGTTAGGTTAGGTTAGGTTAGGTTAGGTTAGGTTAGGTTAGGTTAGGTTAGGTTAGGTTAGGTTAGGTTAGGTTAGGTTAGGTTAGGTTAGGTTAGGTTAGGTTAGGTTAGGTTAGGTTAGGTTAGGTTAGGTTAGGTTAGGTTAGGTTAGGTTAGGTTAGGTTAGGTTAGGTTAGGTTAGGTTAGGTTAGGTTAGGTTAGGTTAGGTTAGGTTAGGTTAGGTTAGGTTAGGTTAGGTTAGGTTAGGTTAGGTTAGGTTAGGTTAGGTTAGGTTAGGTTAGGTTAGGTTAGGTTAGGTTAGGTTAGGTTAGGTTAGGTTAGGTTAGGTTAGGTTAGGTTAGGTTAGGTTAGGTTAGGTTAGGTTAGGTTAGGTTAGGTTAGGTTAGGTTAGGTTAGGTTAGGTTAGGTTAGGTTAGGTTAGGTTAGGTTAGGTTAGGTTAGGTTAGGTTAGGTTAGGTTAGGTTAGGTTAGGTTAGGTTAGGTTAGGTTAGGTTAGGTTAGGTTAGGTTAGGTTAGGTTAGGTTAGGTTAGGTTAGGTTAGGTTAGGTTAGGTTAGGTTAGGTTAGGTTAGGTTAGGTTAGGTTAGGTTAGGTTAGGTTAGGTTAGGTTAGGTTAGGTTAGGTTAGGTTAGGTTAGGTTAGGTTAGGTTAGGTTAGGTTAGGTTAGGTTAGGTTAGGTTAGGTTAGGTTAGGTTAGGTTAGGTTAGGTTAGGTTAGGTTAGGTTAGGTTAGGTTAGGTTAGGTTAGGTTAGGTTAGGTTAGGTTAGGTTAGGTTAGGTTAGGTTAGGTTAGGTTAGGTTAGGTTAGGTTAGGTTAGGTTAGGTTAGGTTAGGTTAGGTTAGGTTAGGTTAGGTTAGGTTAGGTTAGGTTAGGTTAGGTTAGGTTAGGTTAGGTTAGGTTAGGTTAGGTTAGGTTAGGTTAGGTTAGGTTAGGTTAGGTTAGGTTAGGTTAGGTTAGGTTAGGTTAGGTTAGGTTAGGTTAGGTTAGGTTAGGTTAGGTTAGGTTAGGTTAGGTTAGGTTAGGTTAGGTTAGGTTAGGTTAGGTTAGGTTAGGTTAGGTTAGGTTAGGTTAGGTTAGGTTAGGTTAGGTTAGGTTAGGTTAGGTTAGGTTAGGTTAGGTTAGGTTAGGTTAGGTTAGGTTAGGTTAGGTTAGGTTAGGTTAGGTTAGGTTAGGTTAGGTTAGGTTAGGTTAGGTTAGGTTAGGTTAGGTTAGGTTAGGTTAGGTTAGGTTAGGTTAGGTTAGGTTAGGTTAGGTTAGGTTAGGTTAGGTTAGGTTAGGTTAGGTTAGGTTAGGTTAGGTTAGGTTAGGTTAGGTTAGGTTAGGTTAGGTTAGGTTAGGTTAGGTTAGGTTAGGTTAGGTTAGGTTAGGTTAGGTTAGGTTAGGTTAGGTTAGGTTAGGTTAGGTTAGGTTAGGTTAGGTTAGGTTAGGTTAGGTTAGGTTAGGTTAGGTTAGGTTAGGTTAGGTTAGGTTAGGTTAGGTTAGGTTAGGTTAGGTTAGGTTAGGTTAGGTTAGGTTAGGTTAGGTTAGGTTAGGTTAGGTTAGGTTAGGTTAGGTTAGGTTAGGTTAGGTTAGGTTAGGTTAGGTTAGGTTAGGTTAGGTTAGGTTAGGTTAGGTTAGGTTAGGTTAGGTTAGGTTAGGTTAGGTTAGGTTAGGTTAGGTTAGGTTAGGTTAGGTTAGGTTAGGTTAGGTTAGGTTAGGTTAGGTTAGGTTAGGTTAGGTTAGGTTAGGTTAGGTTAGGTTAGGTTAGGTTAGGTTAGGTTAGGTTAGGTTAGGTTAGGTTAGGTTAGGTTAGGTTAGGTTAGGTTAGGTTAGGTTAGGTTAGGTTAGGTTAGGTTAGGTTAGGTTAGGTTAGGTTAGGTTAGGTTAGGTTAGGTTAGGTTAGGTTAGGTTAGGTTAGGTTAGGTTAGGTTAGGTTAGGTTAGGTTAGGTTAGGTTAGGTTAGGTTAGGTTAGGTTAGGTTAGGTTAGGTTAGGTTAGGTTAGGTTAGGTTAGGTTAGGTTAGGTTAGGTTAGGTTAGGTTAGGTTAGGTTAGGTTAGGTTAGGTTAGGTTAGGTTAGGTTAGGTTAGGTTAGGTTAGGTTAGGTTAGGTTAGGTTAGGTTAGGTTAGGTTAGGTTAGGTTAGGTTAGGTTAGGTTAGGTTAGGTTAGGTTAGGTTAGGTTAGGTTAGGTTAGGTTAGGTTAGGTTAGGTTAGGTTAGGTTAGGTTAGGTTAGGTTAGGTTAGGTTAGGTTAGGTTAGGTTAGGTTAGGTTAGGTTAGGTTAGGTTAGGTTAGGTTAGGTTAGGTTAGGTTAGGTTAGGTTAGGTTAGGTTAGGTTAGGTTAGGTTAGGTTAGGTTAGGTTAGGTTAGGTTAGGTTAGGTTAGGTTAGGTTAGGTTAGGTTAGGTTAGGTTAGGTTAGGTTAGGTTAGGTTAGGTTAGGTTAGGTTAGGTTAGGTTAGGTTAGGTTAGGTTAGGTTAGGTTAGGTTAGGTTAGGTTAGGTTAGGTTAGGTTAGGTTAGGTTAGGTTAGGTTAGGTTAGGTTAGGTTAGGTTAGGTTAGGTTAGGTTAGGTTAGGTTAGGTTAGGTTAGGTTAGGTTAGGTTAGGTTAGGTTAGGTTAGGTTAGGTTAGGTTAGGTTAGGTTAGGTTAGGTTAGGTTAGGTTAGGTTAGGTTAGGTTAGGTTAGGTTAGGTTAGGTTAGGTTAGGTTAGGTTAGGTTAGGTTAGGTTAGGTTAGGTTAGGTTAGGTTAGGTTAGGTTAGGTTAGGTTAGGTTAGGTTAGGTTAGGTTAGGTTAGGTTAGGTTAGGTTAGGTTAGGTTAGGTTAGGTTAGGTTAGGTTAGGTTAGGTTAGGTTAGGTTAGGTTAGGTTAGGTTAGGTTAGGTTAGGTTAGGTTAGGTTAGGTTAGGTTAGGTTAGGTTAGGTTAGGTTAGGTTAGGTTAGGTTAGGTTAGGTTAGGTTAGGTTAGGTTAGGTTAGGTTAGGTTAGGTTAGGTTAGGTTAGGTTAGGTTAGGTTAGGTTAGGTTAGGTTAGGTTAGGTTAGGTTAGGTTAGGTTAGGTTAGGTTAGGTTAGGTTAGGTTAGGTTAGGTTAGGTTAGGTTAGGTTAGGTTAGGTTAGGTTAGGTTAGGTTAGGTTAGGTTAGGTTAGGTTAGGTTAGGTTAGGTTAGGTTAGGTTAGGTTAGGTTAGGTTAGGTTAGGTTAGGTTAGGTTAGGTTAGGTTAGGTTAGGTTAGGTTAGGTTAGGTTAGGTTAGGTTAGGTTAGGTTAGGTTAGGTTAGGTTAGGTTAGGTTAGGTTAGGTTAGGTTAGGTTAGGTTAGGTTAGGTTAGGTTAGGTTAGGTTAGGTTAGGTTAGGTTAGGTTAGGTTAGGTTAGGTTAGGTTAGGTTAGGTTAGGTTAGGTTAGGTTAGGTTAGGTTAGGTTAGGTTAGGTTAGGTTAGGTTAGGTTAGGTTAGGTTAGGTTAGGTTAGGTTAGGTTAGGTTAGGTTAGGTTAGGTTAGGTTAGGTTAGGTTAGGTTAGGTTAGGTTAGGTTAGGTTAGGTTAGGTTAGGTTAGGTTAGGTTAGGTTAGGTTAGGTTAGGTTAGGTTAGGTTAGGTTAGGTTAGGTTAGGTTAGGTTAGGTTAGGTTAGGTTAGGTTAGGTTAGGTTAGGTTAGGTTAGGTTAGGTTAGGTTAGGTTAGGTTAGGTTAGGTTAGGTTAGGTTAGGTTAGGTTAGGTTAGGTTAGGTTAGGTTAGGTTAGGTTAGGTTAGGTTAGGTTAGGTTAGGTTAGGTTAGGTTAGGTTAGGTTAGGTTAGGTTAGGTTAGGTTAGGTTAGGTTAGGTTAGGTTAGGTTAGGTTAGGTTAGGTTAGGTTAGGTTAGGTTAGGTTAGGTTAGGTTAGGTTAGGTTAGGTTAGGTTAGGTTAGGTTAGGTTAGGTTAGGTTAGGTTAGGTTAGGTTAGGTTAGGTTAGGTT
Source organism: Luffia ferchaultella (assembly GCA_949709985.1). Lineage (NCBI taxonomy): Eukaryota > Metazoa > Arthropoda > Insecta > Lepidoptera > Psychidae > Luffia > Luffia ferchaultella. Next base: position 2,712 of record OX453249.1, on the reverse strand, counting down.
AGGTTAGGTTAGGTTAGGTTAGGTTAGGTTAGGTTAGGTTAGGTTAGGTTAGGTTAGGTTAGGTTAGGTTAGGTTAGGTTAGGTTAGGTTAGGTTAGGTTAGGTTAGGTTAGGTTAGGTTAGGTTAGGTTAGGTTAGGTTAGGTTAGGTTAGGTTAGGTTAGGTTAGGTTAGGTTAGGTTAGGTTAGGTTAGGTTAGGTTAGGTTAGGTTAGGTTAGGTTAGGTTAGGTTAGGTTAGGTTAGGTTAGGTTAGGTTAGGTTAGGTTAGGTTAGGTTAGGTTAGGTTAGGTTAGGTTAGGTTAGGTTAGGTTAGGTTAGGTTAGGTTAGGTTAGGTTAGGTTAGGTTAGGTTAGGTTAGGTTAGGTTAGGTTAGGTTAGGTTAGGTTAGGTTAGGTTAGGTTAGGTTAGGTTAGGTTAGGTTAGGTTAGGTTAGGTTAGGTTAGGTTAGGTTAGGTTAGGTTAGGTTAGGTTAGGTTAGGTTAGGTTAGGTTAGGTTAGGTTAGGTTAGGTTAGGTTAGGTTAGGTTAGGTTAGGTTAGGTTAGGTTAGGTTAGGTTAGGTTAGGTTAGGTTAGGTTAGGTTAGGTTAGGTTAGGTTAGGTTAGGTTAGGTTAGGTTAGGTTAGGTTAGGTTAGGTTAGGTTAGGTTAGGTTAGGTTAGGTTAGGTTAGGTTAGGTTAGGTTAGGTTAGGTTAGGTTAGGTTAGGTTAGGTTAGGTTAGGTTAGGTTAGGTTAGGTTAGGTTAGGTTAGGTTAGGTTAGGTTAGGTTAGGTTAGGTTAGGTTAGGTTAGGTTAGGTTAGGTTAGGTTAGGTTAGGTTAGGTTAGGTTAGGTTAGGTTAGGTTAGGTTAGGTTAGGTTAGGTTAGGTTAGGTTAGGTTAGGTTAGGTTAGGTTAGGTTAGGTTAGGTTAGGTTAGGTTAGGTTAGGTTAGGTTAGGTTAGGTTAGGTTAGGTTAGGTTAGGTTAGGTTAGGTTAGGTTAGGTTAGGTTAGGTTAGGTTAGGTTAGGTTAGGTTAGGTTAGGTTAGGTTAGGTTAGGTTAGGTTAGGTTAGGTTAGGTTAGGTTAGGTTAGGTTAGGTTAGGTTAGGTTAGGTTAGGTTAGGTTAGGTTAGGTTAGGTTAGGTTAGGTTAGGTTAGGTTAGGTTAGGTTAGGTTAGGTTAGGTTAGGTTAGGTTAGGTTAGGTTAGGTTAGGTTAGGTTAGGTTAGGTTAGGTTAGGTTAGGTTAGGTTAGGTTAGGTTAGGTTAGGTTAGGTTAGGTTAGGTTAGGTTAGGTTAGGTTAGGTTAGGTTAGGTTAGGTTAGGTTAGGTTAGGTTAGGTTAGGTTAGGTTAGGTTAGGTTAGGTTAGGTTAGGTTAGGTTAGGTTAGGTTAGGTTAGGTTAGGTTAGGTTAGGTTAGGTTAGGTTAGGTTAGGTTAGGTTAGGTTAGGTTAGGTTAGGTTAGGTTAGGTTAGGTTAGGTTAGGTTAGGTTAGGTTAGGTTAGGTTAGGTTAGGTTAGGTTAGGTTAGGTTAGGTTAGGTTAGGTTAGGTTAGGTTAGGTTAGGTTAGGTTAGGTTAGGTTAGGTTAGGTTAGGTTAGGTTAGGTTAGGTTAGGTTAGGTTAGGTTAGGTTAGGTTAGGTTAGGTTAGGTTAGGTTAGGTTAGGTTAGGTTAGGTTAGGTTAGGTTAGGTTAGGTTAGGTTAGGTTAGGTTAGGTTAGGTTAGGTTAGGTTAGGTTAGGTTAGGTTAGGTTAGGTTAGGTTAGGTTAGGTTAGGTTAGGTTAGGTTAGGTTAGGTTAGGTTAGGTTAGGTTAGGTTAGGTTAGGTTAGGTTAGGTTAGGTTAGGTTAGGTTAGGTTAGGTTAGGTTAGGTTAGGTTAGGTTAGGTTAGGTTAGGTTAGGTTAGGTTAGGTTAGGTTAGGTTAGGTTAGGTTAGGTTAGGTTAGGTTAGGTTAGGTTAGGTTAGGTTAGGTTAGGTTAGGTTAGGTTAGGTTAGGTTAGGTTAGGTTAGGTTAGGTTAGGTTAGGTTAGGTTAGGTTAGGTTAGGTTAGAGGTTAGGTTAGGTTAGGTTAGGTTAGGTTAGGTTAGGTTAGGTTAGGTTAGGTTAGGTTAGGTTAGGTTAGGTTAGGTTAGGTTAGGTTAGGTTAGGTTAGGTTAGGTTAGGTTAGGTTAGGTTAGGTTAGGTTAGGTTAGGTTAGGTTAGGTTAGGTTAGGTTAGGTTAGGTTAGGTTAGGTTAGGTTAGGTTAGGTTAGGTTAGGTTAGGTTAGGTTAGGTTAGGTTAGGTTAGGTTAGGTTAGGTTAGGTTAGGTTAGGTTAGGTTAGGTTAGGTTAGGTTAGGTTAGGTTAGGTTAGGTTAGGTTAGGTTAGGTTAGGTTAGGTTAGGTTAGGTTAGGTTAGGTTAGGTTAGGTTAGGTTAGGTTAGGTTAGGTTAGGTTAGGTTAGGTTAGGTTAGGTTAGGTTAGGTTAGGTTAGGTTAGGTTAGGTTAGGTTAGGTTAGGTTAGGTTAGGTTAGGTTAGGTTAGGTTAGGTTAGGTTAGGTTAGGTTAGGTTAGGTTAGGTTAGGTTAGGTTAGGTTAGGTTAGGTTAGGTTAGGTTAGGTTAGGTTAGGTTAGGTTAGGTTAGGTTAGGTTAGGTTAGGTTAGGTTAGGTTAGGTTAGGTTAGGTTAGGTTAGGTTAGGTTAGGTTAGGTTAGGTTAGGTTAGGTTAGGTTAGGTTAGGTTAGGTTAGGTTAGGTTAGGTT